>OZ026821.1:11613588-12213588 GCA_964023185.1 Macaria liturata
AGCGATTGCCGGGGGCATCCACTAAATTATGATTTGCAATTTTTTGTAAAGCAAGTTATTGCATATTTTCTAGGGAGCCTTCGTCCCATCTTTCTCCGGCTACGACGCCATCATCCACCTGCTCCCCCACCTGGTCCCGCATCGCGCCGAGCGCGCCGACTCCAAGCCGGAGCTGCGAGCTCTCCCGGAGACACCCGCACAAGATGTCATACCCAGCGTCGAGTTTCATCCAGTGGACAGATATCTGGACGAATTGAGGGTAGGTAAAAGTTTTATTTTAAGAACAAAAAAATTTACTATTGTAAAAAAACAAAGATGTGAAAGTTCAAGTTTCAAGTTTCAAATAACCGGCTGTTTAAATTTCCAACAGTAGGGTGTTTCACAAATATGTTATTTTTCACTCGGTAACGAAACACTGACATATTTTAAGCAAATACAATTGATGCATCTATCGTAGCAGTGGACTGCGTTTCCTTTTCTGATGAAAACTTTCCGAATTTATAAAACACTTTGTATAAATATTAGGTAAGTTCATACTTAATATTCTAACTTCAATTTATAGAGAACGCTTCAATGGGACATTAAACGTTGCAGACCAATATGTGACTACTTTCCTGTTAATGTTTATAATGTTACAATTATTGCAGAGTGCATACAGCGAGTGGGCGGTGTTCTTCCACGACCAGTATGGAGGAGACAAGATCGCGGTGCTGTGGAAACCTGGCGTCAAGGAATTTAAGGAGTTTCAGGTAACTTATTATTGGTATCCCAGATCGCACGTTCTGAAGATGGAGGTCATTACATCCGAAACGCGTAAACAACATACGCGAATTACACGTGAATGAAAACCGTTTAGTTAACATATTGAACTTATTAGAATATCTTAATCATAACTAATACTTTAAAACCATTTTTTGTATGCTTTTCGGTGTTCATTGTAAAAGTGTGTGGGAGTGTAGGATTATTTAAATTTTTGTTCGTTACAAAAGATAGATAAATCTAATTAGGTCTTGATTCCTGATTATCGTGAGTACCATCGTTTCGCGTGTCGCTACAAGTTATGAATGTAATAAGTAGCATTGTTCTTGAAACTATGTCTGTTCTGAATCAAACTCTCCTCAACATAGTAAAATTCAGTTACACAAATTTATTTTTTACTCATCGAGCTAGGATTATACAGAGGCACAAACGCTCGAAAAAAATGTCCGAGCCAAAACTCTGCCCACACTACTCGTTGAGCAGACTTTTGGATTACCTATCTCTTTTGCACGTTCTTAAAATATGTAAGAGCGAAAGAGACAAGCAGTCTTTTGTTAGCGCTCGCTGAGGATGTTAGCGTTCGGACACTTTCCTGCGCTTTTTAGTTTGAGATTGTATCTCTGTATAATCCTAGCTCAATGTTTTACTATATTAAAAAAAACACATTATTTTCCAGGCCCTAGCAGCAAACGCGCTAACTCTAGTCAAGGTAAAAGGCGAAACAAAGTATGTGATCAACACTGAAGCATTCATTGAGGACTTCAAGATACTGGGCCAGGGACTTGTGAGCAAAGTCACGGTACATAGCTAGTTATGTAATGTATTGTAATATAGGATATTGAGTTGATATTTGGTAATTTTATTTGGTGCTGCCTGTATAGGTAGACGGTATTGATAGAATATATTTTATACCAATATCTTACAAAAAAGTAACCGTTACATAAGTTAAAATAAAACAAAAGAGGATACATAAATATTTAAAAACCTGTATTCAAAATTCAAACATTAAAAACTGCGGTAGGTTATCTAGTTTATCAGAGTAATCTCTACTCCACCCCATCCAATCCACGTGCGTGATTTCAAATGTTTTGATATCTCTTTTGACCATATTTAAAAATAAAACAAAACAGCATCAATATTTAAAAATCTTTATTCTCACTATTCATATTCCGAATTCAAACTTTAACAAAGTAGGGTAGTTCATCTAGTTTAGCTGGATAGTCCCTGTACCACTCCCCTCCGTCGAGTCTCCGCGCGGGGTCCCCTTGTTCCAGCCAGGTCCCCTCGGGGAGGTACACGTCGCGGGAGCGAGCCGCGCGCTCTAGCACGGGGGCTACTAGGATCTTGTCACCGAGCAGGAATTCTGGGGAGGAAATGGGAATAATTAGTATAATTATTATAACCGTTCATTTATAACAGCACAAATATGTTTGTGAAAGTTTTTTTTAAACTGTAGGTACTGGTCACCGCAAAAGGTCTAAGGTTAATGCCTGTGCGTTCTATATTCAGTAGTTTTATTTTGTATCAGGTAAGTAAGTAAGCGTCCCAGCAAAGCGTAGATAAATGCTTTCTGTATTCTGAGGTTAACTATATTATCTTGCAAAATAAAACAATTGTACTCGTAATATGGAACTTGAACTTGATGAAAATACATTATTTTCTTCAACTTTCTGAATAGAAAAGTTATTTTTATAGTTACTTTCTATAAAAATTTTATAAGCAAATAATTATCTTATACCGTCCCATATATCGTGCGTGGTAGTGTCATTAGGAGCGATCCACCAGATGGGCGGGTTGACAGGTGAGCCGTCCGCCACGGCGCGCTGACACGCCGCGATGATGTCTGGGGAGTACTTGGCGTGCAGGTCTACGAACTTCTTGCTTATTGATATAGTCTGGAAGAAAACACGATTTATTTAATTAAAACTAGTATGAAAATATTGAAATTCCTTGATATCAGATACCATACCAAGAGATGTTTTCAGGTTAAGCCATCAAGAAACTGCAATCAGTTCCACATATTACTTTGTAAAAGAGAAATCAGACATTTCATTTTGAGCATGGGGTGGTAATTTTTTTTCAAATTTTAAGCATATTCAAGCCAGCTCAGCTCCTTAAAACGCCCTCGCATATATAGCTTTTAACTCTTAATTCGAAACGTAAAGAAAACTGACCTCATTATCAAACTCCCAAGGCACATAAGAAAACTGCAAACTCGGCATAAATACATTAGCTTGCAGCCATCTAATGAACAGCTCTTTACTCGGTGGCTCGTTATATCCGTTTCCTCCAATCATGTCTGGCAATACTAGCGGGTATCCGTTCATGTTCATCTGCAGCAGAGTGGTGACGAGGGTCGGGAGACCGTTCTCGAAGGTCCAGTACGTGTCCTTGTCTACCATGCGCACGAAAATTGGCAGGTCTTGTGATCTGGAATATGGATTTTTTTTTAATAATGTTTCTGTACAGTGAACAGATAAAGCACCAGTATAACGCTTAAGATACCGATTAATCTAGGCTAGCAAATTGACATTATCCGGCAGCAACATAAGTCGACGATACACAAGTTGAATTTGGTTCTAAGAACAAATGTCTTGTGAGGATGGACCTGGGCGTCCACAACGATGTAGTAACCTAAGAGAACTTCCTCAATTAATCAATTTTACGGGGGATATACTCGTACGTCACGCCCCTATGAGGATTACTTAGGTACAACATGAAAAAAGATAGAGAGAAAAATCTAAGCATGCTCCGTATAAAAATTCTAAGCGTACCTATACGCGGAGCGGACTTCAGCCATGGGTCCGAACATGGCGACAGAGCGGACGTACTCCGCCGTGATCTCTCCGGGCTGATCTCTGATGTCTCCTTGTAGGACTGGGATCTAGAATAAAAGGCAAAAATTTAATCAAAAATTCTAGTAGGTAACTGTACCTATAGCAAAAACTTGCGAGAATCATTGTCACAAAAATCTTCGTATTGGTTTATTTATTGTATGTTCACAATAAGACCAGTGGCTCAATTTCTTTACTAAAGTTTTAACATAAATTGAATGAACCACATTTGAATAACAACATGAATGATTGATACGTACCTACTTCTAATATTAATAATTATTCGTAGACCTCACACTATTAATACGTACATAAAAGCAGTAGTGTGTTTGTTTAGTTGCCCGTAACATTGAATTCTATCATAAAGGTGAAAGCTTGTGCGTACTTGTTCATTCTTCACGCTAAAACGGCTCAATCAATTTAGAAGGAATTTACTATGGACATACCTACATTAACCTTGGATAAACTTTCACGCTACTTTTAATTCCAAAACTACGCAGATGAACCGCAGGCAACTACGAATATTCATCAAAGATTTTATACCTGTGGAGACCAGCTAGACTCCCCTCCATCGAACTTGAAGCTATCAATCCCGTAGTCGTCCTTGAGTTTCTGCACGCGGTCGATGTACCACTTCCTGGCAGCTGGCTTGGTGTAGTCGATGTATGCTGTGGTGGTGCCGTTGTCGTTCCACCAGCTCGTCTCTACCGACCCGTACTCCGATTCTACTAGGTATCTGGGGAAGAAATAGTAATAAATAAGTTGCTAATAATCTATAAGTGTTGCGTTTGCAATATACTCATGATTCGCCATTTGTCATATACAGGATTACTAGTAACTAAAGCATAATCTTTTTCCTTCACAAGGGCGGCTTGAGTACGTCAAAAGCTTCAACTTTTATTCTACGACCTATCGATCGAAAATCGCTAAAAACATAAACCTACTTACCCCTTTTCCTTAGCCTCCGAGTACCACGGCTCGCATCCCTTATTCAGGAACGGATGCGTCCATATCGTCACTCTGAAGCCCTTCTGCCTCAACAAATTCACTGTATTCTTCATATCCGGGAACCTCCTCACATCCACCGTCTGAGACCCGTAGCAGATCTCCCAAAGGTCATCTATCTCCAGCTGACTGTTATTGAACCCATGTCGAGTTATTTCATCAGCAAATTGAAGCACCGTGTCATGATCTACATTAGTCTTATATCTCGCCCAGGTTGACCAGATAGGATGTGTGATCATTCTCTCGTCAGGATATCCTGTCGGTTTGAGCAGGTATCTGTCAACAGCGTACTGATGAGCTTGCTTTGCATCGTCAAATATTCCAATGGCGTAGATCAGGTCGTTTTTCGGCCGCTTATTTGAGTATGGAGGTTTAACTTGGGCAATGAAACATGCGGCGCTCTTTTCTAGATCGTTTTGGTCTACAAACAGTGGGACCTTCTTGTCGAAGTAGTAGAAGATGCCTTCAGAGTTCAGCCAGTATGGTTCTGCGACAGCGCAGTTGTCGTCTTCTTTGGAAATGTATGAGTAGTAAGGCAGAACTAGCTTCTCGATTGGCCAGTACTGCCGCTTTTGCTGCGGACCTCCGTACCAGTGGGCAGAACCTGTGGAAATTAAATATTAATTACATTAAAGCTTTGAAACTCACAATTGGACACAATTAACTATCGGTGGCTCTCAAAAAGGGTAAGGGCCAGTCAGCTTTTGGCTCCAACGATCTGTTCTTTGCTGAATTTGCGAGTTTTGACGGCTATGACCTTATTTCTTATTTTTGTGGTTATGTCTTTACTTTAAGTTATCTATTGCCACTTACCTAAATTCACGCAGTCTTCAAGCCGTTGGCTTTTCGGTGCCTCCCACGTCAGAGTGACCACGAGCCCACTCCTGGCTCCTGCCACCTCCTCCACGTTGATCCTCACAGTGGTGTCGTTGTTGAACTGGATGACCACGTCCCCGTCCTGAACTATGTCCTTGATGGAGGTGGTGCGGCGACCGATGACTGCTATCACTTCGGAAAGACCTCCTAAAGAAAGGATACAAATTGTTTTTAACCGACTTCCAAAAAAGGAGGTTATCAAGTCTTCTGAAAGTTTTTTTTTTAATTTAATGTTTTGTTTAGTTAGCTTGTGAGCTGGTACAATTACATAGTACCTAATACAAGCAAAAGTAGCTTTATCCCGAAACGCGAGCAAATTAAGCCGCGGCATTGGAACTAACGGATGCTAGTCTATATTTAAATTATCTTTCATACATTATGTACATATACAATGTTACTTACGTCTGTCCAGCAGTACATTGAGTCCTCCGAAAGGGTTGTCAGTGAGACGCAATTTCACGTTGGTGTCGAGGATCTTGATGTCGGTGCTGTGCGCACACGCAGCCAGCGCCGCCAGTAGGACTAGAAGTAATTATTATCATTTAGATGTGATGTGGACAATTTTTTTGCATGATGACATATTACATAGCCAATCAGATATTATACACCATACTTACTATTTTTCAAATGCATGTAGGTAAGTATATTTTTATAAGCCATAGAGCATGACACACACTTCATAAATTGCTTTTTTCCATGTTCTCTTGATAGAATTGGTCGATTGGGCTTATAAAATATGTAGGATAGTTTTGTACACTGCCCAGGGTAACTAGCAATAATTTTCCATAAACTTATTAAATAAACGCGTGTATCTAAGGATGAATGAGACAATTTACGAGTACCTACCGTTTAAAAGACAATGCATCAATTACAAAATCTGAGAACATGAAGCCAGTTCATCAGTTTGTTCCGTAGTTTGTAAGTTTTTTATAGCTATTGTATCGTTTGATGCGTGTATTTATTATAATTATCGGTAATGGGCAATAATGACCATTTTAATTATATGGTGCAAGCGGACCAGCTTATAAATAAATGGCTCATTAGATAGTGTAATTAGGAGTTTTAACTGGATAAGAAAACAAGTGTTTAGGTAGTTGGGTGACGAAACTAGGCGTTTCTTGTTGACTAGGCATTTATTAGCATCATCATCATCATCATCGTCCACAGCCCTTGGGATCCCACTGCTGGGTATAGGCCTCCCTTTGCATGTGCCATCTGCGTCGATCTTGTGCAGATCTCATCAGGTTGGACCCTCGACTTTGACGATGTCGTCGGCCCATCGCGCGACCGGACGACCCACTCCTCGCCTGCCAGTTCTAGGCCACCACTCTGTGACTACTTTACTCCATCTGTTATCAGTTCTCCTAACCACGTGTCCCGCCCAGATCCATTATAAACGCATTACCGCGAGTCCTACAACACGAACCTTGGTTCGTCGCCGGATCTCGGCATTACGCACTCGATCTATGAGTCTGATGCCGAGCATGGATCTTTCCAGTGCTCTTTGCCGAAAGATAACGTTTGGCCAAGAAACACGTAATTATCAACCATTTCTAAGCTCTCATCTCCAATCATAATTGGATTTGAGGGCCCGGAAATGTTCGACATCACCTTGGTCTTGGTATCTTAAGGCCTACTTTTATTAGCATAGTAGGTAGTTTTAGCTTCTTTCAAGAAGTATATACGTATGTAATAAGTATCCTACCTACGTGTTAATTTAAATGCTTAGCGCAACTACAGATTTATTCAATTGAATCAGGTCTATCAATAAACGAGGTAAGAAACTAAATTAGTATTTATACTTATATGAGACCTGTATATTTTTATCCATCAAATCAAATTAAAACCAAATGAATAATCAATAATTACATATATCTGTAATTAATATAAAAATCTTATTATTAAATTTCCAAAAAAAATATACATATACAAATAAATCATTGTGTCAATGTGTGATCTAGCTTAACGATATTTATGCTATGCCAAAGTTACCAATAACGAGTTAAGCTCTACATATGAAAAGCACTCATTCACTACAATTGAAGTTTCATAAATCACAAAATACTGAGCTAGTACATAGGTATCTTGATTATTCCTGATATGCAATTCAAATTCAAAAAGTTATTTATTGGGACAACTACGTGGTCCATGGTCCATCCAATGAATATACTAAATAGTACTTTAAACTAATGAATTAAATTAAAAATAATTGAGTATATTCAAATGAAACCTATAAATCCACGTCAATTCATTAGTAATGACACAAGTAGGAAATTGTTTAATTTCCGCTTATTAAAAACACAGTGTACTCACTTAACCGGATACCCATCTTGTGTCACTCCAGAGAGCACTCACTGCACTGACCGTCAATGTAATTCCACTGCATCTTTGTATCACAGTTTTATACTGCACTGTAAGGACTATTGTTCACTCCACTTGTTATCAGAAAGGTACTTATTTACTGGATAGTACTCACAATGGTGCCTAACTGTATTGTCTGTTACAAAGAAATTGGAATACAGAGAACTAACAAACGAACAAACTGATACACGCCCCTAACATACAGATTTAGTGTGGCCAACTGATAGATTTTATATAGAGTTTTTCTGTAGAAACCTGTCAAGAACGAAGTTTTGGAAGTCATGTTACGCTTTGTCTACGTTTACTGCTTCGTCTTTGGTATTTTACGATACGATGAGAAGCACTTGATATAACTTAGAATAAAGGAAAGGTTCGTCGGATGTTCAATCTGGAATGAGTAGGTCCCTTCTAAGAATAACATATACATGTATTCTATGATATTTTTTAGGTAAGTGTGTCACATTTTATGTTGCAGCAATGCTTACCATCAACGGGGTGTAGTCAAAAAGCTAAAGATAAACTTAAATTCTTAAATTCCTATAGAAATGTCTAATATCCTTTACTTTCAACGTCACCACATAATAATCGCATAACAATAGCTGATAAAAAAGTGTCCGCAATCTAGACTCAAGTACCATCCGGTGGCAAGGACTTGTAAACAACGTTGAAAGGCGCCTTGCTAAGTATGTGCTTGAACGTAATAAATAAGTAATCCTGACAAGCAAAATTCCATCTAAGGGAAAGTTTTAAACTTAACTTAGTTTTAACTATGGCATAATATGAGGCAATTTTCTGAAGAACCTATTTCCAATGCTTATTTCAAAATGAGAAAGCCTTGCTAAATAAACACTATAATTTCAACATATTTAGGTCCTGAATAGGTAGTCCTGATCACAACATTTTTGCGCTGATCTCACAGTTGACTATTGAATAAAATGTTTTATTTTATTTTTATCATAGTAGTACATAACATATGTAAAATTGTGCACGTACCTACAATGCTTATACATAGTAAGGAATATGCAAATAACACCATTAGGTACATCTCACATACATCCATCATGTGGCGGAAACGAGTTAGTTTTTGCGCCTGTCACCTGACAGCATTTTGCATAGCTAACTGGCTGGCTAAACGGTTTGATACAAAGATAAAACACTAAGTATCTACTGTTATTGTATGTACTATGAAGTATACAATCTACACGCGGGTGTAATTAAGCTTCCTAGAGTTTGCGTTCTTTGGACTTGTACTCGTATAATTAGAAACTTTAAAAGAAAGAAAGAAAATATTTATTGTGACAGATTTTCAGAACACACACCAACAACAACAATTACATAATGAAATATAAAATGTGCCACAACACAGACCCAACTCGGCATAATGCTAGTTGTGTGGAAGCTTCCACAACACTTGCTTTGACCAATCACCATCCATTGACCAAGTTCACCACCATCCCGCAAACTACCAGGATCACAGCAACGCTAGGAGCTACAGCTGCGTCTGTTGGATTCTCCCTCGCTCGAACAAAGTATGGCAGGTAGTCTATAGGAGCTGGGTGGTTGTAAAGCCACGTGGGACCTTCGAATGCTCGGTTGGCATCACCTTCCTCCCACCAGATTCCTTCAGGCAAGTAGATGTCGCGCGTCGCAGAGCCTTGGTTCAGGACTGGAGCTGCAATTATGTGTTCGCCCAGGAGGTATTCTGGAATGATGTTTGTAATGTTAAGAAATATGTTAAAGCATTTAGTTTGAGGCAAATGTTTATGTATTGCCATAACAAACTGAGAATCAGTGGAATTACGTGCTTAAGGTATCTACGATGTAGGTATGGGTTTGCTGTTCTTGAAGTGATGTCAAAGCACCCCAGTAACTCGTTTAACAGAATTTCTTAAGCGCCTTACAGATAGATAGCGGTGTTAACTCACGGTCAGATATATCGAAGGTGGCTGGGTCCGTGGGAGCTATCCACCACAGCGGCGGGTTGACAGGAGTCCCGTCCTCGGCCGCAGCCTGCATCGCTGCGTAGATCTCATCGGCGTAGGCAGCGTGCAGCTCAGTGTACTTGCGGCTTATTTCCACGGTCTGGAAAAGATGAAATGATTTATGTAAAAATATAGACGAATGAGCAAGTGGACCAGCCGACGACAATTAGTAACCATGGCTGAATATCACTTATATTTGGGGCTGGGCATATTAGGATCATGATTTTGGTTGGTTACACACAAGTAAACATTTAATTGTAGGAGAAGCAATTTACTAGAGATCGTTGGACGTTTGTTGAATTTCAAAATGTATAAGCAATAAAAGTTAAAATATTTCTTTTTCGTTGCTCGATAGTCTTTTTTCGCCAATACAGAAGGTCCCAAGAGTTTAGTACTCATACAATAAGTATAAAGCAGAAAACTAATGAGGTGACCTATAAAGTCTGGGATGCGTTCGTGAATTAAGTTCTCGTAGGTTCAATTCCATTCCAAAAAGCAAATAATCAATGTAAAATAAATAATGAAGTTATCTTGCGTAATAGAGCCATTGATCTGTTACGCAACAGATGCGTACCTAATCAGTAATCATGACAATTCATCCTCGATGTAAAAACAAAGTCACTCGTAATCGAGAACAATATAATCAGACCTATCAATTATGCAGATTGGAAGAATAAAGCTGATGATTGTTATTGTTAATTTGTTATTTGCATAGTATTGTTTGTTTAAGTGTCGCAGTTTTCGTTGCAGCAGTCGTATACCTAGAGGCCTACTTTTTGCCACTTTTCTTTAAAAAAAAAGGTAAACATACTTAAACTCAAACAGACGAGAGCAAATTGGTTTGAATTAAGTTTTATGGAGAATACATAATAAGGTTACACGTTTACCTAGAAGATACCTATTAACTCTAGATTTGAAAACCCCTGGATTGTAGTTAGCTTTCTTTACCCACCTCATTATCAAAGTTCCAAGGCGCGAAGGAGTACTGCATGGCGGGCAGGAAGGTGTTGACTTGCACCCAGCGGATGAACAGCTCCTTGGTTGGAAGGTCAGCCTGGTCGTGGTCAAGGTTGTAGCCATTGCCGCCGATCATGTCCGGGAGCACGAAGGGATAGCCTGGTATAAAAAGTTTCAGTTTTTTATGTTTATTGATAGTAGTATGATGCAGCACTACCGTAATAGGTACACAGGCTTTTGAAATCCAAAACTTACAATGTTGCCATGTGAAATGGAGTAAAAAAATTCATTTTCCGAATAAATCCTAAACAAAGATACACTTTACATGATGTTATGAAGCTTATATAGGCTCTTTTATTATTATCCAATTATATCGTTACAACAACATCTCAAAGGTATTTTCTGGTCGAAATATTTACGTGAGTGATTTCTTTATGGAACTGTGAACTGACCCAGCGTCTAAAATGTAGCTTTCGATGTATTCATTGTCTTTTATTCGATATTGTTACAAAGTTCACTAATAAATGATAAATGTCCTGACCTGCGAGGTTCATCTGCAGGGTGGTGGTGATGACTGTGGGCAGGCCGTTGTTGGCGCCCCAGATGGAGTCGCGGTCTACCATGCGCAGGAAGATGGGCAGGTCTTGAGTCCTGGCACAGAGGTTTACTTCAATTATCGCTGAGTAGTTCATTCCATTACAGATACCTATGCTATATTTATATTTATGATCACAGTGTTGTGCGGGAGTCGCTTCAGTTAGCCTGATTAAATAAGGTGTGCTGCTTGATTCTGCGGAATTTATAAGTAATATAGTAAAAATTAAACTGTAAAGTTCAAAATTAGGAATAAACTTGGAGGGTCGTGTATTCAAACACATTATTTTAATTTATCTAATTTATATATCCCGATAAATAAGTTTCTAGTGTCAGTGTGTAATTTAACAACTGCATCTCATCTGGCCTAATGAAGCGACAAAATTATGATGCCATGTTGAGATTTGTACAAATGATAAAAGTCACTTACATGAAAGCAGCTCTAACTTCGATCATGTCCCCGAAGCGAGCACACACTCGCACGTAATTGTCCACGATGAGATGTGGCTGCCGGGAGATGTCGCCTGTCTGTAGGGCTATCTGGAAATTTAAAAGATAGTCTTTTTAATACAATAAATAAAAAAAAACCGGGACATAGCACACAGCGCCATCTAGCCCCACACTAAGCAAACGCTTGTGTCGTAGATACGGGTATCGGATATAATAATGTTGATTTAGATTTATGCATTGCCATGTAGAAATTAGATGATTAACAATTAAACGACTGACTACGTCAGTTCAGCGAGAGATGATCAAAAAGTGACATGATATTACATTTGACACTACCCTGGAGCTACCTTTGGATATTTTATAACTGGACACTACCCTGGAGCCTTCCTCTGATAACATACTAAATAGATGACCTTGATTATGCGGCACATTCCAGCGATCGTTGAAATATTATAATAAGTCTTAAAAGCTTGGAACTTTTTGTCTGCTTACCTGAGGAGTAAAACTGCTCTCTCCAGCATCGAACTTGAAGCTGTCAATGTCATAGGCGAGTAGAAGTCTGTTGAGTCTGTTGGCCCACCACGCGGCGGCGTCAGGGTTGGTGAAGTCGATGTAACCTGCTGTGGTACTGTTGTTGTTCCACCAGGTGGTGTCCGGGCTGCCTTGCTCGTTCAGGACCAGGTATCTGAAAACAAATTAGTCAGAAGCTTCAAATCATAGCAGCTCTGTTTTAAGCCTGAAAGCTATTTTAAGAACATGTGTTTGTCGAGAAAATCTCTGCAAGTATTTTCTTTGATTTGAAATCTCTGGATATTATTCATTTTCATTCAATAAAAGTAGATAGAGGAAATTTTATCATCTGGGCAAGCGTAACGAGATTTTATATTTATTATTCAGTGCGATGGAACAAGACTAGCATTTCAAACAGGTGGAAAAACATAATACTTACCCGTTTTCCAAAGCCTCTGAATAGAAAGGTTCACAGTCCCTGTTGATAAACGGATGTACCCACAGCGTCACTCTGTAACCCAGAGCTTTGAGAATAGTCACAGTTTGTCCTAAGTTGGGGAACTTTTGCTCGTCAACAGTAAGTGATCCGTAACAGGTTTCCCAAAGGTCATCTATTTCAATTTGCGAGTTGTTGAAGCCGTGGTCATTAATCTGCTGAGCAAAGTCTATGACTTTTTCACTGTTTATGTCCCTGGCGTACTGAGCCCAAGTAGACCAGATCGGGTACTGAACCATTCTGTAGTCTGGTACACCCTTAGGCTGATGCAAGTAGTTTTCGACAGCATGTTTGTGTGCGTCCTTCACATTGTCCAGAAACCACATGTGGTACTCCATCTCTATCAAGTCCCTTCTCGCAGAGTAAGGCTCAGCGATTTGAGCCCCAAAACACATATGGTTGCTCTTGATAGAGTTGTAGTCCACAAACAGAGGAGCGTTTGGATAAACATAAATGTACGTTCCTTCTGAATTCAGCCAGTATCTTTCAACTACAGCACCGTTGTCTTCCTCTGTGGAATAGTATGGTCCGTATGGCTCTGTTATTTTGTTTACTGGGTAGGTTTGGTCTTGCTTCATACGGCCTCCGTACCAGTGAGCGTCACCGAAGCTGATACAGTCTTCTAATCTCAATTGGGGTCCGGCTACCCATCTCAATTTGACAACTCGTGGCTCGGATGCCCTGGTGTCATCGTATTCGGTTCGGATGGTGAGGTTGGCTCCTCCCATGTGGACCTCGACTCCACCTTCGATGTCTTCCATTGTGTATGTCGTCATCAGAGTTCTACCGATGTGACCGATTACTTTTCGGTCGTCGCCTGCAATAAGCAAGAGAACACATTTTTATGATTTACGAATATTATTCTATTCGCACGTATATAGCTTCCAAGAAGAGGCCGATATGTTTGTGTTGCGTGTTTTTAACGAAACTCTGGAGATGTATATAAAAAATATATAAAATAAATAAATGTTTCGGGACATTGCACACAGCGCCATCTAGCCCCACACTAAGCAAACGCTTGTGTCGTGGGTACTAGATAACGGATATAATACTTATATACTTTTCTTTTGTAAATACATACTTATTATACATACAAACGACGTATATAGTAGTATATATATACATATATAGTGTTATTCTTCTTGTCGCAGCGGAAGAACGCTATATACACATCTTCAGAGTTTTATTCACAATAGATTTCCGCAAAGTAACGCCTGATGATCTTATTTACGTGTTGTTGTCCAGCAAACAATTTTGCCCCTCCGCAGTTTTACCTGGGCTAGTATAAATTAGCCTGTCTGTTAATCTTTTTTGTTTTCTATCCTGGCCTCATTTTAAATTTCATTCAAATCGGTTAATCCGTTCAAGTGTGAAAAAGTAATAGACATTCATACATAAATTAGACACAGATGCACAAGTATTCGCCTTCATAATATTATTGGGATTTTTGATCTCCAAGTACCGAAAGGTACGAGTAACTGTTGCTTGAACTACACCACAAGATTGAGTACCTTCAAGTAGCACCATGTTGAAGCCCCCGACGAGCTGCGGCTCCAGGTTGAGCGTGACCACCTCATCACCCCGCGTGTGTCGGAGCAGTTCCACATTGGACGGCAGCAGCGCGGGGTGCGCGCGCGCAGCCAGCGTCAGTAATGCTGGAAATATACATAAATAATGTATTATAAAACGTTAAAGAATCTTTGTACAAGCATGGGTGTTATGTTAGTTAATATAGAAATATATTAATTAATTAACTAACTCATAATATCTATGTAATGCCTAACATATGTAATCGAATTTAAATGCAAACTTTAATCTGTAATTAATTTATAAAATTTAATTTCAATGATGAATGTAATGTAAAACACTCGAAGAACGCTGGCTACTGCAACACAGGGAATCCTAGAGCAGTAGACAGGATCCCAAAAGTAAAATTGTTCCGATTTGTTGATAAATCCATATTAGATAAATATAATAAAATAATATAAATAAATAAAATAATATTATAATTTAAATACTTTTTTTACTGTGATAATGACATCATGTTTTAGTGCAAATAAATAATTATGTATTATCTTTTTATCTATATGTTATGCTAGATAAGTGTTAAGTCTGTTTATGGCGGATCCGGTACATGCCAATACTGTGTAAGATGACGATGACAGACTCAAATTTGTCTAATAAAAAATATCATAGTCAGCAAGAGTACCAATCTTATGCTTTTGTTTTAATTAGTTGTCTTATTGTTACTTATTTACTAATTAATAACTAAAGTAGGTATATCAGCTAAACAATGCTATAACTATTACCAGGTTGTTTTAAGGGTCAGTGTTGTTGAATAATATATAAAAAGCCTTTACAAACAACTATGGCTGGGTATTTCAACATTTGTGGATGTTTGTTTTGAAAATGACTTTCTAATTTGGGTGCTACGTACTCAGAATCGTCCCCAACGCCGCCATTTCTCGCTCACTAAATTATAGACTAAGTAAAAAGCCGTCAATATTGGACACCACTCGAGATGTTTACCTCGGATAATACCTCGATAAGGTTGTTGTAAGTTATCTTTTGTCAGCATCCCTGATATCGGCTTCGGTACCTGATATCCCACTACCTGGAGATAGTGCTTCGAATCGCTCATCAAAATTTTAGGGTTCCGCGGTTTTAGGACAAATTTTGAAACTTTTACAAAGTTGTTTTCACATTTCGCTTATTTTCACTGACCATTTTGAATCGTTTTTAGAGCCGTTTGCACTACGATTCTTAAACGCATTTAGTGACAATATTTCCAAGTAAAATAATGGCTAAATCAAGCAGCCCTAAGATAAACTCTCGACACCAGAGTTGGCCACTCTCATTCGATAAGAAGAATGGTTAAATGTTTAAGCCACACAAGTGGGCTTCAGAAATTAACCACAATTTGTGTACCTCTGGAAACCTTAGAATATCTAAAGCTAGTGTAGATCATATTTTCATAGATAGATAGATAAACTCTTTATTGTTGACACATTAAAAATGAATAGTACATAAAACAAATTATTATCTTAACTAGTGCCACAAGCGGCGGCCTTATCGCTGAAAGCGATCTCTTCCAGGCAACCTTTGGCTGGAGAGAAATAAGCATACAGGAAAAAGAAGAATGTGGTGTAGGAACAACAAAAAGGAAATAGCAAACATTTGTTATAAACATAAAAAACTAATACATATAATAAATATATAAAAAGGAATTAACAATTCATATACTTAATATGATAAAACAAAAACTTATATACAAATAGATAATAGTACATTGTTACCCTAGGGGTGAAAGTAACTTATCTAGTCCCGAGACGGGGTTTGGCGCCCGAACGCATTGAGGGCGCCAATAGTTCGAGGGACTAAATAAGTCTTTAACCCGAGGTAAACACTGTGCTTTTCATTACAAATACGAGGAAAGTAAAAATAAAAACATGAATTAGCTAAAGAAAATATGAGTAAATTTTATTTTACCACCCAAATCAAAACAAAGATATCTCAAATTGTATGATGATTTTCCACTACCGCTTTAGCCTCTTCTTTTATAAAATCAGGCGTTAAATTTATATAAAAATCAGATGAACTCATTTTATAGGTACAAAATCTCTGCTATACGTATTGTGACGTAGCACTTCTTTGAATGTAGGTGTAAGAACTATTTGGTTAAATGTAGGTATAAGAACTCTTTTGTTGAATGAAACTATTTGTTTTTGTAAAGAAGTTAGTAGAGTTCAAGATAATTCTGCGCGCGGATAAAATTGGAACTAAAATATTCTGATTGCAATTTGCATCAGAGGATTCGAGCATCAATATCAGAGGCCAATTTTTGGCATAAGTGCTGCCGCCAGTCACGCGCAGAGTTTTTACATGTTAATTTGACAGCTGTCAGTTGAAAGCGATTCTCCCTAGGGATGAAAAGTATTACTTTCAACCCGCTCCTCAGGCAACTTCAGACCTACTTTCAGAGTATGAGTAATGAAAAATATATTACAGAATAGGTATTGTAATAGCAGTAGTTAAAATAACAGCAATTTTCTTTGAAGGGAAGCGAGTAAAAGCGAGAGTAAAAATCCTTTACTTGTTTCTTAAAGGAATCAATTGTCTGAGCCCTTTGAATGTTGATAGGTAGAGAATTCCATAAAGTAACAGCTTGTACAGTAAATTATGAGCCATAAAAAGATTTATTTTGAATGTAGGATATGCAAGTGATAATTTATTATAATAATAATAATGATAGAGGTAATTTTATATATTTTTTGTTTTTTTGTCGTACTTATCCATCTTGAACTTGGTCGGTTAATTTATTGTAGAATGTTATTAAATAATCCCGATATTGTGTTTATCACAAGAACGTAAACGTAAACTCGGGTTTCATAAAATCAGCTTTATCAGAATTTCAATCAACTGTTTGACAGATTTATCTAAGTAACGTACATTTTTCCTACATATGTACTCGCAGGTACTTGTAGATATAGAAGTAAGTAATTGTTGACACGCTCAGTCCTTGGATGGGTGACCTAAAAGTGGTATTTCATTTTGGGCGCTTCCGAGGGTAGGGTGACACGTTAAATTGTAGGTTCCGGCTGTTTGTCATAGTACGGCAGTCGAAAAGCCATGTCAAAGGCCATTAAACGGCTTGATAAACTCTCGACACCAGGGTTAGCCACTCTCATTCGTCAAGAAGAAGCAGAAGTAAGTATCTATTCTTCTCTGTCAAACTACTACTTCTTTCATATTTCTTACATTATTTACTTAGATACACAGCATAACAGCAAATAATTGCTTGTTTTAGGATTGGTTCTCTGATAGACTTAAAGATTAATATATAGAAATAGAAAGATAGTGCTTCTGTTTACTCTACATAACTCTGACGCCATGCGACTACATAAATGAATAAATTTGGTTGTAATGATCCGGTAACTATTTTTAGATAATGTTATTAGATAAAATTAACTGAGTCCGTAAATATCTTTTTTAATTTAAGCAAATTGATTATCATATCAAAGGAGCAGAAACAGGCAACCGAGCGAATTGCTCTCGGTTCGATCCCAGCCCTGCACAAACAACTTACGAATTTGCGCTTGTTTTGGTGTGAGTGAATCTGTCAAAAATAAAACTGATGACTAATGGAGACCCCAGAGCTATTGTTCTAAACGGCATCGAATATATCAACGAATACTTATATCTACCTTGGCCAGCTAATACTCTACTGCAAAGATAGAAGAATACTGGGACTGACAGTCAATTTGTGTACTTGAGTCTCGCGCCAGACTTGAGTGGAGCCACGAATTGCGCCGATCGCGCCCGACTATAGCCGAGCGCATCGAGTTGGATCCGCAATGGTTGATACGAGCGATAGCGGCGGAGCTGTTAAAATTGATGTTAATTGTTTAAAACAACGATTAAATGAATTGATTATAATTTTTTATTATTAAATGGTTCGCGCGTAATAAATAAATACAATATTATTGGTAACAATTATTATTTGTTCTTGTGTAATATTTGCTGACCAATAGTTTATTATTTAATTGAAACTAAAACCATTTGGAATTGATTTTATTGATTTTTGGACGGGTCCGCGCGTTAAATCAAAATCGCTCGCGCTGACCGTTGCACTTGCGATTGATTTGTATAATCGTTTCCACACCACTCTAAGAAGTCGATAATATTGGCGCGTTTTTTATAGTGGTATCCTCGATAGGCCTACATCCACTACTACTACACTCTCTGAAACTATACAAATAACAACATTAATTATTTTGGTATTTTCGTAGCCACAAATCTTCTTAAGGAGAATTAAACACCACAAAGGATTTAACACCTGCGCGCAGGTGTTAAATCCTTTGTTGTTGAATGTTGAATGTTTATTATTGTTTCATATTGTTTGATTAATTAGTTTTATTAATATTTTTAGTTAATTCAGTTTAGTATATTATTTGTAAGGTTGTATATATTCTAGTTTATATAGTTGTTGATTTAATGTATTTTTAAGTTTATTATAAGGTTTAGTTTCTAATTAGTTACGATTACTGCTCTGTGTTATGTAAGTTGTTTTGAATAAAAGATACAAGTTTTAATATTGTTATTTGTATAGTTTCAGAGAGTGTAGTACTAGTAGATGTAGGCCTATCGGGGATACCACTATAAAAAAAAAACGCGCCAATATTATCTACTTCATAGACTGGTGTGGAAACGATAATACAAATCATTAAAATCGATTGCAAGTGCGACGGGAACCGCGCGAACCATTTTGATCGAACGCGCGGACCGGTCCGAAAATCAATAAACCAATTCCAAGTGGTTTTTAGTTTTAATAAAATAATAAACTGTTTGTCAGCAAATATTACACAAGAACAAATAATAATTGGTAACGAGTTATTTATTATCTTATTAACATTCATAATCAATTAATTTAATCATTGTTTTGAACAATTACATCAATTTTGACAGCTCCGCCGTTTCGCTCGCATCAACCATCGCGGAGCCAACTCGATGCGCTCGGCTATTAGTCGGGCGCGTTCGGCGCTATTCGTGGCTCCACTCAAGTCTGTCGCGAGACTCAAGTAATTTGTGTTATAGGGAGTTCGAATTGACTCCACCCACGCGCGCCTGTCGGCCAAACCGGTTCTGTAGCCGGCCCGGCAGCGCCAGTTGTCTCACTTGCTGGCAGCGAACGGTCGTACAATATTTCTATCCACTGCGCCGCCTTTGTATCGTGTCGAGAAATAAATGTGCAGATTTGATAACATCATAGCAGCGATTATTATTCTCATCTAAATTTATCATCCATACAAATATATTATATTAATACAATAGTTACAATGTTAAACATGTATAATTTCAATCGTAATAGGTATCAAAAGCTTATCAAAAGCCCATTTTCAAATTGGGATTAGATTGTAACGATCAAAATGTTTATATCTAGACCAGTAGTTTACTCATAGAAAAAAAAAATTGATAATAAATTACAATTTTATTTACATGCCACAATAAATAACAATCACACGATATCTCAAACAATTATACCTATTACAATACAAAGTACTTTGAGTATAACTCAATCCTGTATAGTCTGTTCACAAACATAAGTCAGAAAAACTAAAATTGTTGCGAATTCATCAACAGGCCGTAACAACCAAATTTTGAGTGGATTTTACATGTGGGTCGAATTCTGCAGAACAAGATATTTCCCAGTTCTTTATTTTGCAAGATAGCGCAGCATTTCATTCTAAGCATCGTATATCGCTTGCTTGGACGTGACTGATTTTTGTTTACGGAATGGTATGGACCGTAAGCGATCATTACGGTCTACGAATTTGATAGTTTATTTAATCCTGCAGAACGAAGTAAGGCAGCGTGTCTAAAGGCGCGGGGTAGTCCCTCAGCCAGACGGGTCCAGTGTACGACTCTCCATTAGCGTCGCGCCACTCGCCGCGAGGCAGGTAGATGTCGCGGGAGACGGCGCCCTGCTCCAGCACCGGGGCTGCCAGCAGCTTCTCACCGAGGAGGAATTCTGGGGAGAGGAAAAGATTCGTCAGTGAACTGTTTTGTAAAGAGCTAATAAGACATGCGAATCAAATCAACCAATTACAAAGAAGTATGTTACTTTCAAATCTTTCAACCTATAATCTTAGATTGTATGTAGGTATGTGTTACTTTGCGGTTAATGGTGAAAACAGAATGGAAATACGCATGTTTTGGGACCACAAATTCAGAGAACACATGTCTTCCGTGAAAGGATTTAGAGTTCCACATAATTGACCATGAGAACTTCTCCAGTGAATCATCTCTGTGCGGAGTCATAGCTCTCAGTAACGAGGTATACGAGAACTACTACAACCTACTTATGGTCTAGGATGTATAGTGTCCAACCAGAAAGAGACGATTTTACTCTCTCTTTGAAGATCATGCGATTATATTTTTGGGGATAGGCAGAGAGTTCCACTATTTTGTATGAGTATAAATTCATGAGTAGATAAGCTGCTTACCATCCCAGACAGCCTGCGCGGTCTCGTCCTCAGGGTCGAGCCACCAGACGGGCGGGTTGACAGGAGTGCCGCGCTCTACCGACGCCTGCATGGCGGCAGTGATGTCGTCCGCGTAGGCGGCGTGCAGGTCTGTGTACTTGCGGCAGATCTCTACTGCCTGCAACACAATATTACAAAGTTTATCATTATGAGCATCACTAGATTGAATTGAGCTGGTTTAATAGTTACAAACGCGTAATAATGTGATATATTTCTTTCAAGATTTAATTAACCAGCAAAGCTCAGGTTGTGTAGCTTAGACCTTGTTTTTTATACTCGTATATGTGTAAGAATATTCTCGATCTCTCCACTTTTACACATCCTTGTGTTCGTAATATCGGGTTAGGTGTTTGCTTTTAAGTGTCGATTTATTTAGCGCTAGTCAAGAGTCATGGTCCCAAGACCACTAATTTTAGATCCTCACCTCATCATCATGGTCCCAGGGCACGAAAGAGTACTGCAGGGTGGGCATGAAGACGTTGGCCTGCAGCCAGCGCACGAACAGCTCCTTGCTGGGCTTCTCGTTGTACCCGTTACCACCGATCATGTCCGGCAGCACCAGGGTGTAGCCTGCGAAAAAGGTCTTGATTATGAGTTAAAGCAATATTACGAGTATAATGGCAAACGTTTGTGTGTTAGACTTTTAGCAAATTTTAATGAACATATTCTATGGATTACCATGGTAAAACACTGCTGGTTGGATAATAAATAATAATAAATATTCTGTGACATTGCACACAGCGCCATCTCACACTAAGCTAACGCTTGTGTCGTAGGTAGGTACTAGATAACGGATATAATACTTGTATACTTTTCTTTTGTAAATACATAATTATATACATAGTACCAGACTGAACACAAGTATTCATAGATTTTAAAAATCATAATTAATTGTGTCATGCGGGAATCGAACCCGCAACCCTAGATTAGAAGGCAAAGCCAACAGGCCAGTCAAATAGATAGTAATGATAGATACAAGTAGGCATTGATTGTTGGTAATCGCAGGCACCTTCTATGTAACATCAGCTGGTTGTTGCCAAATGCGAACCTATGGAAGGTATACCATATGTTAAAAAATATTTATGACATACCTTGCAAGTTCATCTGAAGCAGGGTGGTGACGAGTGTGGCGAGTCCGTTGTCGAAGTCCCACAGCGTGTCCTTGTCCACCATGCGGATGAACACGGGCAGGTCCTGTGTCCTGGACATTACATAGTACCTACGGGCTTTTATCTGGACACACACTCACACCAATTATTGGCCGAAAATCGAGGAGAATGGCGCATACTCCACAGACAAGAGCATAGCTCTCAAATTTTGAATGAACACACACACATTACATTCGATTCATAGAGGGGCCCCCCTGTCCGACATCTATAACAACTTGCGGTAGAATCTTTTATCCAGCAGTGGGTTAAGAAGGGTTGTAGATAATGATGACATAATAAAAAGACGGTTAAAGTTTTTAAGGACAAACCGCATAACCACTCCTTAATTCTTAGATCGGATGAAATTGAATGTACCAGTAGGTATGTAGAGTATTACCTCATGCCAGATCTGATCTCGATCATGGGCCCGAACTCAGCGACAGCGCGCACGTAGGACTGCACGATGTGGCCTGGGTGCAGGTCGATGTCACCGCTCTGGACTGGGATCTGGAAATATCAAGGTAATCTTCATGCTTTGTAATTCCTTTATAATGGTGCCCCGCTGTGTTGCCCGCTTAAATGCGGAATAAAAAGTAGGCTATGTGGCCAGGTTATAATTTAACTCTACTATAAATTTAATTATTTTTTTGTGCAATGTCCCGAAATATTTATTTATTTATTTATTTATTCAAGCCGGTTCAACCAACCAATTAAAAAAGGAACAACCGCTAAATTCCTGAATATTTTATTGGACTCACGATTGACTGTAATCTGTCACAAGTAATTACTTGGCAAATCTATTTCTTCAAAACAAGCATGCTACTTCCTAGATATGAGTGTTTTTTTATGCTTGATCTAATCTATCTTAAAAACTTAAATAATGTACATAATAATATGTATTTGTATACCTGAGGAGACCAGCTAGACTCTCCGGCATCAAACTTGATGCTGTCAATGCCGTACTCCTCGATCATGGCGCGCGCTCGGTCCGTGTACCAAGCAGAGGCTTCGGGGTTGGTGAAGTCGATGTAGCCGGGGATGGAGCCGTTGTTGTTCCACCAGGTCGTGTCCGGGCTACCTTCCTCGTTCAGGACTAGGTAGCTGGATAAGAAGTGTGGATTGGAGTAGAAAAAACTAGGGACAATTTTCTTTTCTATTTAAATAAAATGAATGTTTTTAAAAAAAGAAAAAAAAAACGGTAAAAAGGTGTAGGTAAGTTAGTCTAAGATCATTTCTTGATAAACTCTCGACACCAGAGTTGGCCACTATCGTACGATAAGAAGAAGATCTGTTCTAAACTTTCAGTGAACTATACCGATCTAGATTATGTCAGAAATTATATCATAAATATTAATAGAAAAACTCTCACCCCTTCTCCAAAGCATATGAGTACCAGGGGTCACAGTCCTGATTGATGAAGGGATGCATCCAGATGGTCACCCTGAATCCAAGACCCTTGATGTCCTGCACCAGCTGCTTCAGGTCAGGCAGCTTCCTCTCATCCACTGTCAAGGAACCGTAGCAGATCTCCCACAGATCATCGATCTCAAACTGAGCGTTCGGGAATCCAGAATCCTTGATCTCATTGGCGAAAGTCCACAGACTTTCCTGAGTAATTTCTCGAGAATAACGTGCCCAGGTAGACCAAACGGGGTACTGAATCATTCTGTAATCGGGAATGCCTGATGGTTTTCCCAAGTACGTGTCAATAGCGTGTTGGTGAGCCACTTTGGCGTTTTCGAAGAACCAGATATCGTATTTGAGGACGTTGTGAGTTCTTTGCTTAGAGTAGGGGTCTGCCACTTCAGCGATGAAGCAAATGTGGTTGTTCAGGACATTGTGGTGGTCCACGAACAGAGGAGCTTCGGGTTGGATGTAGAAGTACTGTCCGCCGGAGTTGAGCCAGTAACGTTCAGAGACAGCGGCGTTATCATCCTCCTTGGATACAATTGAGTATTTGTTCAGATGACCGTTCTGGATGGGCCAGTATTGTCTCTTCTGTTCTGGACCTCCGTACCATTGCTTGGAACCTGCAAAAAACGAATAAGAAATTGAATTTTCATGAGTGAGTTTCATATTATACTACCACGGTTTTCACTTACAACAACAACATAGGTACGCGAAATTACACGTGAGTGAAAACGGTGATAGTTACATAGTAGGTAAATTTTTAGGTAAATAACATAAGCTCTCAAGGGTATTTCAAACATTTGAAGTGTTTGTTGCTTTGGAGATTATCTCAACACGAGCTGTCAAGATAAACCACTAGTATAGATACCCAGCAAATAAAGTGTAGCTACGTAGGCCGTTCCTTTTGATGATTAGCGTCTGTAAAGATACTACCTTTTTTACGTGGGATGGGTTTACGTTTGACTACAGCCTGCCTGATGTTAAGCATTGCTGCAGCCTAGGATGTAACACGCTTACCTAGAAGATACCTATTAACTCTAGATTTGAAGACCCCTGGATTGTAGTTCGCAGGAAACACGGCTTCTTCCTAACCTACAAGTTAGGATTATGTGTGAATAAATTATATTGTCACTATCCTTTTAGAGCTATGTCCTGAGTATTATTATAATGAAGTGTAGGTACCTACACAGAAGACAACACCTAATTTCCATCGATGGTCTACTTGAATAAATGAATACTGGAGCTAGGTTGCCTGGAAGAGATCGCTCCAAGTGATAAGGCCGCTCTCGGTCCCAATCTTGTGCTCTTATTTTCCTTAAACTTGTGTTCTTATGTAATTGGTGTACAATAAAGTATTTTGATTGGATTTAATACATAGAAAAGAATCTCACCAAAATCGAAGCAGTCCTCGAACACCTTATCAGCAGGTCCGTCCCAGGAGATGGTGAGCTTGAACCCGCCGCTGGGCTCGTCGTATGTGGAGTCTACGTTGAACGAGACTGACTCCAGGTCCTCTGCTGACAGCTGCCGACCGATGTGGCCCAGCAACTCGGCGCCGGATGCTGGGGTAATAGACAGGATTAATGTGCAAAAATAATGTTTATTAAATATGTAGGTGCTACCGGAATTATACTCGTAGCATAGAGCTACTGAAAGTTTGTATGTATATTGCAGATAATATCTCGTAGCGAAATTAAATAATCTCAATAGTCTACACTCAGAACAATAATTAATAATTTAAAAACTACAAGTTTTTAATCAGGAAGCAGTTTCAAAAAGTTCGCTAAATACTTTGACTTGCAAATGAAATGAACAATGATCATACATAAACATATCTACCTATACGTGATTTACTGATGCTATTCTATGATGTGGTTATTTTCTACCAACATTATTGAGATTACGGTGACATTTTTAATTACTTGATTGACATACACATCGAACAGACTTTATTTACTACTTTATCACACTCACATCCCATAACAGAGAGCAGGTACCCTCCATTTTCATGTTCGTCCAGCAGCAAGTCCCGCTGCGTAGGTCCGCGAGGCACCGCGCACAGCGCCACCGACACTCCTGCGCACACAGATTTGACATAGCTAAGTTTATAGTGTACTATTACCCAAGTAAGTATAGGTATGTTATAGAAAAGGTCATCATTATCGTCAGCTTGATGAAATAAGTTCTTGGGCCCTCAATAGTTATTCTTTGGTGTTTAGGTACTACATAGCTGTAATATCACCTGTATCGTATGGTTATTTTACCATCAAGTTTAGTGCAGACGTGTTGGCATGTTGGTATTGATGTATTTACTAAAGCCGCCTTAAGGTAAGGAATTGTTTAAACTTCATTGTTTTTTTATTCCTGTTTCATGCCGCCACTGGCTTTCACTTTCTTCTTGGCTATCATTTGAATTAACATAGGCCAAAATGTGGAAATCCAACAATGTTGTAAAGTGTAACAATAAGTACTAGTCTAGGCTAAATTTTAAAAGCACTAGAAAACAGCACGGAGGATGATCTGTAGGTAGGTACTTATTAGACTGCGATGTTTTAACTCGCGCCTTTTTTTAAAGAGATTAGTCGAATTCGGAACCTCTTTTTTAAAATAAGTTAATTTTAACATTATTTTTATGTATATCCTACCTGCTAAAAGCACCAACCACTTCATCCTGACCGACACAGTCACACACTGCGACCGTGTGTCCCCGCTTCATACATTTTATTATTTCACCTATCAACACTTATCTGCCGTGTGTCAGATAAATCTCTCGCTCAAATCCCCTGCCGAGTCTTTGGAATATACGAGTAGGTACGTATAGGATGATATTTTTAAAAATATGTACTACTACTACACTTCACCGTAAATAGAATGATAGACTACCGGGTTTTGGGTAACTTCACTTATTTCTAAAGTAGATAGAGACCCAGAGAGGGATTTCTATAACAAACTTTTAAAATATTTTGAATATCTTTTATACGTTTTTTTATTAGATAAATACCAAACCATCTAATACCAACACCGTGTTTACATTTTTAGGAAGTCCATCTATAATTTACAAGCTAGAAGGAAAATTAAATTTTAACTGGGGGATTTTAACAAAAACATTGTTATCATCATGTATCACCTATCCTAGGTACCTATGATATTTTCACGTAATCATATCATATTATTCATTTCGAAATACTAGGTAGGTAGGTACTTGTAATCGACCGTTGGCGTCCGGTAAGAAAAGAGTTTGGCATCTCATTGATATCTGATTAGATAATATGAAGTAGTTTGTTGTTTAGTTAAGTAAATCATACATTCTTATCTGTCCAAGTCCACACGTACACGTACCTACTACCTACAGCTATGATTTCTTTAGATTAAGTATAATATTTTTCATTGTAATCAAATAAGATGGAAAATGAATATGGCCGTTCTGTAACAATCATGAATAACGACCCACAACCATAAAAATAGATCAATAGGATCAATATTTTCAGCAACGAAATAATTACGAATCCTCGATAAAACAAGAAAGTTTCAAAATTATACGCGCGCTTTATCTCCCGCTAAATTTTGGCGCTCCGTTTTTCCGTTTGTTGATATGAAGGATGCCGTTTCTTATTACGAAATACAAATGTCACTGGCTGGTTGGCACTATTTGTCAGTGTCAAATATTTGACAGCGAAATAAATATTAATTTTGAAAAACTAAACTAATTATTCGAACAATATCCTCAACAATGGCAGACCCCCGAATTCGCCAAATTAAAATTAAAACCGGCGTCGTCAAGCGTATCGCTAAAGAAAAAGTGGTTTACGAAAAGGAAGTAGAACTGCAGAAGAATAGGATACAAAAGATAAAAGACGAGGGTCAGGACGAACATAATATCAGGAAGCAGGAAGAAGTTCTGCAGGAGTCGCTGATGATGGTCCCTGACTGCCAAAGGCGGTAAGTTACTTTTTCACCGTTATATTTTGGTTGCTAAAATGCCATATCTAACGCTCACATTTGCCTGTTTGCTGTATTTTTCACATAATTGCGTCTCTAATTGTCAGGTGTTTGATAGGTTAGCTTGTGCGGCGGTCTTTGTTATGACGGTCTGAAGAATCAGTTACTTATAGATGACTCATGAAAAGAAATCACTGTAGATTCCTATTCATTGTGAGTCACAAAGTATCTTTCTTAAAAGCTAAATAAATACTTACTGCATTACTAATTTTGATGAATGATTTCAGGTTGCAGAAAGCATTTGCAGATCTCAAAAGTGTTTTAGAAACTGAACAAGATCTAAAGGAGACAGAAGAGTACACAGCAGCAGAACAAGTGCTCAAAGACGCTGAGCCACAACTCCCTGAATCTATGGCCGCATAATATTTATGCTAGCTAGTTGTCTTTGATATTTAATTTTAATTTTCTATAATAATCATGTCTTATAATAATTACTTTACAAATTTCCGCGGACAGTCTACATTCCAAGCTAACTTGCAAGCTTTTGTCCCACCTCCACCACCACCACCTCAGTATTTTATTTCTCCGCCACAATCTTCAGCAATAACTGATCAAGATTTTGTCAAAAACTTTGAATTTAAAATACCCAAAATCCTACCAAACAAATCTCAGAACCTAGTACCTATCTCTAAAGTTCATGATCAGCTTCGAGATCTAGCCTTGGCCCTGAAAAACATTAAAACTGAACAAAAACTATTGTCAGAGAAAATCACAGATCTTACAGATGATGAATGGAGTTCACATCTGCAATCTGTTGAAGAGAATAAAGCTATGATTTCCAAAATACTCTCAAATATAAATAACTTAAACCAAGATGTTCTGAGAAAGCTATTAGCCAAAAGGGCATCAAAAAGAGCCAGACAGAAGCGGCAGAGAATGGAAAAGAGAAAAGAAAAAGAAGAGCTGAAAAAGCAAAAGGAAGAAAAGTCTCGTAAAATTGATGAATTTTTGCAGAAGTTTCAGGATGATATGAACAAAGCTAAACAGGTTTGTACAATTATTTATTGTGTCATTTTCAAGATAGTGGTTTGAGCAATTATTAGATTTTAAATAATGTTTAGGCATTTCTGTATTGTATGTTTAACCATTTTTTATCTATCTCCCAGGAAGAAGAAGCCAAACTTCAAGCTGACTGTGTACTCAGAGAAACTATTAGAAAGAAACAAGATGCTAAGAAGTACATAGTGAAGTTAGATGCCCTTATAAAGCTTCGCAAAGCAAGATATAATACTGCTAAAGGTAGAGGGGAGAAAGTTTCTGAGAAAGAGGCAGAGATCTTTGATAGTAATATTGGTAAGTTTGTAAAACATTCACACATCAGCAGTCCATAGTGATAGCACAGGTTTTCAGTTTGCCCGCTACACAAATACTACCATAAACAACAAGGTAGCACAAAAATGTTTTATACTAGTCAAATGCTTTATTACATAAACATGTTATATATTTTTAACTGTTGAGATAGCTTCTATAAACTTATATATTTAAAATATATATATATATATAATTCTTATTCCAGGAAAGCTGAAATCTCTCTGGTCTCATCGCCTATCCATCTATGACAAAGAAGAAGCAGAGTTACGAGCCAAATTGAAGCAGGATTGTGACAATGTTGACAGCAAGACTGAAACTGAGAAGGAAGTTATTGACAATTTGGAGCAGTGGAAACAAGTGCTGTTTGGTGGGAGTTTGCCTCAAGTGGACTTTGCAGGGAACATACACAGATTTGTGGATCACAGGTATGTATTGTATAGTTACACTAAATTACATGTGTTATTTAATTTTGCCATTGCTTTATTGCAACTCTTATTTACATGAATTGATTTTAACTGCTGCTTTTGAATTGCTTTTTTAACCAAATAGCTTTTTACGATCACATGACATAAATTGATTCTATTTGTGAGGTCCCTAATTTATCTAAAAAAAGTTATGACCGATGGCCATTATGAAAATTTAGCCATTTGGTTTGATTGTATAAAAAAAATCGCCCAATGCAAAGGTTTTAGAGAAGTTTAGTAATTGTGTCATACTAATATTTTGTTTGTTTTTTTTACAGATATCAGTGGGATCAGTACCTGCGTACCGAAGGTTCATCAATACCAATAGGCTGGGTTACACCTGCTGCCAATTCATGAGTTTTTTTGAATAGCATAGCTTACATTATTTAGTGATGTGGATTTTTCTTCCTTTCCATTAAGTCCGATGTCAGTGTGATTTGTTAGAGTATTTTGCTAAAATTAAATATTTGTGTATGTTTTGTAAACAGAGGCCTTATTTGAGTAACGCTAAACTATTCCGATGGATACATTTATAAAAGCTTTGAATAAACAATTTTCATATAATATTGGTGTTTGATTTTTATTTCTGATCTTAAATTTTTTTATCTTAAATGTTTTCTGTGTAATAGCAATTCAAATAAAATATAAAATTAGCTGGGAGATTAATTAGTAAACTTCATTTGCATCACTGAGATTTACCCGGTGAGGGTAAACCTCTATCTAATAATAAACATCTGTCTTTATAATAAATTAATAATATTCTAACCAATTTTCAAGAAGGTACAGATTTCTTACTTTATTATAAAATCAAAAACACATGAGCTTACTTAATTTTTAATATCTTGTCAATGTATTTAGATATTCAGTAGGTAAGAAATAGTAAAAACACATGGATATTTATACTATTGATCATATAATTTACAGTTATATCAATTATAATAGTAGGTACCTAAATTTGATAAACCAGTATGAAAAATGACAGTGAAAGTGTCTGAATTTGAATCTCAATGTTACACAATATTCATAACATATTCTCATTTTTTATACTGTACTTAATTTGCTGAGCTTCTGAATATCACCTAGTAGAAGATAAAACTGTCCGCTTTATCAATTCATTGCACATACAAATGTAACAGAGTTTATAATATATTTCAGTGAAGCACTTTGTAGAAGTGTGTGTGTGTGTGTGATATCTCAAGGTCACCATGACTCACCAATATGTACTATGAAATGAAATATAATTATTTGCTCGAATATTGTCATACATTGATGTTAAAATTATAATATTGAATCAAATATTCTGCCGATAGGCGTACACATATTATGGTTTAGTTATTAGGTATACAATCTATGGGTCGGATAACACGTTAAATTGTAGGTCCCATCTATTTGACATAGCATGGCAGTCGTTAAGCTAACTTGAGTCTCGCGACAGACTAGTGTGGAGCCACGAATGGCGACGAACGCGCCCGACTTCAGCCGAGCGCATCGAGTTGACTCCGCAATGGTTGATGCGAGCGATACGGCGGAGCTGTCAAAATTGATGTTAATTGTTTAAAACAATGATTAAATGAATTGATTAAGAATGTTATTAAAATAATAAATAACTCGTTAACAATTATTATTTGTTCTTGTGTAATATTTGCTGACAAATAGTTTATTATTTTATTGAAATTAAAAACCACTTGGAATTGATTTTATTGATTTTCGGACGGGTCCGCGCGTTCGGTCAAAATCGTTCTCGCGGATCCCGTCGCACTTGCAATTAATTTTAATGATTTGTATTATCGTTTCCACACCACTCTAAGTAGATAATATTGGCGCGTATTTTTATAGTCGTATCCCCGATAGGCCTACATCCACTCTCTGAAACTATACGAATAACAACATCAGGCACTTAATTGTTTTGGTTTTTTCGTAGCCACAAATCTTCTTAAGGAGGATTAAACACCACAAAAGGTTAAACACCTGCGCGCAGGTGTTTAATCCTTGTTTACGAACAATAAAAAAAATAACAATGGGTACAAAGTATATTGACTGATTACTTCGTAAAAGGTCAGTATGCAAAATCTCGGAAAATAGATAACCATAACTATACGCTATATCACAGGTGTGCAGAGATTAGTGAGAAGGTATGCTACCTATAGTACTAATATACTTAATAAAAAATAATTTCTTAGAGTGGTGTGGAAACGATAATACAAATCATTAAAATCAATTGCAAGTGCGACGGGATCCGCGAGAACGATTTTGATCGAACGCGCGGACTCGTCCGAATATCAATAAAATCAATTCCAAGTGGTTTTTAGTTTCAATAAAATAATAAACTATTTGTCAGCAAATATTACACAAGAACAAATAATAACTGTTAACGAGTTATTTATTATTTTATTAACATTCATAATCAATTCATTTAATCATTGTTTTAAACAATTAACATCAATTTTGACAGCTCCGCCGTATCGCTCGCATCATCCATTGCGGAGTCAACTCGATGCGCTCGGCTGAAGTCGGGCGCGTTCGGCGCCATTCGTGGCTCCACCCTAGTCTGTCGCGAGACTCAAGTGTTAAGCTATGCCAGAGGCCCTTAGAGTGGTTAGAAAACTTAGAAACCAAAGATGGCCGCCACTCTCATACAAACTTAGAAACCAAAGATGGCCGCCACTCTCATACAAACTATTAATTTTACCCATACCTATGGACTTTACAGAAATAATATCTCATCAAATAACTTTGTCTGCTACATCTGTATTTACATAGATCAAGTCATATACTTATCTTAGAAAAAAATAAAAACAGTTCTTAACTAACACTACATTTAATCATACACATTATGTAGTACATAACTGCAAAAGTTAAATTATACTTCATTGCACAAACTCATAAAACTAAAATGGCTAACTAAACATTTGTTTTTTTTTTCAAATGATAATTGATTTATATTATAGTAAGAATAGCTATTAAAATAGTATTTTATAACATATCATATTCACAAATAATTTTGCATTTCTATGTAAGTTGCCTTCCTAAATAGTTTCAAATGTTGCAAATATTAACTTATTATAGAACTTAACCAGTACTTACCTAATTATACTGTAATAACAAACAGAGATCGCTTGGTAAATAGGTATGTGTTTATGTATTGTTTTCTAGGATATTGAATTTATTCACAAAATATTTACATTGTTTATTAAAAATATAATGACCATGTACAAAAACATTCACACACATAGCTAGGATTTCTTTCCATTTTGGAAGATGCTATGGACTGACATACACAAAACATTGAGGACAAATCATTTTACACTGTGTAGGTATTTGTAAAATAATAAAATTATAATAATGATGAAACTGCTTAGCTGATACTGCTGAAATTTGAGTTATTGGAGACAAAATTTTGGGGTATATGTAGGTTACATTTAATCATATAAATAAAGAAAAATCTTTATAATCATACCACATTTTACAACCATGTAAATAAACTTATGGGGTGTCTCTCAAATGTGTATACAACTTATTTTATAATGTCAATCTTATTACAACACTCCAAAGTACCAACATAGCAACTTAGTAAATTAGCTTAAACAAAACACCTTTTATTCAAATTCAATAGTTTTCCTAGCTATCTAGGACCTAGGTATTAGGTATTTTCTATACACTAGTAATGTACCTCTTATTAACCAAACCATTTTGTCTATTCAGAAGTGTAGCAACACGACTGATTTACAGTTTATTCACTCCTGTTATAGCTACAATCACAATTAAAACCAACACTCAAATAACATTTTCTTCATATATTATCATAGTCCATGCTTTTATGCAGTGATTATTTGTTATTGCTAATGTCTGCACAAGTCCCATATTGTAGCGTTGTGTGTATATTTATCCCGTAGTAGTGTTTGATGTTTGATACCCAGTTCTAACTCTGTCACAGCTTACTATGGTGTTCTTGAGACACTACATGAAGTTACCATACCAGCTACTGGCCTTGTCTTACATGTTTATTAATGTTCTTTCCACAGAATCATTAATGAGGGTAATCACTTGAATAAATACAACATGATGGGCGCCCAGATATTTCTGATGGGCGCCCAGATATTTCTGAGGATGATGCACGTCTTCGGATTGTGTGATCCTCAAAAAATATTATTTACTTATGGGTTTTCTGTCACAGTCAATTGAGACCAATTCACACATACTTAGTTGAAAATAGAAGACATTGTTTTAGTGCTGGGTTCAAACCTCAGGTGCAATCATAAGTTGGATGATTTCCCATCTAGTCTTACCAGTGTTTTCTAGCTTATTGTTGGAAGTCGTGACTATTCTGGTTAGTATGGTCAGCTTCATATACAAGTAGTTCCTGATGAGCCACCTGTTAGCTTTGCTTCATTTCACATACTGTTTCTTGCTGTGGCAACTATACCAGTTGTAATATACTGCTTCACACAAACTTCACTGCTACCCTTGCCGGTGACATGATACCCTTGCTGGAGGCACAATACCCTTGCCGGTGGCACAATACCCTTGCTGGTGGCACAATACCCTTGCCGGTGGCACAATACCCTTGCTGGTGGCACAATACCCTTGCTGGTGGCACACAACCCCTGATGGTACACTATCACTGCATGGTACACACTACCCCTGCCACATTCCTCGACCATCCTTCACACAAACTACACTGTTGCTTGGTGCGATCACTCCACTGTTGCTCAGTGTCACTACCCTGATGACTATCACTGCCACAGCCCCGCGTAGTTCCCGATGAGCGGCGCGGGCAGGGGCCCGCCGGCCGCGAACACGCGCGTGCCGGACGCGTCGTAGCAGTGCGTGTAGATGGCGGGCACGTGCTTCACGTGGTTGAACCCCTCCGCCTCCTCGTCCGGGAACTGGGGACGGACAATTATACATTGATTTTTGTTATTATTATGGATCTATGGCCTCTATGACCTATAACTATCTATCTATATTTTTTTGTAAAAACTATCAAATTTTTTGATTTGGTTTCACAGCGGCGAGAGCTTTCTTTAGGTACCTACGATTACAGATATAATTTAGCACTTAATAAACTGGACATACATAATAAATGGAAATGAGCCGGCGCGGGCGGCCGAAACGACTGCCTGACTCCCTTGCAATCTTCAAAGCGAGAGTGAATCGGTTCTTACTGGGTAAGCAGCACGTTCCATCCTAGACCGTAATGATTGCTTACCATCAGGCGAATTACGGTCTAGTGCAAACCCATTCCATGTAAAAAAAAATTAAGCTTAAATTTGCTTTTGATAAAAAATATGTAGTAACCAATTGTTTTTACATTGTTTGGTAAGTAAATCAATTCTGGTGACGGTTCATTTACTAGAGTTTTGGGATTCCCCCACAGAATAGATTCATTCGAGTTCTCTGTAGCAAGCTCAGTGTAGGTCCTTCCACAGCAAGGAAATACATAAATGTGGGGATAGTGGATATAAACAATGGTTTGTTATCTTAGACTTTCTTAACTGACAGTTCTTAAACATTTCGACACATGGTAACAAACTTCAAAAATTAAACTAGCTAATGCTATTAAGATTATTCGACATAAATATACACAATCATTACACAATGTAGGTACAGCAGCAGCAGTGGACGAACAACGTACTCACCACATATCCCTTGGATGCCTTCAGCGTGACAGTCTTGGAGGCGTGGATGTTGCTCTCCAGGTACTTGCCCGCGCGCAGGTCGTAGAACATCAGCAGACCTGGGATAATTAAACAAACCATTGTGTAAAGGGAAATGTGTGTTTGTTAGTTTGTTGGTCTGTTTGTTTCGCTTTCGCGCGACAACAGAGCTGCGAAGAGTCAAATCAAATCATTTATTTTGCGAATATGTTGTGTACAATTATTAGTCGAGCGTTATTTATGGTATCCGGATAGTATAGTTCTGAGAATGACAATGGCTACTTTATAAGTGGAAACAACGCGAGTGGGCCAGACACGATGGCATATATGTGTATTCAGGTGGCCTCATCAAAGTGGGCAGACACGATGGCATATATGTGTATTCAGGTGGCCTCATCAAAGTGGGCAGACACGATGGCATATATGTGTATTCAGGTGGCCTCATCAAAGTGGGCAGACACGATGGCATATATGTGTATTCAGGTGGCCTCATCAAAGTGGGCAGACACGATGGCATATATGTGTATTCAGGTGGCCTCATCAAAGTGGGCAGACACGATGGCATATATGTGTATTCAGGTGGCCTCATCAAAGAGCCATTTCAGTAGCCAGTTCACTAGGTTTTCTATATTTTTTTTTATATACCTAAGCCAGTGCCAATAGTAAGCATGTCCCCCCGGAAGCTAGCTGACCGGATGCCGCAGCCGTTGTACCGCGATGTGATCTTCTTCACAGACTGCAGCGTGCGGCAATCCAGCAGCAGCGTGTAGGACTTGCAGCCGATAGCGTACACGCCGCTTTCCTGGAACGTCACATCATCTATTTTAGACATTTTCTTTATTATACTGCTAGAAAAAATGACTGACGCGAACACTTTGTCTTAGTGTCTTCTAATATGATTAATATAATTCTTCTTCTTATCGAATGAGAGTGGTTAACTCTGGTGTCGAGAGTTTTCAAACCACCCTAAGGGCCTCTGACATGGCTTAACGACTGCCGTACTAGACAAACAGCAGGGACCTACAATTTATCGTGTCATCCGATCCACGGAAGCGCCCAAAAATGAATGCCACTTTTCGGTCATCCATCCAAGAACTGACCGCAATAATGTTAGTAATACCTACTATTTCAAGACAATGGGAAGCGCGTTATGCCACTGAATTAAGTGTAATAATATTACACTTTTTCTATCTAAATAGCTATTTTAGCTATTATGGTACTAAAATATGTAACAAGTTAACTTGAAGGTATCTTATTTATTAAATATTTTAAACGACTTGCTAGATGTTAAGCCATGTTGGGGTTTCTGCATCCAACACGTGTGTGTACCCGTTGATCAGTATTTTGAATCAAGATCACCAAATGACATTATTTTATAGACACCAGAAATATATGCATTAAAGTAAATGTTTTCTTTCATTTATTTGTTTGTCGCTAAGCACACTAGATCTTGACACGAGCGTGACTTGAGTCTATCGGAACACGTTATGTATCTTTTGAGTGCTGACTCACTTTTTGTCACTTTGTGTCGAAACGGCCGAGAGTCAGCGCTTTCGTCACATTATCATTATTACATAGAGATCAGAAATACTTCTTGACTTACCTGTGTAGCCAAGCACACGAGGTCCTGACACGAGGGTAGCTTCCTGCTCAGTGTCTGTCGGAAGGTCTCCGCGTTGAACACGTGTATGTACCCGTTGAGAGTGAGGGCGGCGATCTCGCGCCACTTCGAGTTAAACGTCAGCGCGCGGACTTTCACTCCTGCGGGTCAGGACATACGGGATATATTTGATTGTAGTCGTTTTTGTTTTTACATGGATATATGTAGTTTGAAGTACATTCATACAAATAGGTACATATTCTTCGGCTCCGGTTTCGCTCGCATTATTTTGAGATAAAAAGTAGCCTATGACACTTCTAAGACCTCATACCATGTTCTGTTATAGATTTAAAGTATACCTAAACAATTTATATTCTAATTACTTCTATGTTCAGGTTTTTGATCCTATTCAACTTTATTATATGTATAGATGTACTATGGATAAATACTTATGCCTGATTATCACTAGTTTAACTCACACATATAACAACAAAAGCCACAGTCTTAGATCACAATGATCACGACCTTAGTCTCCAGAAACTCAATGCAGTTTGTAATTTTTCCCTATCCAAATTTGTTACACTTGTTATTATTTCTTTATTTAGTTGCACCACGTCCAAAAGCATCACATGTAGCTAGTGTACGTTTTTTTATGATTTAGGTCTGTTACGTGGACAACACAGCAAACATACAAGTGACAACACAGTTATTGGTTACAAACAAAGCCGCATGTCCTACCTACTACAGACACTGCATGCATTGAACATAAAATACACTTTTAACATTATGATAATATGCTTAAATACGTATGAAGCTAGCCCGACCTGAGCGGCAGTCCTTGAGCGCGACGGGCGGCACGTAGTCGTGCGCGGGCGGCTGGTGGTCGCTCGGCTCGCGGGGCGGCGCGCGCCACAGCGCCAGCTTCGAGTCGCGCGACCCAGTCACCAGGAACTCGTCGTCCAGCCAGCACATGTCCAGGATCTGGGGATACACATTTACACGGTTTACATTTATTCATAAACAAGAGTACATTACAACATTATAATAAGGCTTCGAGAAACATTACATTCGCTAGATGGCGCTGTACGGGCTTAAAACACGCAAAGGCGTCACAAGCTATGTCAAACTGGAAAATGACAATTGACTAATTCTATCATAGAATATTTATGTTTCTAGGTTACGTAACTATGTTTTTTTTAGGTTAATTAGAGGAGATAAAAATAAATACATTTTCCGGGTCATTTAACACAGCGCCATCTAGCCCCATCCATACTAAGCAAACGTTTGCATCCGAAACTTTTCAAGTCTTTTTCTGTAACACTGAGTGCAGGCAGGGCTAAACTAAGGCTTAACCTTTTTAGTGTGCCTTTCGTAAGTGAAAACAAACGACAAACAAATTTCCAAATCGAATGTTCTGGACGTGGATTATAACACAAAGCGGCCATTTAAAAATAAAAATGGCTTGACATTGCACACAGCGCCATCTAGCCCCATACTAAGCAAACACTTGTGTCATGGGTATAGTACTACTTCCATTTGACCAGTAGTTCACCTTTTGTAACACAGTGTAGAGCAAGGTTTAAAGAATATGGTAGTGTATGTTATATTGGCACTTGGCATATTATTAAAAGAGAGACTTATACCCAGCAGTGGGACGATTCCCCCTGTGAATGATGATGATTTTATATAACCCAGTCTTTGTGCACCTCCCCGACCAGACGGGGTCGAAGGTGGCCAGCTCGCACGAGTTATATAGTGTATGTCATACTGACCCAGTCTTTGTGCGCCTCCCCGACGCAGACGGGGTCGAAGGTGGGCAGGCTGTAGATGGCCAGCTCGCACGAGTTGCGCGCGCCCGTCGCCAGCAGCGTCCTGTAGATATAATAATAAATGTTTAATGCCGAGAAACACATTATATAAATGTGATAATGAGTTTTTTGATCTGTTTCTATTCCCGAGTGTCACCTGGAGGGGTTGATCTGCAGCGCGTGTATGCCAGTCTGGTGGTGGTCGGCGGGCCAGGCGGCGCGCGCGCGCAGTGTGGGGATGCTGTCCAGCGCGCGCGTGCGCACGTCGTACACCATCAGCTGGGGATATAGACAACTGTTAGAACACAAATGCAATTCATTGTGAACTAGATAGGCTCAACCTTAAAATTAACTCACCAAACATTGTAACTACTGTCTAGAACACTTTCAACTCTTGACTCAACCAATAAATTATATATCAAGAGGAACAGAGATGCGAACCACATAACATGAACAGAGCATTTAAAATCATACCATGGCTATAGTAAAATTGTGGCCATGGTTGACACAGTGTTGCGAAACAACAGTCATTACCCTTCCTTTCAAATGCAAATTGGAATGCCATATGAAATGTGTGGTTATTAAATGTAATGTAATCAGGCAAATTTATGGTAAAGTGTTGACCATAAATTTGCCTGATAGTAAGCATTCATTAAGGACTTGGATGGCACATTCTTAGTTACATACAACTCGTTACATCTCGTCTAGCATGTACAATTTTATTTTTGTTTTGTATGTTTGTCGATCAATCCACCAACATGTAGAAGTTGGAGATGTCGTCTACCAAACACTGATCACATCAAAAAAATGTTTGAAGCGAAACTCTTTATACAAAGAGCAATTGATGAAGCTCACCACATTAACCTAGATCATAGACTTCAGCATACGGGTAATTCAATTGAATTAATGACTTTGCCTGATACGAGAACAGTCTTTGCACGTCGTCTTCCACCACACATACACATATTTGTATATAACGCGGTGTGCAAAGCGCACCCAACCAGGCAATCCACAAACAGAAAGGCACAAGGAAAAATGAAAAAATATCCTACAAAGAAACGGAACATATGGCCAAAGTTTATAATACAGGTCTTAATCAAGGGATAGGCGAGACTGACACACCCTGGACAAACCTACCGTAGCAAACATACCGTTCTTGCTTTACTACCAGACACAACACATATGACAAGCACTGCATCAACACCAATACATGCACGGCTGGCATCCACACACACACACACACATACATACAACACAAAACAGAGTAAACATATATACAATCCACAATTTCCAATGTGAATAAGCAAGTAGCAAATTTAAGGGTCTTGAACAAGATATGTTACCTACCTACTTTGTAAATTATTAACCTTGTGATTGTTCTATGGTAGAATAGTTTCATGTAGTCACATCAAACACCAACAAATGTTATAATAAATTTATTGTAATCATTTTATTCTACTGGAAAAGCGCGAATTTCAAGTATGGAATTAAATTCAATTTTGGATCACCGAGATACAGGTCTCGGCCTAGTTCAGGGTCCGTTGTTATGCACATAATTAGTAATATTGAATAATTCTATGTGAGTTACAAAATTTTATAATTTCTTTACGCTACATCAAATTTGCGTTATACTATGTACTAGTAATCACATCATTTATAATTTAAGATAATTAATCATTAAGTTTTATCAAACAAAATTGTAATGGATTATATAATTATTATGTATCAATTTGTGCAAACCATGAATTAATGTTTTGGAAATAAATTATTTTTATCTTTATCTTATTTAAGTTTTATCTATAAGTAAAGTAGTAGTCCTGTAGCCTGTACAATACATTGTGTAGGTATATCTCACCTTATTACACTTGGTGCCGAACACCACCTGGCGGTCAGAGAGCCACTGTGAGCAGAACACCTTGTTCATGTTGCCCAGGTTGATGGGTGTCTCTTGGAACATGTCGTATGTGAGCATGTGCCGCGTCGCGTACGACTCGTCCACTGTTCTAGCCTGAAAGAACAATTATAGTTAGTCACAGCACAGGTTACAGTCAATATTTTCATAGTTTAGTATGAGATATTTTTATTCTCAGTGGAAGTGACCAGTTCCTTACAAATATTTTCTTTGGAACCTTTGCATTTCCTTACATTTTACAAAGGAGCTTTTTAAAGACCTTGACTAACTATATGATGAAGATTATACATAAAATCAGTAATAGTAGAGAAAATTAAAAAAGAAGGTACTGTGATTGATATAAAGGTATCCAAGGATTTTTTATTATCATTATGATTCAATATAATGTATCATATTGTTATCTGATGTACATTTTATCCTTGAGATTAACTGATGCAAACATGCATATCATCAAGTTATTGCAAAATATTGAATATCACTAGAGGTCATAATATCAACCAGCAACTAGGTAATTGTTTTATCAAGATTAATCTTATCTATTATATTATATAATCACATGTCAATTTCCTTGCTACAAAAATAATAATAAAAGAATGTTGCTTGACAAATGAACACAGAAACCAACAAAATCACAACTAATTCAGTCATTTTGCCACAAGCAACTCTAGATTTAACAATATACATATTAGAATGCTCTCAAACGAGGTACCATTACCACTACACATCATTATATGCTATAAAATAATGATGATAAATAATTATATAAGTAAGTGTATACCTCTGGAGCCTGTATCTCCCTGGAGCGCACATAGTCAACAAAGTTGTATGAGGTGGACAGTATCTTGTGCTGCTGGGCAGGGGTCTCCTCCTCACTATCACTATCTGAGTAGCACACAAAGTCTTCTAGCTTGTCTTGCTTGCGCTGCTGCTCTAATCTGGAAGATTGTAAAAAAATAAATAAATATTTCGGGACATTGCACACAGCACTCTTTTGAATGCATTGAGTGTGTGTTGTGATGAAACAGTGATTATTTACTTAAGTTTCTTAATACTACAAACTCTTTTTAACTAGGAATGGGTGCACTTGACCGTAATTCACCTGATGGTAAACAATCACACTCTACAGTAAGACATTTGGCAAAAAAAAGGAAAAGAGGCTAGTGTTTTATTTATATGTATAGATTTGCTCAGAAATATATGTACAAGCAAATAACTCGTAAAGACATTAAATAATTTAAGAATTTAACCTTTATTCTCGCAATTATAAATGTAATTGTTATTTTGGCAACATTGAAAGACACAAAAGGGGGCAATGACCTTGTCAAGAAGCCAGACACCTCAGTATTTAGTGATGACCTACATCAACACCTCAATGCCCAGTCATTAATAACTGGTCATACAGGTTATGTTTTAGCATTTGTACAGATATCTTTTACTAATTTTATTGTAACTGATATAAGCATCACCCATATATACTAGCCTAACCTACTAGTCTACGATTTCAGACAAACTAATGACTAACTACTATTTCCAAACTAATTATGTATGCATTAATGAAGAGATAATAATTGGTGAGGAAGCAGCATCAAAGTTAAAATGAAGACTTCCATTTTGACAAATAACTTAATTAATCTGGTTGTTCATACAATCTTATCAGTCCCCAAATTAGGGAATCCTTGTTGCCAGATAAAAGTGACCACGGGACCGCGGCGTGTACACAATGTATGTTTACACTGCGTCACGAGAGCCTCAGGGAGACGAAAATCAATAAGATTGACAAACAATACGCCAATTCGTGGGAATCGAGAGTTTCATACCACAATTAGCTGTTAATTGTCCTAATTCTCTCGGTAATTTACCTTTGTTGTCTCGCCTTGGCCCTTCGTTCTTTTATCCTATTCGGTAAGTAGCACGAGGGGTATCGTCCCTCGACGGCGCGTCTCACCGTCTGCGCCATTTTTCGTAAATAATGTTTTTTTTCCAATGCAACTCCGGACAGCACGGTCAACTAAGAATCACTTTCGTTTTGTTCTGTTGTAAGCAGCTCCGAAGTGAGACATATTTCAACACCGCAATGGAGTCCCAGCATTTAACACTTGTATGGCCGTCACGACACATTTATGATACGCATGTTTACTTGTTGGAGTTTAACCGAGCTAAATTTATGTCTTTTATAACATAAAATAGAGAAAAAACTTAGCGAAATTTTAAATTACAAACATTTTTCATAAAAATAGAAATTGATTGACGCACAGATTGACGGCACAAGGCATTTCTTATATCTGTCAAATTTATTGTGTGCTGCCAGGACAAAAAATATTAATTATACCTAGTTATACCTAGATTTTGTAATTTTACCGATTTTGTCTATGGACGTTTGCTTTGATTGATAATGTACATTGAAGTAAGGATACCATAGAATTGTAACTTGTTCAGAAAAAACCTACCTAGTCCACCTCCACCCCCACTAAACATGAACCTCACAGTCATATTGCAGCAACGTGTATCTAGACCATATCTGTAATTTGCCACTGTAACTTGTATATACGTACATATAACTTAAATAGGTATCCAAGGTAAATTCTTCAATTTGAAAGTTTCTGAACTATTCAGAGGCAAAGTTTCGACAGTTTATATAGAGCTTACATTTGAAACATAGGCATTTAAATGTTGTATCAACTTTGCATTTGCAAGTTTTGCAACATTAGAAAATTAGACGCAATCTGCCACTTGTAAATTACAGAATGTGACAATTGCAATGTTACCATTACTTTGCACGTGTAAATTTGGAATGGTTGCAATCGAAACATTACAGTAACATAAAAAATGAATGTAAAACTTATATGAAGCTAACCCAAAAACATGTCTGCAAAACTAAAATGTTACATTGCTGGTATCAGTAGTAAGCTTACAAAAGCAACTTTGCTAAACTCATGTTATGACAACGTACCACAGGTAAAGTACCGAAAGTAACAATTGATGTCTTGTCATAACATTACATATGTAAAGTATGGTAAGTTGCAATCTTAACATTTGTGCAACATCAATAACCCATACTGATGAAATGTTAAAAAGTAAACCTTGCGACAACGTGACATTTGATACATTATCAAATAAACATAGTCGCAATCTTTCACAGTTAAGGTACTGAAAGTGTAATTTTTTTATGTTGTCCTAACTTTACATGTGTAAAGTATGGTAAGTATGTTGCAATCGTAACATGTCTGCAACATTAATAACCTATGCAGATGAAATGTTAAAAAGTAAACCTTGCGAAAACGTTACATTCGAAACATTATAAAATAAACATAGTCGCAATCTTTCACAGTTAAAGTACTGAAAGTGACATTTGTTCTGTTTTTTTAACTTTGCTTGTTTAAAGTATGGTAGGTTGCAATCGTAACATTTATGCAACGTTAATAACACATGCAGATGAAATGAAAAACATAATTAATTCCTAAATAAAGTAAGCGCAAGTAAGAAGTAAGTACAGATAAAGTTATCCAATCTAAGTTGCGGACACAAAACATTTACCCTTTTTTTTTTTTTTTTTTTTTTATACCTGGAAAATCTTTTATGGATACCACCAACTAGATGAGGCTGTGGTGGTGATGTGGGAGTCATCGCCTTAACACCATTCGGCGGCATACCCACTAAAAACCTGGATGTCCACCTCGGAATCGCGAATCAGGGCCGCGGGAAGGCTAGGCATGCATCCGCAGCACATCCTGGCGATTCCTGTCCCAATGTTAGGACTCTGCTCGAAAGCTTGCGCTCTCTTGTGTACCACACACACAGACACAACTCCTTCTCAGTACAAACGGGGCGTGTCAAACATATTGATTAACACCACCGTACATACAGCGGGACTCGCACCTTGGTGGCGGCGGGCTCCCCTAACCCGTCACCCCGAATCCCCTTCAGGGAGGTCGACGGTTGTGCGCAGATCACAATCACCGTCTCCCTGGCCTTCTCACCTTCTCCATACGCAGGAGAAAGGCCCACCACCGTCCCTCCGGCCAGCTGTCCCCAGGAGGGGACCGGGCGGGGACATCGTCCGGGCGAACTCGCCACCGGACCGCCCCATCTACAGCGCTCCAGACACGAAGTCCGGTTTGGCGCACAGAGGGGCTCCTTCTCGGGTCACATTTGGCTTCCCTATTATGGCCGTAAACGGCAGCAGGTACTAGGCCCCCCCACCACGCCCAAGGTAGTGACCCACGAGGGGGGGGGGGGACACAAAACATTTAACCTCCGTCAACCCAGCTCAAGTGACACTGCTGACAGATAGCGCAGACTGTCACTTTCTAAGGCTGGGTTGCACCATGCTACTTTAGCTTTAACAAACTTGTCAAAGTTACGGTTTGCAAAATTTGAGTTGCACCATTTAACAATAGTTAAAATACGTCATAACTTTAACCATAACCATAACCGGCCGTGGATGGCTGGTTAAAGTTATTGTTAAAGTCATATCTGTCAAACTAGTCAAACATGACGTTTGAAACTGCAGAAAATAGTAACTTATACGATAAAGTCTATGCTCCAAGATAATATGTATTAGGTCCTTACATATGAAATTGGCGTTTTGTATGGGAGGAACAAAAAGTCGAATATTTTTAATTTCATATAATTAATTAATCAAAGTATGAACCATTATTTTCTATGCACTTTTGCCATCTCATAGGTAGTGCATTGATCCCTTTACAAAAAAAAACCAGTCGGACGGGAATTAATAACATATTTGAAGGCGATTTGAACTGCCCCATCGGAGTTGAATTTTTTCCCTTTCAAGAAGTTATCCAAATTTCGAAAAAAAAATGGCAATCTGTTGGAGCAAGGTCCGGGGAGTACGGAGGATGTCTTAGACATTACAATTGAAGCTCTTCTAATTTGGTAGCCGTCTGTTGTGCAGTGTGTGGTCTAGCGTTGTCGTGAAGCAGCAGTGGCGTGGAGCCATTGACCAGCCTAGGTTGTTTAGCCGCTAGCTTTTCCATCATGGTTTGCAATTCCTGACAATAGACATCAGCCGTAATAGTCTGGCCAGATTTAAGAAAATTGTAATGAACAATACCGGCACTAGTCCACCAAACGCTTACAAGTAACTTTTTTGGGGTTAATTTTCGCTTGGGGCAGGATTTGGCTGGCTGGCCAGGATCCAACTATTGCGGTGAGCGCTTTCGATTATCGTAAAGAATCCATTTTTCATCACAGGTAATGATTCGGCTTAAAATACCTTCATTATTGTGCCGGTTCAGTAATGTAACGCAGCAGTCAACGCGCGTTTGCCGGTTTGCTTCCGTCAATTCGTGAGGTACCCACCTTTCAAGCTTTTTAATCTTCCCAATTTGCTTCAAGTGAATTAAAACAGTTTTATCACTAACATCGTAGCCTGCAGCTAACTCGGACGTGGTTTGCGATTAATCTGCTTCCACAATAGCCTTCAACTCTTCATTATCAACTTTGGTCTCAGGCCGTCCACGGGGCTTGTTCTGCAGGTCGAAATTTCCAGAACGAAAACGTTGGAACCAAATACGAACTGTGTTTTCTTTTGCAACACGACCGCCATACACATCATTCACCCTTCGAGTCGTTTCCGCAGCACTAGTGCCACAGCAGAACTCGTACTCGTAAATAATGCGATATTTTAAGTTTTCCATTTTGTAAAAAGAGTGACGCAAACAGAAAAAAACAAAAGAAAAAATAACAAATGAATGACGTTCATCGAAGCACAAATACATGAGTAAGTAAATAGCTATACAAATTTGAATTTGGAATAACTTACCAAATAGGAGAAATTCGCGATTAAAGTGGCCAGTACGAAAAACGCCAATTTCATATGTAAGGACCTAATATTACTTATTTTTGACCGCCATGATACAAGTGGAGAGGGCACAACGAGCTGTACTAAAAGTTATGTATAGAAGACCCTACCGATACCCGACGTGCGACCTATACGCAAACACAGGCATTCTTACAGTACGCCAAATATACATTAAAAAAGTGACGCTCTTAGTGCACAGAAACAAAAACATTTATATCTCTAAAGGCCTGTTCACACGCAGCGAAGTAAGATGGCGAGTTAACTTGCGTCACGGAGTGTGTTAAGTTCATAACACGTGTGAACAGCAAACGCAAGTTAAGTAGCAACTTGTCAAATAAGTACAGTAGAATAGACCGCGGTTCTATTTTCCGGCTAGTTCAAGTGATAAGTCGCCCCTCCCTCGCGTCTCCTTCACCCCGTCAACTTAACTTGCCAGTGTTTAGACCGTGTGGACAGATGAAATTATAGTTTAGTTAAGCACGAAGTGACAACTGTGTTTTTTATGGTTTTCGCATCGGCATTCTTGTGTTGTTTTGTTTGCAGTTTGAGACACTGATTTTCATATACCTAGTCTGTGCTGATTAATAATAATGAAGTGGAATGAAAACACAATTTATGCATTTGTGCAGGAATGTATAAAGCACGAATGTCTATAGGTATAATTCTTTGAATAATATACCTAGTCAAAGACAATTCGAAAAACTCTCATTATAAAAATAAACCTGCAAGTGTTACATATGATGTACGTTACTTTTTCTTTGGCTGCTCACAACTTAACTTATCCCCGTGTGGACGCTACTTACTATATCAACTCAATAATTAGAAGATGATGCAAGTTAACTCGTTACTGTACTTCGCTGCGTGTGAACAGGCCATAACCTATGTTTAAATTGAGTCAGTTTAGTTCGGCCCATCAAAAATAGATGGCGCCACTTGTTCGTTTAAATCACGCAAAGTAGAATTTTAAGCATATTTGTAAGTTTTTTAAGTTGTGATTGAAACAGTGTTGGCCTCACCTCGCGCCGAAGACATGACCAACAAAGCTGGACCCTCTGTCCTCAGAAGTCGTTTCTAACAAAAACTCGGACCCAAGCAACGCACACCATTGGGCCCTACCCTGGGCTCTGAGCGGCCGTTCGGCTGGCGCCGGAGCCCAGGGCGAAGCAGACGACCATACGGCAGCTGTTCGACAGGGCACAATCAAGCCTGAGCCACCCCCGGGTTCCGTGAGGCCGTACGGCTGGCGCCGGAATCCGGGACGCCGACGAAGAGAGAAAAGAGAAGAGAAGCTTAGCCTCACTCACTCACATACTCGCGTCGGCACACTCACTTCCACTCAAATCAGTGCTCCCCCATACCTTTGACACACACTTGAATTGTATAAAAATTAAATTCTTGTCAATTCTTGCCGGGCATTAGCCTATGGAGGAGGTTTCCTAAAAAACCAGCACGCTCCCAAAAACTAAAAAAGCGGCCCGGCCAAAAGAGCACAGCCTAGCACGGTCGAGCCGCAAAAGAAACAGCCGGCTAGCGAAACCTCCTCCGAAATTCCCCGGGGCCTGCGTGCCCCGGCGCCCAGTCCCTCTAAAGAGAATCTTTTCTCAAAGAGGTCCTTACCAGTCCCCATCCGGGGCTGGAAGACGACCCCTTCTCTGAAACAGTGTTGCCAACTCAGTGGATTTTTCACTAGATCTGGTTGTTTAGATTAGCATTTTAGCGGACAAATTTTGGTTTTAGTGGCTAGTGGATTTTTCTAGTGGCTTAGATAGTTTCATTTAGTGGTACGGCTAGACATTTAACCACCAGCACAATTTACATATCTACAGGAAAGAACTTGAACGTTTACATTACATGATGGGTATATTTTTTGTTTGATATGTAGGCAACACTCCTATGTGGTGGGTGTATGTCGGGCATTCCCCGAAAAGAGTTAGTCAATTTCTTAAATTATTTTGATTATAGTCTTTATTTGTATGACTACTAGGTCAAATTTGATTTGACATTAGAAGGTTTGTATATGTTGGTTTCGTATGCATGCACAGAAATATACCATAGTTTAGTTAATACAGTTTTGGTTTTGCATCGGCACGACATTGAATTTATTAATTTTGTAAAACGAATATGCCTAAGCCACAGTATACCCAAAAGTTCCGCGAATGTTGGTTACGTGACTCACAATTAAAGGACTGGTTACAAGTGGTGGAAAGTACTGGTAGTCCAGTTGCTAAGTGCAAATTATGTGGTGGTTTTCTGGTGGTTTGAAGGATAGCAAAACTTAGTGGTTTACTGGTGGGTTAACACGCTAGTGTGGATTTGTTAAAAATTTGTTGGCAACACTGGATTGAAATCTTTGAACAAATGCCTCGAAACGTTCCGGGTTTGGTTTTAATTACTCCCAGACTTAGTAGACCGAGACCATGAACCATGAAATAAAAGGTCCTATCGAAGTCGGAAAAATATAGCTTTTGATAGCAAAGCAACGTTGACCTACGTTTCTTTTCTTTTAAAAGTTGCGACTATATTTCACTCGCAACTTTCCAGAAGCTTTGCAGGAACCTAAGTACAACCTAGTTGAACCTACGATAGCATTTTTTTTAATTCTAACTATAGTTAGAATTAAAATCTTAGAATCTGCTATTTATTCGTATCCAAGGATACCTAGGTAAAATTAATTAGTTTCAGTACCCATGTATATCCCGAAGAAGTGTTATTCTAGTTGGACGCTTCAGTGTGTCGGGTGAATTAAATAGTAGGTCCCGGCTATTCGCCATAGTTGTCAAACTCTGTCGGAGGCTCTTAGAGGGCGGTTCAAAAACACCAGAGTTAAGCACTCTCATACTTTGTATGAATCAATAGCACGTCAAGTAATAAATAAACCATTAAACGAAACTCAAAAGTTTTCTAGCAACTAAGACATAGGTACCTTACCGTTATATTGTAGGTACTATAATTTGTCGGTTTTCAAATCGAGAGTAAACCGATTTCTTCAAGGCAAGCGCGCCAGATTGTATATTATAACGTTGCTTAACATCAGGCAAGTTTTAGTCAAGCCTGAGCTTATCTCTTGTAAAAACATACATAAATTACTACTGTTTTAGTAGTTCCTAATTATAGCTCACTAGCATTCGCCCTTGGCTTCACAGTGGATGTATACACTTTGATAGATTATTTGTTTTATTCTTATTTAATTTGCTGCTTCCCATAACTTCAGTAGGTATGTGCTCCATATCTTACAGTATCTCTCTTAGTGATTTTTTCTTTGTCTTCACCTTTCCTCCTTCTCCATGCAGATGCTTGTTGCACCAATACAATGTGTATCAAAATATTCATACACACTATAAAATCACAGATTATTTAAAGTAGCAATTGCTGCTCATGATTCCAAGATTTTTAATTTCACATATGATTTTAACTCCATGGCTCTTAAAGTTTTGTTATGTTCATGTACCCTCTTCAGCTCTTCAAGTTCCATGGCTCGGATCAAGCGATTATGCTCAGCCTTCTCCCTTTCTTCTTCCAGCTGAGCTTTGACAAGTTCTTTTTGCATCTCTATCAACTGCATCTTCTCAGATGCCAAACTGTTAACTTTCTCAGTAACTGCTGGCTTTGTTATTGTTTGGTGTTTTGGTGGCATTTCATCCACTTGTTTCTTTTGGCCTGAAATCAAGAAATGTTATAGAAACATATGTACATCATATAGAGTAAGATTTATGTGTGTCCGAAGTAATTTTATATTATCATTGCATGGAGATGCCAAGCCATGATAATATAAAAATAAAATAGCTTTTATTCCCTTCGTATATTAAAATTATAAAAGAATACATTTATAAATTTCAAAAAATATAAAATACTGTAAGTAGGTATCTACAATTTTTCAGTTCATATGTAGAGATGTTATAAGGACACCCAAGTATGGTATAGGCCATGCCATCATAGAAAAATGTAAATACACACAAGTGTAATTTAAAAGATGGATGCCAAGTACCTGCTTCAGCCACAAGCTTGTTTTGCTCGGGGGTGACTTCATTCTCATCAGTCATCAAATATACTATATTCTGAAAGATGAAATGATATTTATAATACTTAGACAATCTAGAAATACAATTCCAAATAAATTAAATTTGTCAGTAACATAAAAGCATTATTTCTGGCAATATAGCATTATTTTCCCACTGAATCTGGCCAAGAGCTTCATAATTAGCTGCAGATCAAGCAAGTGTAAGGAGTGTGGAATGTGGGTGGCAATATTCTCCTCTGGCATGAAGATAAAATATTGAGGGAGAGAGACACAGTGTAGGTAAGAATATAGTGTAGGTTTTATCACCACTCCATTTGATGTTTCTACTTGTTTCAAAATGTATAAATGTGCATGTAGTGTCCCTACATGCACAAGGAACACAGTATTGCACATACTTTGTAAGAAGTCTACATACACTAAATGAGCCTATGGGAGACTCTGCAGGCCTAACACCCTCAACATCGGTTGAGTTCTTTTGCCCTATTGTGTACAAAATCTTTTTACAATTTTCAGACACAGTAGGGCTAGCAGCATCGAAGTTAACAGCAGTTTTCCTTGAAAAAATTTCACGGCGGTCATTTTTTTTAAGTCATTCCATGTCTGAAATTTAAAAAATAAGATGTTAGTATGATATGTATTCCAACTCGACTAGGACATGTAAAAAAATTATAAAATCTGTTAAGAGTAGAATAGTTGCTCAACAATATGAATGAAAAATAACTTAAAGCCCTTGGAGAACTAATTAATTTTTTTTATTATCAAAAACTGATCATTACAGTCTTATAGTTAGACATTTTACTAGAATTTGTTTTTAATGTAGTAAAATTTTGCAGCATATTTTACCTTACCTTTGAATCTTTAAACTATATTACCTATGTACCTATAATAATTGTCACAATATCTACACATCGTCATCCACCTTTTTAGGGAACAGCACATTTGTAGGAGAATCAGACTCCCCTTGCCCCAGCAGGGCACACTAAGTAGAGAAAAATCTTTTGCCAAAAATACATTAGGTACCCACCCGCTTTCACTGTTCAATAGATCTATCCGGGCCATAGTTTTTAAGCAGTTCCTTGAGCTTGTGCCACTGTGCTTCTGCTCTTCTGTTTACAAGAGGCCCAAAGTGATCACCCGCAGCGAAACTTGGGTTGGTGGACATAAAATCAACCAACGCTCTAATTTGAGCATTATTGCTCCTTGATCTGTAGAATAGAAATATAAATTCATTTGAAAAGTAAGCTTTCAGCCATCACATAATTTGTAGTAGGTATAAAAATAAGGTAAGTACATTTCAAGGAAACTAGGTAGGTACGCATGTTTTAAGGTAGGTAGTCCGATTTTTGGACAAAATTAGTTACATAAATATTTGCTGTAACATTCCTAAAATAATATATAAGTAACTGATAATTCTATAAGATACAATTTAGTGGTGGTCTAAATAGATCATAGATCATGAAGCGGGCGCTCAAATTCTTCAATAGAATTGAACTTATTTGACAAACATTTTAGTTTTTCGTTTATTGTATGAAAACTTTAATAGACGTATAATAAAGAAAATGCAGTAGAAACGTCTGCGTTTAAATATCGGTACGCAAGATAGGCATCGATCCTGGCACAAATTCAAGGAAAATAATAAAAATCGACCGACAGACCGCATAGCAGCACTAGGCCAGTGAACTCGCGAATACCTAGATAACACAGATAATAAATCCTAGAGACACCTAATCATGCCCCTAACATATCTTTATCAGAAAACCGAACTGATTCCCTCAGCTCCCTTCTATAACCGAACAAGCAGAAAGTCCGCAGGTAGACACCGTTTTATGGTGGAAGTGCCGAAGTATCGAACACAGCGCTTTGCTTCAACGTTTATTGTACGGACAGCAAAGCTTTGGAACACTTTACCAGAAGCTGTGTTTCCTGCGAACTACAATCCAGGGGTTTTCAAATCTAGAGTTAATAGGTATCTACTAGGTAAACGTGTTACACCCTAGGCTGCAGCAATGCTTAACCACAGGCAGGCTGTAGTCAAACGTAAACATATCCCAGGTAAAAAAAAAAAAAAAGCCACTGATATCATCGGTTGTTGAGATTGGACTTTGCGCTCCTTGGGGCACCCGGATGCATCGCCCGCTAAAATAATAGGTAAGTAAAGTCATTGACCATTCATAATGAATTTAAACATAATTACTTCCGGCACACGTATTATAAGCACGAGCCAAATTTTATAAGTAGAAAAAAAAAATTTGCTCGTGCTTATAATGCGTATTGTCATAAAATCTAGTAGTTTTTGTCAATTCTGAAAATTTCAGCCTCGATCATCGAAATATATTACTAGTATAGAACAGACAACCCGAACCAAAGCTTTGCTCCATTTTGGAAAGAGATTGAACTAAAATTCGCTGCAGCGCGAAACCACTGTTGTGTCGTCTAACCAAACTATTAAAATATGCAGCGCTTATAAGCGTACAGAGTACAGTTTTCTCGCCACGAAAACGACTTAAGCGCCGTGTACTTATTTGCAAAATAGCGGCGCCTGGCTGCCCGTTTCTCGTAAGCATTGTTACATCGCGAAGAAATTTAAATCAAAGAGTTTTCAACGTTTAAATGTCTACTTACCGATGAAATGTTAAACCATCACTTTTTTTTGATGTTCTGGAGTGTATACGGCAGTCTTTAAGAACACAACCAGGCATTTGATGTTGTTATTTATGCGAGCCAAACACAACTACTCTCCACGGGCGTTGGATACTCACTGGATAGCTGCTGCACGGCGTGCAGCAAAAGCGTGGCGTAAGATCATGCAACGCGTTGCCTTCTCTTTACGTAGTAGTAATAACTCTATGGCCTCGATTCATCTGAGAATTTACATACAAGAAAACGTCTATTGGTAATTCTGGGTTTTTAAAATTCCATAAAAATTTATGTAAGTAATAGCAATCGCCACGTGTAAAAAAGGTACGTGGCGTAAGGAGATTGAAAGAAAGAAAAGAAAGAAAGAAAACATTTATTATGGCAGATTTATCAGAGAAACAAACACAAGTAAGAACATAATAAACAAACAAAAAATCTGCCTCAACACAGCCCCAACTCAGTATAATGCTGGTTGTGTGGAGGCAACCAGCGCTGGTCTTCCGTTGGGGCTGTGACGTCACGCACGTACAAAAAGGCAGACAAACAAACAGACAAGACAAGACGTTTACAAAGAGGAGCAAAAATTTAAAATTAGACAAACGTAGATACTAGAGTAAATAAGGAATAAACTAAAGTTAATAAAAAGCTAGGGCTACACTAATACATATTAAACACTGATATACAAAATAATATAAATACTTACAGGTTTAAACTACAAATAAAAAATTGTATCAGACAGACAATATACGAGTAATTAAATATAATTAAATTAAATTGCGCTGGTGTCGTTTACGTATAGGGCTTCTCGTTTTTGATGCTGAAAAATAAAACTCTTTAATTTCAGTCTAAAAGTATACAAAGTACGCAGGGTCCTTATCGGAGGCGGGATATTGCGATACATAACATATACTTATGACTTGATTTGAAAGTGGCGCACTCAATTTTGGCGCGTGCATGTGTAGGTATTATGTACCTAAATAATGAGTCGTCTATTGCATTTGATATCGTTGATTTGATACCTATTACTTAGGTATCTTAGTACCTAGGTTATGCAGGTAACTGACCTGGGCTAGTGAACTTGCTAATTTACGTATTAACGTAGTTTATGAGGTCGGAGAAGATTTTGCAATTTAGTTATTATGTTATGCGGGGTTTCCAAACTTTGGTTTTAGTATGATGAGTTTGTGTAAGGTTTTACCATGTAACTAATTTAGAGAGGGATGAAATGAAAATCCTTGGGTTTTACTTACACAGTATTTTTTTTAAAGTGAATGGAATCTGAAAACCTAAGCTAATCGTAGGTCAAAATTATTATTTATTTATTAGTCATATTGTGGTCAAGTGAAAATTTATTATGTACATAAGTCTGTAAAGTCTTCTCGCTCAAACGGTTGAACCGATTTTGTTGCCTTGCAGATAGTTATAGGTAGCAGTCTTGGATTAAAACGCTTAACTTTATTTATCTACCCATTTAATTAATTATCTTTAGTAATAATCCCTTAAATGCGTCGTCTGTTCTGTGGATTATTATTAAAAAAGTCATGTTACTTCATACCCCTACTTCCCCATTTTATTTATTTCCTCGTCAAATGTACGTAAACCCTGGCTAGAAACCTACAGGATACGAGACTGCGCAATACGAGCATTCAATACACATGGACCAGTGGCAATAGAGGAGAGAATCTAGGCAACCTCTAGGATTACTGGAATAGTTACGTAAGTTGACTGAGTGGGGGTTGTTTGAAACCTTTTTCTTTTATATACTCGTACCTACCTAAGTATATTCGTTGTAAGTAACTAATGTACATTATTGGTATTACATTATTTTGGTCCATTTACTTACTTAAACAATGGATTTATTTTTCGAATGTTTCTGTTGAGTGAGGACTCATTGAAATAGTTGCGAAAGACAAAGATTTACACATCCTATAAAACATTATAATAACTGATGTGATTTGGATAAAGTTCGATATTTTTTCAGCTAGCTCTTAGATTACATTGTAAGATTTGAAACTCTATTGCAGGTAAATTTGGTTGCCTTACATTTTCTACTAGGTACACATATTAATTTAGGGTTTCTATTCCGGATTAACACTCGACCACGGATCTTGTATCTCATGCACCCGACTTTCCGTATATAAAAAGTACTCTGTGCACCCGACTAGCTAAATATCAGTAGTACCTGATACCTCCACCCTGTACTAGATGGCGCCACATGTCATGTCACTGACGTAGATAGCGAAAAAAATTCGCCGAAAGCGCCTTGATTGGCTTTTGATTATAGGGAAAAGTCGTTAGCATTTCGCTTCAATACGGATTTATGCTATTTCGTGTTAGTTCTGGTGAAACGGGCATGTTTTACAGCTTAGCTACAAGCGGTTATTGTTTATAGCTTTTCTTGGGTAAGTTAAGATATTGTTTGCGTAATTGAACTTTGATATTACAATTCGGTTGTTGACTAATTTTCGTAAACTACCCCAAAATATTATAAGTCACTAAAAGAAACGCTTTACGACTGTTTTTCTTAAATGTTGAGCCATTTTAAAAACCAAAAGGCAGTTTTAACAAATACATTTTGGTATTTCCCGCTAAAACGCTAGGTCACGTGATAAGTCAGAGGCATGACGTCACAATGTAAAAAACAAACAAAAAAAACAATACGATAGGGCTACGCGTAGATTTTTGGTTAATTCGTTACGTTCTTTGTTCAAGATTTATGTAAAAATGGATTCAAAGTCTTACAGAATATGTAGGCTAGTAATAAGCCTAAGTAATAGCACAGCATAGTACTATATTCATCTATACTTGCAAAAAATAGTAAACAAACCGTCGGCTCTCACAAAATCACAAAATTTTTGATGAAATCACTCCGCTTCGGTATTTTTAATAGTTCTTGTACACAAACGGTTCATGTATGCTACTATTTACACATGTAGAACACTTTGATTCAACATAATTACGCTGTATTTCACTAAAATACGAAGACGTTATCGAAACAGCAAAATCTTTTGACAAACACTATGATAGACTTTAACGTCACTCAAACCTCATTTTAGTGATGGGAATGGTATTTAAAGAATGAACGTAAAATAAGACTAGGAGAATGAATGCGTTCATTTGCAACATATTATCAAAATACTGTTATGGTAATACATTTTATAAAAAGTTTACACACACATTTAGATTTAAGCACATTTAGATTATTATTTATTAAATCTATAATATTTTCTGACTTTTTTAATGTAATATTGTCACGGAAGCGGGTTCAGGGATAGGCAAGAAACACCGTTTTCATTTTGCACAACGTCACTCAACCTTTATTTTTCATTACTCCATTTCCGCCAAAATTCACATCTCAAAATAAACTACTAACCTATTTACAAAAACAAATGAGTTCCTATACCTACATTTAACAAAAGAGTTCTTATACCTTACATTAAACAAAATAGTTCTTACACCTACATTCAAAGAGGTTCTACGTCACAATATCCATGATGTTGTTCTTGCACACTCGTATCATAATATATAATTAACATTCAGTACAAATTCAAATTCAAATTCAAATTCAAATTTTTCAAATTCAAATTCAAATTCATTTATTGGTCTGCGAAACATGGGTACATAAAGGTACAAGCCAAGGATTTTTTATATCATCCCTCTCTTTCCCTCGTACAAGCTTAATAAATCCACCCCTTTTTTTGAACCGCGAGGAAACATTTTATTAAAAGTTTGTTCATCTTTGTAAATAAAATAAATATATAAGAGATTAGATTAATATGTTCATTCGCTAAATTCAAATTGTCGTTCATTCGACCTAACCACATCACTATTTGTGAATGACAAGACATTTTGTTTATTACATGTGACGTCACGAGCTCTGATTGGTCGTTGAGGCGTTTCGTTTCAATGATGTACAGATTAAAAAAATCTTATTTTTATTTAGGATAATAAAATATTAAATAATTTTTGTTCGTAATTTAAGTCAAATATTCTTAATTAGGACCTTTAATTCTATAATACTTAATAGACAACTTATTTATTTGATAACTATGGAAATACTCATAGGGGTCGTCCATAAATCACGTGAGGCTCGAAAGGGGGGGGGGGAGGGGTCTATAAAAAAGTCACGAAATATCACAAAGGGGGGTGTAGTGACATATCACGTGTATTTATTTTTTCGACTAACGCGCGAAAAGCAAAAACAATCTGCAGGTCCTGTAACCTTTTTGTTTACCGCTAGGCATTATTGTTATATTTTATTTGAATAAAAGTAGAAAATTAAGATTCTCTGTAGGTCTAAAAATACACGTGATATATTAATTAAGGGGTTAATCATAAACATCACCATGTATCACCACGGGGGAAGGGGGGTTAAAAAATGCCAAAAAAAAACACGTGATTAATGGACGGCCCCATAGTTTGTAACATGTGTAGATTATAATAATGTAGGCTGGCCAAAGTAAATAAGTTGATACGCTCGAATATAGACAGTATAAAAGCTTCATCATAATATTTAATTGTTGATCAACAAATCTAGATTATAGTTTTTTCCAGAACAAAAAATTGTCTAGAGCTTTGCCACTAAACAAAATGTATAACCTAAATGTAGTAATATAATGTTTTTATTATTTTAAGTAAATTTCAACTCAGAATATTAATGTAAAGCAAAGGTCGAGGCGGTTAGTTCTTGATAGGTGATAAAAAGTGGCATTTCATTTTGGGCGCTTCCGTGGGTCGGAATTCGGATGACACGTTAAGTGGTTGGTCCCGGCTGTTTGTCTAGCACGGCAGTTGTTATGTCATGTCATAGGCCCTCAGGGTGGCTTGATAAACTCTCGATACCAGAGTTGGCGACTCTCATTCGATAAGAAAGCCCTTTAAGGTGCGATGCCATAAGGTTAATAGGTAGTGTTTTTATCTTTTATCTTTATAAGAAGAAAAATATGACTTTTCCAATGTAAGTCGATAATGATGATGATGATGCGTTTCACTTAATTACCCCCCACACGAGGTTATATACACCCGATGCGAAGCCTCTAGTGTAAGGTTTCACGGTGTCTGAGCACGCCGGATTATCGCAGTTTACCGGTTTTTGTCTGGCGGATTAGGCCAAAGGTCAAGTGGGAGGTCAGAGGCTAGGAATAGATTTTTAGTTTTAGCTGGTAGCTGGTAGCTGGTTTACTTGACTAACGGTAGAAGCTATTCCGTGTTAAAAAAAGAAAAAATGCTATAGTTATAGGAATACGCTAGTTACCACCTACCTAGGTAATCTCTATCGTTTGACGTTAGGCATTATCGTATGTCTTTATTTCAGGCAGATTTTTCTGAAGAAGAAGAAAACTAATTCACAAGACATTTTTATGTGATTGTAAACCATAAGTACTGACTTACATATAATTTTTAATAAGACATTTTATTTGTTTTTATTGTAGACTAGTTATATTTTAGACAGATTTAAAGCGGCCTATGTGGCTTCCGTGTCCTTAATTATTCATGAACAACGGAAGTGTTTCTGCACTAATTTACTAAAGCATCGACCTGATTATTTCATAAATGGGCAAGCATGAAGTTTTACGTATAAATTGCTCACGTTAAACATTACATGAAAGAAGCAATAAATCGCGAAATAAAAATACCTAATCGTATAATACTGTAATGCATTCATCTTTTGCTATGACACTAAACACTTGAGAATATTAAAATCTAGAGAGGCACCGTTATACAGTTGAGGTTCCAAAGACTCGCACCAAGCGTTTTGCTTCGACTTTCATCGTGCGAACAGCCCAACTGTGGAACTCCTTGCCCGAATCTCTATTCCCCTTGAACTATAATTTGTCGGTCTTCAAGTCGAGAGTAAACCGGTTTCTTCTACGCAAGCGCGTAAGATCGTAGATTATAAAGTTGCTTAACATCAGGCAAGTTGTAGTCAAGCGTGAGCCTATTTCATGTAAAAAAAAAAAAAAAAGTAGGTAATTTACGCATTTTATTGGTAAGCGTGTAACACCATAAGCTGCAGCACTGTTTAACATCAGGCGGGCTAGTAGTCAAACATACATCGTAAAAAAACTACAAACAAGATTCTTTACTAAACTTTCCATGAGGTGGGTAAATAAGTACCTAAGTAGGTACATATTTATTAAAGTAAAATATTGGTTAAACACGCCAACAGCTTTATTCGCGCGATGCTCCGCGGTACGCTGGCAGCTTTCCAAGCAGGACAAAACAGAGCTTTTGTGCTTACATTGTTACATTTACAAAGTAGAAAAATTGCCTCTTTATTGCGACAGACTTTGAATTATGGATAAAATTTATTGATTCTTCATATGTAGGAAATAATATATAGAATATTCACTTGTAACAGAGAATAGAATACGATAAGACAAAAGAACAAACAAACAACGGCTTGTCATAGTGCGGCAGCCGTTAAGTCATAGCAGACGCCCTTAGGGTGGATTCATAAAATCGCGAATTGGTTTCTCTCATTTGATGAGAAGAAGACGAAGTAAATGTTATTGCCTGTCACATTAGCCTTAACTACGTTTTAACAGACTAAACAATATTTGAACGGATAAAGCAAATAGGTACGCTTAAGTTTAATTAAGAAAATAAAGGTGATACTGGTCAATAGTACCTAGATCGAATCAAGTATCTAGTGCGCATGCCTCTGGCCTGGTCGTCTATAGCTTGAAGTGGACTTTAATTATTTCTTTGTACAAATATTGCCTTGGCGATGTGTAAGATAAGATTAAATGCTAATATCCCGCACGAAACGGTACGCTTCTACCTTTATTGTTCGTACCGCAAGGTTGTGGAACTCCCTGCCTGACTCTCTGTTCCCCACGCACTATAATACAGCGATCTTCAAAGCGAGAGTGAATCGGTTCTTATCGGGTAAGCACGCTCCATCTTAGGCCAACATAGCCTTTGCCTGCTATCAGGTAAACTATGGTCAAGTGCAAACCCGTTCAAGTAAAAAAAAAAATGTGCTTATATTCTAAAAGGTATTTAAATCAATATCTCATCAATAACTCTAAGGCCTATTAGAACAGGGATTCTTAGCCACATTGTCGCCATTTTATGTAAGTAGTCTATAAATCGCTCAATGGTACAAAAAGAGAGGCCTATGCTCAGCAGTAGGCGATAACGGGGTGATGTTGATGATGAGTCTACAAATGGGGAAATGTGTTAAGGAATTGTCATTATATATGAAAAGGGTTTATAACAGGTCAAAAAATATATAACAGAGCAAAGTCTTAGTTAATCCATTTCCATCACCGCCTCAGCCATTTGTGCATCGATATTGAGACCAAATAGTTACAAACCCACAAACAAACTCTCTCCTCCAATATTGATGAGAAGCTTGATAAATAGGTTTCGCTGTCTCGCCCACTCGTACCTAAATCAAGAACATCCCCAAACTGGGTGTACCTAACTTACCAACTTAGGTACAGACTTAAAGGATATGACCATTACTTACAACTTATGTGAGGAAAAAGGGGTCCTTCTGGAAGCGTGCCAAGGGACCTACTCTGAATCGAATTAGTCACTAACGTGTATTATAAAAGATTTCTGGAGATTGGAATCTAAAGAGGTTATGTGTGGAGGAAAATATTCTAATGGCAATAATATTAAAAAAGATGAGTATGTGTGTGTATTTAATTCGTGCTACTAGTTCAAAAATAAATATTTACCTGACATATCTCTATTAGGAAAAAATAAATCAGCCAAATAATGAAAACGCGTTTCATTTTCGTATCAAAGAATGGTAAACTCGTTCAGCTGACGACATTATCATAATCAAACATCTACAAAATATCCTTTACCATAAGAAATGACAACTCTGGCTTATGTTGTAAACTTTATACGAGTTCATAAACGATTATACTTTACAATTTATCCGAAATAGTTACAAAACACCTATTTTGTATAGAAACAAATAAAATCATTCAAACAAAACCCTTACCCTTACCCTGCAGAATCCAAGCCATACACCCCCCACCGCACAATGATCGTGACAGAATGACACAATCGATCAGCTGGGCGACCTTGCGGGTCACTGACCTCTGCAAGTGGGTCGCAGGGCCCGAGGGCAGGTAGGATGTGGGGCCATGGGACTTGCTCTCGTTACCTGTAGTTTACAGGTAAATAGTTTTACGGACTAGTTTTTCATCATGAATATTTGAACAAAATACATACTGTAGAAACATTACAGGTAAGCGTGTTTTATCGCAGGTTTCAGAGATGCCTAACACAGGCAAGAAGGTATGTTTCGATGTATGGGATCTGAAATTTAGAGCTTCGACCACAGCACTATCTTTTTGGTGTCGTTTTACAGCTTTGTTTTTCTTTTAGATGCACCATATGATACGATATCATAAGTGTTAATATAACAATATACGAACATCTTATTGCAAATCATAGAAGCCGATTTATTAATATAAATACTTACTACATATATATTATAGTTCCCGTAAGGCATGATTAAATTTAGTTTTAATAACCGGCTAACACTTACGTCAATAATTATGTCGAAAAATATATGTTATTTTGTCAGTTTTCCGAAACATGTCGAGCTAATTTTTCGACATAATTATTAACGTAAGTGCAAGCCGGTTATTACAACTAAACTTACTGCATACTTACACTAAATAATATTTTATTTGGTGTTCTTATTTTTGTTTGATTCATTTCACATCGCCCACCCTATTCGTCCGCGAGCGAAGGGCGGCCTAGGGCGGTTTTCTATGGCACGCCACAGTTTCTACAACAGTTACCATAGAACCCATGGTGTATACTATGCAGTATTCTGAACCATGACATTACGTAGTTGAATGGCGTGATGCCCTTTATTACAAGGAAGCGTCATTGTTGTGAAGAATCGCTTGCAATAAGCCAGGGTTTGACTTGACTTTTGATGTCAGAAATGTGTATTTTGGGTTAACGTTGGGTTTATTTTGTTATAGAAAGGATTTAGCTACTTTTAAGGTATACCTAGCTGCTTTTGTGTTGTATTAGTATACATATGTATAAAAAATATTGATTAGAATTAATTGAATTTTTAATAAGAGGTATTGAATTGTAATATAACGAATCTTTATTTACAATAATAAAATATAAAAACAAGGGAAGAAAAACTAAACATACTACTTCTAACTACTACAAAAAGGGGCACTTAGAAAATCTTTAGAAAAGCCTAAAGATAATCTAAGTGCTCCAGCCCACTACCAGAGGGCAGCGTGCCCAGCATAATATAATTAATTATAGCATATGTGTTTGCATATTATGAGGCGTAGGATAAATGTATTGTTATAATACACATGTTCAGTAAATAAATGATTTGAATTTGAATTCTGTTCTGATATGAATATTGAGTACCTATGTAATTGTGAGCAATGTGGATTAATGTTTAGAGTTAAATACGTGATATTGGGATTTCTCCATGTATTTTGCATATTGAAGCTTTACAGATTCAATAATGAACTGGGTACTTGTCTTACCTGTACCTTAGTTTCGTTATATACTTAGTATACATAGTAAATAATAATATAAATTAGTACTGAAATAAAGTTTATTTCTTTTTTCTTGATTTCTTATTGTTCTCCTAATATTGCTAGTTTTCTTCACATATCACCTACTTATGCTTATGTTATTATTCGACCTTCCTCGCTGGCTCACTGACTTGTATGGCACATATTTCAAGAATATATGACAGTCAGGAAACAAACAGAAACATTTCTAAGTAGGTCACGAGAGCAAAAGTAACACAGTGCCAGTTCATACGAAGCCACTTAGAAAAAAACAAACTACATCTTACTTAATCAGATAATCACGTCTCCAGGTTAATGCATAATTTCTGTATATGAATTTAATTAAATTATCGGAAGCTTTTATTCAAATGTATCGGAAGCTTTTAGCATAGTTTGAGAACTTTCGACTACAAACTTACCAGTTTCATACTAAGTTATTTAGAAGGAATTTCATAGGATTTAGAAGCATGGACGTAAATATTCAATACATGATACTGAGTGAACTTCGCCATTGCTTTTCAGTTCAGACAAAAATATAGATAATACATATTTAAAATTCTCTTTTTCAGACAAAATGTTGTCTGTTAGCTACGTAGATGTACTTTATTGCAGCAAATCTCCTCTCCTTTGCGTCCCTTATTAAAATAGCTGCCCAATGCTAAGGATTTAGGAGTATAGAAGACCCATAGCAAGCAAACACTCTAACACTTTAGAGGGTTTGCTTACTATGGGCACTGAACATATTATTATAATGATTGGTATAGGGCTAGATGGCGCTGCGTGAAATGTATACCGTATTTTATAAATATTTTGACAATGAATAAACCTGTACGCACATTCACAGTACCCCAGCATGTTGTAGCTGTAAGTACCAAATACCTTAACACCTTTAGCCCTTCATTATACCCTCGGAAGCCCCCGGGGCCTTCATGGCGCCCTTATGGCAGAGGGAATCATGGGCTGAGGAGAAATGGCTGTATTTTATACTGCAAGGTCAATGGTGAATAGGACGAAATCCCTTAGATATAACTTGTAGGTGTATATTTCTTCTATGAAGTTAAAGAAATTGCAGTAAAATATGCTTTTTGCTTCTATTTGTTTTATAAGTTTTTGAATATTAAGGTACTGTTAATTTTACGCTCTCCATAGCAAGGCATGATAAATGATTTTTGCATTCAAGGCTTTTAGCGAAAACTAAAAAGGTTATACAACGGGTACAAAACGCTTGCGCTCGATTTTGTTTTGATATTCCACCGAGGGCTCATGTGACACCATATTTGAACAAGCATGCCTTGCTCAAGATGACGCATCGCCGTAAGCTCCACTTAGCATGTCTTTTGTTCGATGTGGTTAAGTACAAAGAACCATCATACCTGTATGACAAGCTGAGCTGGAGGGTGGGCCGGCAGTCGCACGCGCCCCGCGCCTGTGTGTCTGCGCTTCTCACGGAGAGACATGCTACTGCTGCTTTCAGAGGAAGCTTCCGCTATGCAGCTACTAAATGCTGGAATAATATTCCTCCGCCAATCAAGAACCTGCGTTCTTTAAAAATGTTTAAAATAACTCTTAAACAATTTATGTTTGTTCACCAAAACAGGGAAGCCCTTTTGGTACATGAGACCAGTGTAATTTGATACCTCAAACTTTTAAATTTATCATTATTATTATCTATTTATGTTTTATTATTATCTATTTGTTTGTTTATATAGACTATTGTGGTTATTTTAGTGTCTACTTGTTGTTGCTGTAGTTGTTTTTCTTTCTGTACTTGTGCCTTAGTTTAGCTATAGTATGTATTTAGTTTTTATGTTCACTTGGTGTGTGTGACGTCACCGCCAGCCGCAACAGAATATCAGCGCTGGTGGCCGCGTGCCATCAGCATTAGGCTGAGTTGCAGCTGTATTGAGACATCACATTCTTAGCATGTAAGTTTAGTAAGTAAATAGGTTTAAAGTTTTGTGTGTGTCTCAATAAATATATTTTCTTTCTTTCTTTCTTTCTTTCTTTCATTTAGTAATAATATTGATTGATAAAAATACGGAGGACAAATCAAACATATTAAAAACAAACATAATGTTTATTATACTACGACGACGTTACATGCTCGAGATTTCTTTATTAACTATGTAGTCTCACTTCTGTATGTACTAGGCGTCACACTTTTTATAGCTGTGAAAAAAAAACAAAAAAAAAAAACTTTTGTACAAATGTCACTGTCAATGTAGCGCATGTAGCGCCGTCCTCCTGTCAAACCTCATTCATTTCTTGTGTGCGGGCGTCGCAACATCATAAATTTCGTTGAATTTTACTATTTGAATTTTTCGTGGAAAAAAGTGTTTATTTCATGTGTTCAAGTGGTAAATTAGGAAAAGGAGCATCGGAATTTTAAAATAACGTCGAAAATTCGACGTTTGGTACAAAAACTAAGCAATTCATCAACCAGCTCAAAGGATAAAGGTTAGTGCAACTACTAACTTACCATGCAATCTTACTGCATTTATTCATCATCGATTTTAATTTTCTTGGTACAATCTTATATATATTTTATAAAACTATACCGAATAGATCGTATATATAGATTTTTTTTTCAACAAATGATATAACGGTCTTTTTTTGAAATAACTACATTTTTGTCATGTAGATCGGAAACATGACTTTTCTAGCAATGTTTCTGTGACGATCTTTTTTCGATGTACCTTTATTTGTTGTATTTGTTACAAATACAATACAACAAAATATGAATTTATTTATTACCATTTTCTTACATACAATGTTCTACAGTTTATTCAATGTAAAAAGAACTAGATTTTCTGACCTATAACGGTTATTTTGTTTGTGATTCATATTTATTTGAGCACGGTTGATAACAAACTAGTCTAGTGGCATAACGCGATTATGTACAATGACTTTAAAAGTGTACTGCTTCATAGCAAATTAGCAAATGTTCAGTTTAGTGGAATACAATACCAACATACAATAAATGTATATATTGGGCGTTGAATAAAGCACGATTGATAAAGAGTTAGTCTAGTGGCGTAACGCGATTACGTACCATGACGAAAGTGTTACTACTTTATAGCAAATAAACAATTATTAAATTGAGTGGCATACATTACCTATATTCAATGTACATTGGTGCGTTATACTTCGTATTATTATTATCGTCTATCAGGACTCTTATTCCGTTTGGGCAACGGTTTACTCTAATATTTTTAATATTGTCTAACAGAAGGTATAAAGACAATCCTTTTTTATCTAGTGCTGCTATTAATATAACAACATAGGTACTATCTGAATGCTCGCTTAAACAATATAATGTTACTTGTTAATATATAGTGAGGACTTTGCTGTAAGAAAACATAAGATATTTTTTTTATTATAATGCAAGTAATCTTAATCTCTACCAGGCATGAACACATGTAATACTGATTTTATTATGATTTAACTACTTATGTAAATATATGTATAACCCTGAGGAAGAGCCTACACTCCACAATACAGGTACATTACATCCTAGTGTGGAGTGTAGCGATCAAAATTTGTATTAGAACCTAAGTTTTTGATCAATAAAGTTATCTTATCTTATCTTAATCTTAGCTTTTTTGGCTAATGATCAAGCAGAATCACATTTATACAAGTTAAATAAATGTATTACTCAAGATGATTGAATCATACGATTCATGAAAGAAGCTTACAGAAACAGATCGTCTTACTAAAGTATACCACCCATCTGATATCCTACCTACCTACCCATTACAGTAAAGATCAGCATTCAGACCAAATAGTAGCTGTACTGACATTTTTCAACTGCACAGCGGGTGCAGGCAGACGCTATCCTCAATATGTGTAACTGATATTAATGTAAGTGATTTGAGGATAGGCATACATATTAGTGTCTTGATTAAGACATCGGTCCCAAATAGGGTCATACCTAAACTTACAAGCTCTCCTTATAGAGAGGCAATTTGCCCTGCAAAAGCTTTATGTGTTACTTCACCAAAAAGTAACTATAGAAATTTGCCACCACCGGTAAAACCAATTTTAACTGCTAAGAAATCAATTATTGATGCTAGTTCTGCTACAATAAGGGCATAGATTATCAACTGCAAGTTGCAGCTGACTTTTCTTTGTAATTGTATAACGAATAGGGACATGTAAATCATTTATAGTCGCCAAAATATAATAAGCGCCTCATTACAGCAGAGCAGATGAGAGTAAAATATTTTCACAGAGTCAATTTTATTTGATCCCTTGTAATACAAATTTATATTTGTAACTTATTCTTCAATCTGTATTTTTTTTTTTCAAATAAGTTATTGTTAGCATCATTAGGTAAATTTTGTTCACAATCAAAGATCTAGCAAACTATAAATTAGCGTTTGGTATGCAAGCATTACGATCTTTGATACGTGTTGGTCTCGTTTATGCTAAAGTGCATCTACATAGTTAATAAAGAAATCTCGAGCATGAAACGTCGTCGTAGTATAATTAATGGTTAAACGAACTTACCTTAAGTGAAGTTCGACCATAATTATACGAAACGACGTTACAAGCGTGACTCTGTGACGTCATCACACAGCATGCTCAGTCTGGCTCACACGTCGCGCGCTCGTGGCGTCTAAATTTTAACTAAATACTTTTAATTAAAATGTCCAATTCGAATACTGGGAAATAATGTGTTGTGCCTAAATGTAAAAATACAACTACCAGTTCACCGGAAAAGTTGTTTTTTTATAGTTTCAAAGGACGTTAAAATGGGCAAAAATTGATAAAAGCTATGAAGAGGTTAGATCCATTTGAAGATAAAAGAATAGTTAATTGTTGTGAAGACCATTTAATCATATTTTATGTAGGTACCTAAGTAATAATAATGATTTCTATTTTAATGTATTTTAATCGTGTGTTTATTGATTTTACATTGGCAGGAAAAATATTGAATCAATAAGTACGCGATTATTCCGGTTAAAATAGTTTAATTATAATTTACAGAGATCGTGAATACCTAAGACTATTATAATATTTTGTAGTTTATATTTATTTATTTAGTAGCTGGTCCGGGTTGCTAAACCTTTGGTGTCAGAACTTTCCGTTATGTTTTTACATTGTATTACAGTTATAATATCTTGAGAAACATGCAGCTGTTTTGTGTAATCCTTTATTTTCTATACAAGTTTAAATCGCTGTGCCTACTCGCGCAGACTACTCGTGTAGATGGCTTGTAAGAATTTTCTTGTTTTAGATTTTAGATGTGAAATTTTTAAGTGTCTACCTGTTACCGTTTTTAATATATATTGAGCAAAAAATACGAAAAAATACACGTTTTTTTATGGTAGTCCCCCTTTAATATTTACTTTATTGTTATTTAATTATTTATTTCGAAAGGTTATATATACCTTACCAGTAAATATTCTTTGAAAGTTTGAAGCATCTACCTGTACCCGTTTTTAATATTGAGCAAAAAAATACGAATAAAACACGTTTATTGTATGGGGACCCCCTTAATATAATTTTTAGTATTTGTTGTTATAGCGGCAACGGAAATACATCATTTGTGAAAATTTCAGCTTTCTAGCTATCATGGTTTATGAGATACTGCCTGGAGAGAGACAGACAGCGGAGGCTTAGTAATAGGGTTTTACCCTTTGGGTACGGAACCCTTAAAATTAAATAATGCGTATTAATAATTAATCCATCTATTTTAAGTAAATTATCCGATTCCTCTGTTTAAATACTTCATAAATTTAATTAATCGAATAATATTTCCTATTAATATATTATTAACGTAATACGCGAAATAAAACACATCAAAATACTGCGCAAGCTACTATCACCGCTGGTGACTTGATGCTAAGCGGGACGCGGCACGCGCGGCGAGTTGTGGCATGACGTCACAAGCGGTCACGGGGCTCTTCGTCGGATTGGATATTTTTTGAAACTTTGAATGCTTATAAAATCAAAACTACTAGGTATTTTTGATTACAACAAAAACTAGCGTATTTGTATACATACAGGCCTTACTGAGACAAAATTGCAAGTGATTTGGCGTACCAAGTACCTACTTTTCTTCATTAAGCTAGTGGCGTATCGCAGTTACCCAAGGTAATCCGTAATCAGTTGGGACAGCATAATTAGTTAGAAAATATTTAATAAAAAATAGAATCAAATACATAGATAAGATACAAAAAACCTTGGCATCGCCAGGGACGTTGGTGAAATTTTCATAAAAAAAAAGGTAATCCGTAATAAAAAGTAACCTATGTGTTCGAATAGTATCTAAATCAGTTCAGCCGTTTGAGCGCGAAAAAGTTACAAACACACACACAATGTACAATGTACATACTTTCATCTGTAAATGTTAGTGGGATATAAATGTAAACTCGTACGTACAATACTTATACAGGAAAACATGGGGGAAAAAACTAAACAAACTACGAGTACTTCTAACTACCTACTACAAAAAATAAATAATAGAAAAGGGGGCAGATAATTATTAGAAAAGTCCAAAGTATTAAGTGCTCCAGCCCACATCCAGAGGGCAGCTTGTCTAGCACACTGCATTTCCACGCTGGATGGCAAAAGATGGCGTATGTACGTGAGATATAATATAAACAAAAGGCATGCTTCGCGCGGGCGTAAACTGCCTCACAAACAGGGTGATTCCTAGTGTGAGAGAGCAGAGAGTCCTATGCATCAACATTAAATTTAATTGTATTATAAAGGTATGTATGTACATTTAAGTTTGCTAAAATAAAGTACCTATATATTGTATATATGTATATAAGCAAGCAGAGATGTGAATAAAGCCATGATGACATGCATGCTCTGAAGTCGCGCCATATATGAATTACAAGCATTCCCCAACTTGGCCAAGTTTATTAGGCAAATGCCTCCGCTACTTGGATGGAACACAGCCGGAAACGTTGTATGGATTTGGCATGAAATAAAAGATGTTAGGATAAGCCTCTACTTTGTGGTTTTTAAATGATGTCTACAGTTTGTTGCTCAATGTTATTGGTGACACACGCATTATCTCATATGTCGTCTTTAATCCATACACCTAACATAAAATTTTGGTACTTACATCAATACTTCAACACCAACAACTTTTGTACTACGACTTTTCCCCATGCTTACTTATAGAAAACTCGCCCTTAAAACGAACGCGTAGTATTCTCCAATGCATCTGTGTTTTTTAAAAGGACTATGCAGCTAGTTGCCAAATGCTACGTTACCAAACGATGACTGGGCGTTGATGGTGCCCAGGCCAGGCCACCAATGCTTCTTCCGTCTGTAATGTATACGATACGCGTCATCCAAAAATGTAGTGAATAGTTGCGTCCCTCTCCCTCAGAGGGGCGAGAAAGGGGGACGCCCGCAGCGCCCCGCGCCCCGCACGGCACGCGCTCCTTGACCTAATTTACTTCAAGGATAGTCGCAACGAAACTAGGAAAGCGCGTGCGCCACCCGCCATGTCGCGGTCGGCGCTGGCGCCGGTTGTTAGCTTACCTGTGATTGTACTCTGTATTCTATGCCTCTGATTGTAAAAGCACCAAACATAGAGTAATCACTAATTACTGTGTGTGCCAGGAATGAAGTGCTGTGACAGTGAAGTAAAGTGTTTCAAGGTGGCACAATACATAGAGAAGATATTTTCGCTTTCTATTAAGTAAGTAAATTTTTAACGCTACCAAAAAAAAACATTGATTTGAACGAGGGATCATAAGTATACCTATTACATATGTATATCATATCAGTTACCACACCTTTTGTATGTTGTTTCACCACATGTACTTAGTTTGTATAATTTATTAGAAGGTGCAGACTGTCTGCAGACAGGTGTATATTGACATTTCCAGCAAAAATACTCTGTGTAGTTCACTCCCGAAACCTCTCGCAGTATTTCACGAGTTTATTATAAAGTTTGAGAGGAAGTCTAATATCTCTCCTCTCTAGACATAATAGATCTAAAACGCCTGGATTTATCACCGAGATACGAAATTTTATGGCTCAGAGTAATTAAATTTATGGCTGTTTTAATTTAATGCTATGATAATGATGCCTAAGCAGTTGATATCCTGGAATATTTAGGTCACAAACATTATTTTGAGTTTTATTACAATTCCTTTTAGGATCTGTGTCAAAATACACTTACAATTTATTAATACAAAATTGTTCGCATAATTACCTACCTATTTGCTGTTTAATTTCCATAGTTGCGGTGACGGAATGACAGTTAATAGCATTTATGAAATATAATATAATATGCTCGGAAAGTACCTTGATACTTTATCAAATTTACGGTAGAAAGTACGTCATTGCATATCGAACAAATATGCGGGGAGAAAACGCATCTGAGCGGGAGAGAAAAGTGTATGAAAATCCATTTCTTACGTGGTTTTTTTTTTAAATTTTGGGTATGACTATGCGCTGGTAACCTAAATATCAAAAGCCAAAAAGTTTTTACAGTGAGTTTTTATCTCCAAGTTCGCAAAATGACACTGGCCACTAGCTGTGTGTTGGATGGTGTCAAACAATTTGAAAAAAGAACATGTGAAAATTGCAGACGCAATTGGCGCCATTTTCAATTTGTGTGTTGTTTGAGGATTCAGTTTTCGTAGAAAGTAAAATAAAGTTTTTTATTTTAATCGTAGGTGTAGTATAAAGCACTATGTATCACTCGAGAGAAAGTGCGATTCCCGATCTCGGGTGTTTTAAAGCCCTCGCCTACGGCTCGGGCTTCAAACTACACCCTCGACGGTAATCGGTCACTTTCTCCTCTCGGTGAACAATGTACTATTTTAGTAGGTACTCGTAATGTAGAAGTTTGAAATTGGAACGATAACGGTGGTGTGTAGAAAACGCAAGTTTTACCTAAGTACCTACTACAAACCTTAACATAGACGGGTTAGGACGTATAAATCCACGGGTAACACTTATGTATAAAATCTTACAATGAAGGTAAATATAGGTAGGTATATTTTTTCTACGGAAGTATGTAACTACATCCAGTAGTATATGTATATAAATAGTATATCCGTAATCTAGTACCTATGATACAAGCGTGTATTTAGTATGGAGCTAAATGGCGCTAAAATGTCCCGGAATATTTCAAGTAGGTATTTATTGTTAAGTGTGTGATAAAAGTTTAATTACCAAACAACGAAGGGTTTCGTCCATCGACCTATTGTACTAACAGCTTCATCCCGTTCTAAAATAAACAGATAATCGAGCAGGAACCCATTTCATCGAGCTTTCAATGTACATCGAATTTCAATCACATCGATTAAACAGGTACCTATGTTGGACAAACGGCGACTGAGCAATCAACAGACAAGGGTTGCCAATAGGTAGTATAGGTGAGGACTGAATAACGGAGCAGCTTTTTAATGTGCGTTTCATTTTGATTAGAAGTCGAGCTTTGCGTTTGAACTCAAAGTTATGATTTTTCTGTGGATTTTCCTTATGTTACCTATAGTTTGCATATTTTTAATAAAATAAATAGAATATTATCAAGAAAACATACACTTTAAATAAAATGTAATTTTCCTCTGAAACCATTGTTTCTCATAAGTATATGCATATTTCTGTCATACCTACTTAGTTATGGACCGTTTTGAAACATGCCGATTAGCAATTAGTCTGAATATTCTGAACCAAGAAAATCTACTGTTTAGAAACTAAAGACTAAAATTATATTTATAACATAAAAATAACTAAATTATCCTACTAAACTAAAAACACTTTTGCGTTCTAGTACGTGTACCTACTTTTTACCCCGTCCCCACATTTCCCTGGCGTGTGACGTTTATGTATAAATCCGGTATTCCGTCCTCAGCCGGTTGGTCCCTCGTAAATCCGGTACACCCTTCAATCGTGCGAGCGAGGCGAGATTTATCGCAGTTTGTATGTAGGAACAAGGCCAGACCTCACCAATAGCCGGATTTGACTATGACTTGAAAACGGGCTGATTAGATTTTAGGTTCGGTTTTTTCCGATTTCTTATTCAAAACAGGCTTCAGAATCCAGTAAACGCATTTTACGTAGCTCAGGAAATTTGGTAATAGAATATTACAAGTTACACTATCAAGACGCTTTGATGTCGTTGGAAAGAAGTGGAAGCATATCTGTGAAAACTGCGAGTTTCTAACTGTCAGGAGGTGGCTCAAAACCGGTGAAAATGGCGATTTCTTGTTTCAGAAGCAAAGACTCCGGTCCCTGCGCTAAAGGTGTACTTAGGAAGTATTATCAAATATGAGGAATCATTTGATTTTTCATTTCATATTTTTGGTCATCCACCAATGCGGTGGGTTGGTGACATTAGAATAACCGCAGGGAGCACCTGTATTCAATCTGCGCAGGACCGGGACGAGTGGCGTATAAGAAGAGAGGCCTATTAAATAATAATAAATATGTTAATTAATTAAGTCAATACATCTTACGTGTTCATGCGCCTTAACACCGTAACCGTGCCGGTAACCCATTAATACGTTCGGATCGTCAACAAACTACAGTTGTCTAAGTAAAACGATGTAAGAAGATATCTGTAATACGAGCTTACTTAAGGACCAAGGATCCCTAAAACTATGTATATTAAGGCAAGTAAAATGTATCAGAGAGTGTGTCCGCAGGTGTTCAATCTATAAATCACTTGTAAAGGTAAACTGGCGACCGCCGTAACTATGTAAAGTGATCTTTTCTAAGTAACAATGGCTTCCTTTAGGTAAGTTAGGGCGGTGAGTTATGGGCGGTCTAGAGGCGGTGGTTTGTTAAAATTTACCATTCATGCCTTGCTTTGAAGCCTTCCGGTTAATTTGGGTTGATGTCTATGGGTAGATAAAACACCTTACTAGCCAGTTCTTTTCTAGAAGCTAAACTAGCATGACGTTTTTTATATTTGAAAACTTGAGTGAAAAAGTAATAATAAATTTAAGCAGGAATAAAAACTGCATACTCGTATATTATCACATCTGAACCAATCAATCATTTGGTATGATCCCTCCACTGCTATATTTTAAACTAAGAAATAAATCAATATTTATTTATTTAGGGCACACAAAACAATATGCCCTTAAAATTAACTTAATATACATTTTAAACTGGCTTTGATCCAGTAGCGCATACGTACTTGTCATACTTATACTGTACGAGTATAATGTGTACTAACTCATGAATTTCAATTTATCTATAAATAAGTATATGTGCATAATGCACATATCAACATAGAACATACACCTACCTATATAGTGCTACACATTACACCATTACATCAACAAACAGTGTTATAGTCTCACAGACGTGTCGGCGGCGAAATGGAGCGCATTAGATGTCCCTGGCAGGGATTAGTGCAAGTGGATAGATATCTTAGGTTCTAGGTGTTGGGATGTTCTAATTAGTACTAGTTAGTAAGATAAATTTTTATTTACTATGTTTATTTCCTTACCTGGAAGAGATTACTTAAAGTGATAAGGTCGCCCAGTGTAGCTATATTTATAGTAAATAGTTTAATAGATTTATAGATCGTTAATAATGTATATTTCTACTTTTTGTATGCAAGGAACACAATCTATTGAGTTTTTTTCATTTTAAACCATCGAAATCACATCAAAAGAAATACGGTGTAAACGAAAGATCCATCAGAGAAAACCGCATCAAAATCGGGCTGATAATTCACAAGATATAGTTTATACAGCAGCGCCCCCTGGTGAGTTGTCATCGTAATACATAGCTAAAAAGATGCACCCATTAAACCTCAACACATTACAGAAAACTGTATCAAAATCCGACTAGTAGTTTTGGAAATATGGGTAACGATATGTCCACCAAAGATAAAACTATGTTGACGTCAAATATAATTTGTTACACATGCACAATTGTAAATTACTAAGTACAAACTAACACTGAACAAATAGGCCTCATTTCAAACTCAATAATAATTAGAACCCCACAATACTGCCGTAAAGCCGAACTTATTCGATAGAAGCAATAATATCCAACACAAACGCCATGTAACGATTTGTGAAGCAAATTGCTTCTCGATATAGATTAGACGATAACTAGTTAAACGATGTGTTGTTTCAAACAAATGCTCGTACAAATGTTAGGCAACTTGATGGAAGTGCTTCATATTTACTTCGTAGCATTTTGATATAAATAAGCCAGCTTTAGATAAGTATTCACAAGGAACTAAGTATTAAATTTAATAGAATTTATTCTTAAGCAATTTTGGATGGCAATTTACATAAGTTATATTTGCCATGCTAATGGTTTTGATTCTTGTTATATCATATTTTTTGCACCATATAAACATGTTAGCCATAAATTGATAGTAATAATTAGCCTATATCAAAACGAAATTAAACAAAGACGGGTGAACCCACGGCTTCTTTCACGTTGTGTCGACACATACCCGACATATACTGCCTCCATATCAAAAATCATGAAGATCCGTCTATCAGAACAAGAACAAAGAAACTTGCACTTATATAATATGCCATATTATTATATAAAGCAGCTGTATTAAATTCAATTTAATGTAACTTTTATGCGCACCAAATATAAATAAACATGACAAAAGGACTAAAACTATAATGTACAAGTGGGCTGTATTCTTAGCCGGTAGGAATCAGTGGCTCTAAACTTTTATACTAACCTTCCAAATTACAGCACTAACCTGCCCCCAGTAAAGCAGGTAATTCTGGCGTATAAATACTGGCGATTAGCATAAAGTTGGCGCAGGCGGCGCTAGAAGTTACAGCTGGGACCTGCGACCTGGGTTAGTAGGCATAGAGGCTGCTACATTCACGAGTAGGTTTAGTTACTTGAATTGTTTCGTTACACATCACGTCACATCTATTTTATTAATAGGAACGTTTTACAGTGGTAGATAACTATTTGTGTTACTTTTTGAGTTTTTTCGTTAACTATGCTTATTATGGAATATTTATACAAATAGGTAATCTAATGACGATGCTTTTGCATCAATATAGTCATCAAACATCAATATAGTCCGGACAGTAACTTTTTTAAGAAGATCCTGAATTTTTTAGATTTTTAGAATTTGACTGCCAAGACTGATGAGGGTGACAGAGTACAGATAAAAGACACAAATTCATAAAAAATATATCTGGGTTTGAATAGTAGTCAATATTTTGTTAGTTCGAAATCTAGACTAACTGCATTCGGTTCATATATCAAAGTCACAAAGTCGTCTGCTTTTAGACATGTGTCTGCCAAAGCACGCTGCTCAGCTCTATCATAAACTAATAAGAAGGCGAAGTTTTTTATTATTGCATAATGATGTATTTATACAAAGCAGATTAAATTGTAGTATACAATCAAAGAAGTTATAGTGTCTATCCGCTATGCCTATGGCCTATCATAAGCTGCAAGATACGTATGTCGTCACGCGAACAAAACCCGCGCGATATTTGGGTTATTGGCTGTCTACTGTTCGCTTTATAGTCATCGTCACACCACATTCGATAAATTGTTTGCTAGTTGTTTGTCTAATACTCTATTATCACTTACATGCATAATGTTAAGTATTAAAGTCACTGTGTATTTTGAAATGAAATGAAATGAAATGAAATGAAATGAAATGAAATGAAATGAAATGAAATAATTTATTTGAAATCAAGTCATGTTACATTCACTATCTCTAATAAATATCTTAGAGGGGAAGCACATTTCAAGATTAACATCGTCAATATTTTTATAATTATATTCATTACATAAGTATATTGATTATTTATGACAAATTTAAAATTTTTGGTACTAACATATTTTAGAGGGCAATTAATTAATTTGAATATGTATTTATAGTTAAATAAGTTTTACTATCAGCTGTAAAGAGGCTTCGTCAAATAATGTCGTAGAAAATTATAAATTAAAAATTACAGTATATTATTATAAAGTATAGAGCTGTATAGAGGCTATGTCAAAAATATAAATAGATAAACTAAATTTTACTTACAGAGTGCAATGAACAAAAACAAACTTAAAACATCGACATTGCTATGTTTGTACATAATGTGAGCAATTTATGTTGGGTTTTATATACATACAATGTTACATTAATTCTTTGTTATCATTACTATACCTAGTATCTGTTATTTGAAATTCCTTGTAATCGTATGATAAAAATTCTTTGATATTGTAGATTGTTTTTGAGAGGAGAAGCCTCTTTATATTTGCGTTAAATATTCCTTCTTTTTGTATATTTCTCAACGGCTCAGGCAGTTTATTATAAAGTTTTTGTCCCATCAATTTTGGAAGTTTTTCTGACAATACAAGTCTATGAGGTATATGTTCAAGATATACCTTGTTTTTGCATGCTCTGTTATTCGTTTTAGAACGTATCTCATATTCGTGTAAATTTTTGCGAACATATTTTACTACTTCAAAGATGTACACTGACACAGAGGTCAATATACCTAGCTTAGAGAAATGGCCTCTACAAGTGTCTCTAGATTTGATTCTCATCAGCACTCTCACGGCCCTTTTCTGCATTTTTAAAATTCTTTCGTAGTCTGTCGAACTACCCCAGAGAATTATGCCGTAAGACATAATGGAATGGACATAAGAAAAATAAACTTCCTTAAGCTGTTGTTCTGTCGTTATATCTCGTAACTGCTTTAGGGCGTAAATACCTTTAGCCATCTTATTACATGTACTGTTTATGTGATTTTTCCATGTCAGTGACGAATCTATGTCAAATCCCAACAGTTTTACGGCGTTCACACTATATGTATCCGCTCCATTGTGCATGGGTATGGACACTATACCTTTTAATGGGGAGACTGCATTAAAGCAAATTATATTTGTTTTCATTGTGTTCAATTTCAGTCCGTTTATGGTAAACCATTCATTCAAGCTATGAAGCGTCTCATTTATATTTTCATACAGTTCTGCGTCAGTGTTGCCATATACCACGGCTGATGTGTCATCGGCATATTGTATGAGATCGCCTTTAATTTTTACGTGCGCAATGTCATTTAGGAAGATTAAGAATAATGTATTACCTAACGACGAGCCTTGTGGGACACCAATGTCTGTGGTTTGTTCTTTTGATCTTTTTTGTTCTCCGTCTATTTTAACTTCAACAATCTGTTTCCTTCCTGTTAAAAATGACTCTACTAGATTTTTGACATTATTTTTGATACCGTATCTCTCCATTTTGGCAAGTAGTAACTTATGGTTTATGGAATCGAACGCCTTTGACAAATCTAATAGTATTCCGGCGACGCGTTTCTTTTTTTCTAGACAGTTTATTACTTTTTCTATGCATGTAAGAGTTGCTGAAGTAGTTGATCTACCTGGTCTGTATGCGTATTGAGAGTCTTTTTTGAGAATTTTGATAATGTACAATGTATAAGTACATCTAATTTTATTTTTAGATCACGTTGAGCATTTTAATGCTTAGTACTAATCTGAAAGATTTCATAACAGAGTTTGTCATTCTTACAAGACCTAGTAAAAATAGATAGATTTATAAAAGGGTTGTTGTGTCAGTAGGTCTCAAACAAAGTATTTATTTTTTAAGTGGGATTGGTTTACGTTTGACTACAGACTGCCTGATATTATGCATTGCTGCAGCCTAGGGTGTAACACGCTTATCTAGAAGATACCTATTAACTCTAGATTTGAAGACCCCTATATTGTAGTTCGCAGGAAACACAGCTTCAGGTAAAGTATTCCAAAGCTTATAAGCTTTCCAAAGTAAATTAAAGACAACTAAAGGACTAAATACTATGGTTTATATAGACTTATCTATGATATGCCATGTACAAAACCTCATTCAACTGGTTTTGTTCGTAATTGTTAATGATTTTGGTTGAGAGTTATTAATTACGAACATTAATTGAATGAACGTCAACTCCATGAACCAAATTAATTTGAACTCATTATAGTAATGGTATTTTCAATATTCAGAATTATCAAATACGGTTTATGGTAACTTACTAATATTTTATTAATATTACATATATTATTTATTGCTTCTTTTTTGTTTCAGATTGTTTATTTTTTTAGTATGCGTTACTTACTACCTAATGTTTTTACATTGTTTTTCGAAAAGTTGACATAACTTTTTTATAAAATATGCAATGTATCATCACGTCAGAAACATAATCTTCAAAAGCTAAGAACTAACGGAGCGGTTTTTTCCCGCGCCCGCCGAGGCGGCGGCACCGCGTTTAATTTTCAAAACTCACGACGCCGGAGTTTTTTGCGGCGCCGCTGCCGCCGCGGCAGCGATTATCGCCCGCAAACCTGGCAGTTGAATATCGCAAGAAGGACCTTCGCCGGACTTTGATCGCAGAGCGCGCGGGTGGAAACCGCCGCGGCAGCGGTGCCGCGAGCGGCGCGGGCGCCCGCCCGCAGGTGCCGCGAACCATCGCTACCGCCGCGGGAGTAAACTGCGTCGTGAAATGTGCTTGAGTTTTTTACATACATATGTACTTATCTGTATTCTACAAAGGCTGCGGTGCCGCCACCGCGGCGGGCGCGGGAAAAAACCGCTCCGTGAGTCCTTAGCGGTACCTAGCAAAAATAAATAGTTATTGAACATCTGTATAATCTTCTTACTTATCCATCCAACGAAAAAAAATCATTCATAAAATGAAAACTTGTTTTTTAATTTTCATGTTGGAAGAGGTATTATTAAAAAAAAACCAATACTTACATTTTACATATTATCAGAAAAATCTTGTCTTTGCCGATATTATCGAGGTTGGTATAATTTAGCGCTTATTCCTTCCAATCGGAAAGCAATTTGCGCCCTAAATATCACCATCGCGCCGTTAAAACCGCCAATATGGCGGTGGATAATGAATTATTGCTTTATTTTCAGGCATGAACTCAGAGTTTAGGGCTCGATTATAATCTATTTGGTCGAAAAATGATCTTATGATGTCACAAACTGGTCCTAGGTAGACATCATTACCGAAAGTAGGTATATGTTTTATTTCATTGCCCCCGACATGATTTAAAGAGGTCTGGATATTTAAATTGAGTATCCATTTCAGTGTCGTATAAATCTGTGTATCGGTATGTCTGTCTGTAGCATCGCAACTAGCAACTGCATACACGACTACGTAGTAAGTAACTACGAGTATTGACATTGCTGTTTTTTTTATTTTTTTCGAACTGATTTAACCTAGAGTGTAATCTCCATCAATCCAACAATATTTATTTTTTGAACTCAATATTTGCACTGATTCTCAAGAAGCAAACACACATGCTTATCATACTCGTATCTACCTACTAATTTTGATTCTCCTAGCCCCTAATAAAAGCCCTGATCCGTCCTCTAATATCCGCCATTTTGTTCACTGTCCGGAATTCTTCGCCATCAATTTGTATAATAGCACGAAGGGTGCCATAAAAGGTCGTAAACCTCTTGCCCTTGACATTTGGAATTTTCAATGCATTGTTTGAAACTTTCAAATAGGGGTTCCAAAGTTCTGGGTCACTGAATTACGACATACTTATTTATAGTTACAAAGGGTGGTATTTAATTCATTCGCTTTGATGTGTAGGAAATAAAATGTTTGGCAATTTAACTTAGTATGTACTTATTATATTTTTTCTATGTAGTTATATTGTAGTATAAAGAAATATTTATTTAGCAATTTAGTTAAAAAATGTATCCAACAAGATCCAGCAGCGCATTTCGAGATTCATTCATCATTCGCCACCCAAAAGCATACCGCAAGCGTCGTGAGATTCGTTTTATGATTGTTATAATTTATTAAACTAAACCAGGAAACACACGTTCACACACACACACAGGACCATACGTTCTGAAGATGGATGTCATAACATCCGAAACGCGTAAACAACTTACGTGAATTACACGTAAGTGAAAACCGTTTAGTTAACATATTAAACCAGGAAAAATCTTATTAGATTTAAGTATTTTGTAGCAATTATGTTTAAAAAACATAGTATGTGTAACTTGCCTATACTAAATGTCAGGCAAATTACAGTTAAAAATGATTGTATTTGGAATAAAAACCTTTACAAAACATCTATTTCAAGCGCATCTTTCTAATAAAATTCCACACAGGTCTTTGAAGCACCAAACAAACCGGAAGTGTATATTCAGATCACGCAAGCTGTGCCGGAAGCGGTCCCAGCGCGGGTCAGCAAGTACTACCGGGGGGAATAGCAAATGTTTAGTGTTTTATCTATTGAAGACCGGGATTAAAGCATCAATTTTATATTTATTAATAGTAGAAGTTATGTGGTTAAGAAAGTATTATAGTAGTATTCATAAATGTACAATGTTATGTAAAATGTAATTGTTTCTATTTATGTAAGAACAAACAAGTGAAAAACGTACATGCTTGACATAATTTGCATGATACTAGGGATTCAATTCATTTTAAAATCTTAATTACATAGTTATTTAAATCAATAATTTATTATTAATTTAAAATATCGCTTTTAAAACGTAAAATATCTTACTGGTAAAATATGAACGCGACAAACTAACAGTTTAGGTCGTGGCGTTACGACGGCTCGTATTTTCATTATATAAAGTGCAGGATAACAGTGTCACTTCTCTAATTACATTAAGGTGCTATTTGCACGGGATTTTAAAATTAAATGTGTTGAATGAAGAAATTTAATTGAGTTTTAATTAAGTAGTGGATGTAGGTAATATTTTTATTAGAAAACTCAAACACTACAAAGTACATTCAAATATTACTATATAAAAACATAGCAAAATTCAACGGTTTTCTACCAACCTGGTATACTAAAGTAATCATGACATAATTCATTAAATTAATAGTAACTCGTGTAAAAGCAAACTAAAAACGTAGCGGGAAGACAGAAGACTAACGTAGATAAATTGTAGACCGCTACGGCGTAGCCCCTCGTAGCAGGGCACTACTACGGACGCTACGAAAGGGCTACGATGTTACGAGATATTTTTATATACAAGATTTTTGTTTGGAGCTTAGCGTTTAATAAAATAAAATCGATCTATGTTTAATCTGTTTTTGAAGACAGTTAAATGATAAACCTTGTGATTGTACCATTATAAAAAGGCGCACTTTTGCTGCAAAGTATGTGTTTTTACTGGTGTCTCTTTTATTCTCGAAGGCTCATTTGATTTCATTTGCAGATTAGACTTTGGACCATCTTTTATTATTATCTTTTTTGGTTGAACACGGGCTAGTAAGCCTATTTTTATCATCCAGGACTAACGCAGGTGATAATAATAATATAGCCATAATAATCGCACATAAGCTTCCAAAAGTAAACCGATCATAAAACCACAATCTGCTAAAAAACTTAATTGAAAATATTAAAAATTTACACAGAAATTAATTGAATATTAACATCTCTAGTAGCCCTCTTGGCATCAGGTTGCTAAAATGCTACGAGTAATTAATCATACCTGAGCAAAATGTTAACGCCCGGACCGTTCACGAATATTAATTTTACAGAACCCTGGACATGACCGGGCTGCGTGGGTTGTATCACTGTCTGTTTACTTGAAGCATGCGATTTTATATTTTAATTGGATACTTACTTTTGTTGGTGTTTAATGGAGCATTTACGAGTATATGTGACAGTGATACGTGAAGGGATATTTTTGAAGATACAACTTTTTATTCCGAGACGAAGTCACCAAGTATGGCGTATACATTACCAAATATCAGCATTTTAGGCTACGTTGATTGGTTGTTGGTTTCTATGTAATTATATTATTTTTCGTCGCAAAATCCACACAAAAATTTTGTTAATGGTAAATAATATATGTTTGTATACTTTAATCTTTTAAAATTTATTCAGTAGTTAACCTCAACATCAACCAACCTAAATTTATTTCGCCTACTAAAACAAAAATATTCACCGCAGTTCAATTTTACAGCACATAAAATACCCACCTGTAAGTATGCTAGCCTGTGCTAGCACTGCAGTTGTAACATGCAGCCACATACCAGTGGCCGGCGCCAGCCAGGGAAATTACTCGAAAGGCAATAATAAGGTTAATAATGCAGATGGTTTATAAATTGACTAGTGGGTGCTCGCGGCTTCGCTCACATAAAGAAGTAATACTTGCATCCCCTATTTCACCCCTTTAAAAGTTGCATTTCCAAAAATCATTTCTTTAGTGGATGACTACGTCATAACATCTACCTTCATTCCAAATTTCAGCCCAATTCGTCCAGTGGTTAAGGCTGTGCGTTGATAGATCAGTACGTATCCCTTTCTGCTGAGGATCGAGACTCCTTCTGATTCTGGTGACTAGTTGGTTAGTTTAATAACAAATATAGAACTTTAAAAAATTAAGTTAATAAAGTTACCGAAGCCGCACTTGATCCATAATGAATACACTCCGAGCAGAAAACTATAAAATCCGAAGCGAAATATTGGCTGAAAGCCGCTTTCTAAATGTAGTTTTTGGGAAGTCAGAAGGTGGAGTAAAAACCGATGTTATGGGTAAAGTGTGGCTGCCAGTATCTTTAAGAAATTATCTGATTCAAAAAATGGTCGATCAGAAAACTGTCAAATTAAAATTCCTATACTGTTAAAAGATCGTCGGAGCTCCGTTTAGCTATGTTCGCATTTTATGTGGTCGTTTCCCTATCCTCCAGATTTGGCAGCATACGGTAATAAAAACGGAAATTTATTAGAAAAACATTTTTAATGAAAGCAATTTATCGAATATTCTTATCGAATGAGAGTGGCCAACTGGTGCCAAGAGTTTATCAAGCCGCTCTAAGGGCCTCTGACATGGCTTAACGACTGCCGTACCTACCTAGACAAATACATCTATTGAAATAAAATTAACTTGTAAAACAGAGCGAGGGTAAACTATATTTTATGTAATCATTATCGATTACACCACAATCACATTCGATTGAATCAACTTTAATTGCATGTGATTGGCATAAACAATTGGGATCAAAACTTTCTCTATACAAAATTATGTTTTTTTTTCAATCGGGTCTATTATACAAATCACCTTATTTCCCATTCCTCCCTCAGCAGTAGATTGAAACTTGGCTCCCTGCCCCGCCAGTCAGTCTCGTCGGTCCGTTATGCAACTATACATATGTAACTACATTATATACATGTACATATATACTGCTGGTAGGTGGAGAGATTGGATTATTATCATATGAGCTGTCAAGTGGCAAGTTTGAGTATCGACTTATAACTGTTTTCCTAATATCAGAATCTTAAATTTTTAAAATTGATTGCTCTTCAATGTTTGCAAATGAACTAAGATAATCATGACGATCATATTTGGACCTACTTCTCTATGGAAATACCTTAACCATTTGGCCGTGGTTGATTGCCACTTATGTTTTGTATTGTCTATTGAGGGTTATGTTCCGATTTGAAGCAAAGGTAATTCATACACTTATATAATACAACTAGCTGGTGCGCGCGACTTCGTCCGCGTGGAATAGTTATTACCATAAAAACGGTTCTAGTGAGTTAACCTTAAAAGATAGACATATACTGTTGCGGACATTTTGTTAGATCATTTCAAGAAAATTAATTCTTTCATTCACATTTTTTTGATATCTTGAACCGTTTTCGCAGCGCCTGCAACGGAAGCCCGCAAGGATTTTTTTTTTTTTTTTTTTTTTACAAGAAATGGGTTTGCACTTGACCGTAATTTGCCTGATGGTAAGCAATCATTACGGTCTAGGATGGAACGTGCTTACCCAGTAAGAACCGATTCACTCTCGCTTTGAAGATCGCAAGGTTATATTCCGCGGGGAACAGGGAGTCAGGCAGGGAGTTCCACAATTTAGCAGTTCGCACTATAAAAGTGGAAGCAAAACGCTTAGTGCGAGTCTTGGGAACTTCCACCATAAACCGGTGACGACCTGCTGTACCCCTGCTCGTCCGGTGGTAAAAAGGGGCGGGCGGAATTAGATCGTGCAATTCCGCTGCACACTCTCCAAAGTGTAATCGATAGAAGATCGATAGACAGGCAACTTTGCGACGGTGCTCGAGACTCAGGAGTCTCGCCTCGCACAAAGCGCCGTTCCCAATGATCTTCTTAGCTCGCTTCTCAATTGTCTCTAACGCCTCTAACTGGTACTTGGCTGAACCATCCCAGAGATGCGAACAGTACTCCATGCAAGACCGAACTTGTGCTTGATACAATGTAAGCAACTGTTCCGGCATGAAGTACTTTCGCACCTTGGAAAGGATTCCCAGTTTTTTGGCTGCAACCTGAGCCTTAGCCTCAATATACGAGCCAAAATTGAGAGTCGGAGACAACGTCACACCGAGAAGGTCGAGGTGGTCAGTGATCGGTACAGATACACTTTGGAAAGAAGGAGCCAAATCAAATGGCCTCTTTTTTGCGGTAAAGAGACACGCCTGGGTCTTTGCAGCATTAAACCTGACTAGATTGGCATCGCCCCAGTCGGAGACTGCCCTGAGAGAAAGGTTTAAGCGCTCGACCATGGCTTCCCTGAGAGTCTTGATTTCGGCCGCGTTAGCTCGTGCAGAAGATGTATAACTCTCGACAACTGTGCTGTCGTCTGCATACCCAAAGGTACCGGGTTTAAGCAGGTCGTTGATGTGCAGCAGAAAAAGAGTCGCAGAGAGCACCGATCCCTGGGGGACACCAGCATTAATAGCCAACAGGTCAGACGAGCAACCATCTATGACTACTCGAATGGACCTATCCCTCAGAAAATCCGAAATCCACGCACGGAGACCAACGGGCAGGCCGTATGAGGAAAGCTTGCTTATAAGGCCGTCATGCCAAACCCTATCAAAGGCCTTGGAAATATCAATGATGAATAATTTTCCCCGTTTTTTTCACATTTTCCATTGTTTCATCGCTCATATTAGTTGCAGCGTAATGTTATATAGCCTAAAGCCTTTCTCGATAAATGGTCTATCTCACAAAAATATTTTTTCAATTCGCACCAGTAGTTCCTGAGATGAGCGCGTTCAAACAAACAAACAAACTCTTCAGCTTTATAATATTAGTATAGATTACTACTATCTATTTGTGATGTTTAAAAGAAAAAATCATAACATTTCCACAAGCGTACATATATGTAATTATATGTATGTGCTTATTGCGTATAGTGTAAGCTCACTATGACTGGAATTTCATATAAATACAAGCCCTTTTGTGCGTCCGGCAGCCTTTGATCGCAGACGGAATGTTGGTATTAATATCGGATATTTCATAGTGCAAGGTTATAGGTGCTCCCTAAGATACCTAATACAAGGTTATCTGTAAAGTCGGCCAGAGTTATGAGAAAAAAATAGTCTTTTGGATCTCGCTGCAGCTTTGTTGAAATAATCATTTATCAACTAATATCATTTATCTAACTTAGCATCATTTATGAAAACAACATTCGCCCTTCATTCGAACTAGGTAGGTACGCAATAGTTAATTAGGAAGTTTTATTTACAACCAGCATTAACGAAAAAGGAAGAAAAAAGGAAAAATCTATCTCGATATAGTTTGCTTTCTTCATTTCAATAGGAACCTAAATCCCATTGTCGCCTGTGCGGGTGTCGTTTAAGGTGACCTGCTTTTAAAAAATCAACTCAACTCTGTTTCAAAAATGTGTGATATTTATAATTTTATCAAAAAAAACTGATCTAAATACCGATTTGATCCAAGTATCTAGATTCATCAATACAAACCAAAAATGTTCATCTCTTAGATTTCATGAAATCCGTGGACAACTAATCAAAAACATATCTACAAAACTCATCATACGTGTTCAAAACTCCAAACAGATCAACGTATAAAACCGTCAGATTATTAACCTCATTTTTCCAAGCAAAATAAAATAATACCAGCTAGGTATTTCCCTATTTCCTAGACCAATCTCGCTTGTAGTTGTATCTGTTTGCGTCCCTAATGTATTTATCAGTGTCGGATGTCGCCAGGTGGTGATTTTCCCACTGTTTCGCCGGCCTTGTTTGGAATACACATTCAACATAGCACTATCTTGTTGCCTATTGCGTAGAGTGGCCATAGTTTTGAAGTTTTGAAGTGTGAGCATCATTGGAAAATGGTTTTAGTTCTAAGTCATAAAGTATGAGCACATATAAATAGTTGTTTTATTTCCACTTGTAAGTCTAAATGCCACTTGGGCGACGTAATAATTGATAAATGTGTTTAAGTCGTATGTAGGTGCAAAAAGGCCCAAAAGTTTGAATATAATTAAAAATCCTTAGGGACTCAGGTTCACTTTATCGTTATGTTAAATTACATTTTCATTAACTTGTTTGTATTAATTACTAAGATGTAGTAGTTACTTCGAGTTTCCTTTAAATCATTTTTTTGTTCCAATTTGTGTAGTTAATATAAAAGTTGTAAGTTCAGAGCAGTAGCTTAACCGTCTCAGATTGATTGGAATTTGACATTGGAAATTCTCTTCCGGTGTTATTATATTTCTATGTTTATGGGTAAATACTAATCAATGAATTCGGAAGTGATCAAACAAGTGGGATCACAACGTAATTGAGTTTGTAGTCAGAAATAATATGGGTTAGGTTTACTTTATGTAGGTAATAAATATGTTGAAGGCTAGTAATAATGAAAGGTTTGTTATGTCGATTTGGAATTAAATTAGGTTTATATTGATAAATTTAATTAATAGACGTGCGCCATAAATAGCTTTTTATAGGTTAAATAACTTTTTATTTATATCTAGTAATTGAATTTCCATTATTCCTTTTCCATTCATTTCAACACAAACAAACATAAACATATTACTTATATTGTGTCTTTTTATTTCAGTTTATAATTTACATCTAACCGGTTTTTTTATCTAAATGAAATATGTCATGAAGACACATTATATTTTGGATAAACGCATCGGCTATTTCGTTCCAGATTAACATTAATAATGCCACGGTTCGCCGTTTATATATAATATTTCGAATTTTCCCTAGGCCTTTTTCCCCCAATAAATTTTATTCAAAGATCACTTTACTACCAAAACCTTGATTTTAAATTCGGCCTTCAATAGCCTTCAGAGCCTAAAATTGGTAACCAAAGTCTCGTCTAGACTGGTCGATCAATTAGTACTTGTTAGCTTTAAGTAAATTTGAGTTTGAATTAAATACCTCGCTGTGGGGCTTTAGAAACCTTACCTGGGGCATACCTATCATAAGTACCTATCAGGTAAGCTGTTTCTGTAAATACTTTATTTGCGTTGGCAACTTTAGCATATTTTAAAGCTAGTTCAAAACGAAAGAAGATTGATGGAAACATAGATACCTTTACTTTTTTGGCAAAGTCTAAACTTAGCAATATAGATTTCTAATTGTTAAGGATAATATTTGAAATTGAAATATTTTAAAAGTACAAGCTGTGATAACTGCCCCCTTTGTTAGTTTATCTCTCTCTAACATAAAAAAAAAACACGAAAGACAACTTAAAAAGCTTTCTATAATCAGAATACTTTTGATTCCTGACAGACAAACAAAATACTAACATATTTGCTATTAATACTGGATTTATTTATTCAATATTCACAATATGTCAAACATTATATAAGTATGTATATGTCAAATTAACACAATTCACAAGTCAGCTATTAATATATTAGTTTACCTATTTCTAAGACCAAGAAGCCTTCCAACATAATCAGTTTAATTAACTCCTATGTTAGTAAAGTATGTGACTAATTAATCTCAGAAATGGCGGATATACTTCTGAGGCTGATTACCTAAAAGTTTAAAAATATTAACCATCTCTTTATCATTCTCATTACCGAGGGTTTAAAAAAACAATATGTAAAGGGCAGACCTTTGCTTAGTACCGACACTTAAGTAAGAAAACAATACAAAAACTATAGGCCAAGTACCTAGTAATGTTGAAACACTGTATTAAGAAAGTGTGTTTCAGCCTTTTACCTCTTTAAAAATGTATCAAAACTGAGTAAAATCACTCATTCATTTTATTTAAAAATTAAACCGTAAAGGGATAAACCGAAAACATACGTCGAAATTGTGCACATATTTAAGGTTTTATTTTAGCCTTCAAATGTTTCGATCTATTTTGGCAAAGATTCTGACATTTGATGTTATGAAAACAACCTTTTCTAAATTAGTATTCAAAAGACTCGCCTAACTGAAACCCTTAATATAATATTACCACTTTTCTTAATCATTTTTACAAACCTAAATAAATAAGAAAGGGTTTTGCCAAAGATTTAAACATGAAATTGTAATGAAATACATTTTTGGTTCGGATGGTGATTAACTGACCCTTTTCTGATGACATTTCCTTTTTGAGAATTAGTTAGGTACTAAATGGATTTATAACGGCGGCTTAAGTCTCAAGAGACTTTTCTTTTATGCTAGGCTTAGGCTTACGTATTTTTATTACCATTTGATTGTATCAATCCTTTACCAATGTGGAATTATGGCAAAAAAGAACCAATAAAATAATATATATATATATATATATATACATTAATCATTCGACATTATTTACATACATATATATATATATATATATGTAAATAATGTCGAATGATTAATGTATTTTTTTTAATACTAACATATATGCATATCTTTACCTCTTTCGGTCAACCAACTACGCTTGTTTTAATCGCAAAGCAATACTTTTAATCCAAAATGGAAATCTTGGAATTCTAATTTATTACAATTAATTGACGCATAGATTGCGTAATTGTACTGAAAAAACTGAAATCTACAATAGTAGCTACAAAAAAAAACGCTTACTAATTCTTCTCTAATTTAAACTTTTATTGGAAAATGAGCGAAAATAATCACGACCGGCAGGATTCGAACTTGCGTATTTCTGATCACCGTCCAGAACGCAACTAGGCTACGGTCTACTAACTTCCAGGCGCGAAATTCCACACTCATTTCCAAACACTTCAGCTAAGCGGCTGTTGGATGGTGATAGTGCGGGTTTAGCACTTGATAAAAATAACTCATAATTCTTCTCTAGTTACTATACAAAAATATCGTTATAAAAACTTAAAATAAACATAAACGTTCAGCAATTCTGTTAAGTTGTATAATTCCGAAGTACTCTCGCTCTAGGTCCCAGCCTGTGAGTTGCGCCGTCGTTTAGCCCGCGGAGGATTTAGCACTCATCGCTTACCAGCCGTACTGGTGGCAGAAATCACACGAAATTAGAATTAAATTCCCTTTTCAAGCGTATATAAGTACTTATAGGGGAAAATATTGTTTTAATAAGTAGTAGTAAATAATTTGTCATTGCAATGGCTAAGACTTTTATTTTGAAAAAATAAAAAATGTCTAAATACTTAGACAACCTTAAAGATCTTTGTAGATATTACAAGTCATCGTCCGTGGTTTGGCTCGGGCTATTTTGGAATAATAAATAGTCTATACCACTTCCCGGTTTGCTACCTCAGCAGATGGTTTCTTACGAAATTTCCTTTTCTTAGCTTTTGAAGCCGTTGTGTTCAAATCGACTGCAAAAAGTTTTGCGGAACTAAAACGAGAGAGCACTAAACTTGCCGTTGAAATGGGCAAATGCTACGCTTATAGTTACCAAAGTATTTTTTTTTATATTTAATGATTATGCTATCCCTACCACTTCTGCAAATATCAAAACTTGTTAGCATAACAAGGCTGTAAAACGGTACATTTTAACCTCTTCCCGACGGTGGCGCCCCCGCGGCTTGTCAATTCTACGAAACTACTCAAAAGCCGTGATGAAATTACTGAAAAGAGACAAATTCCTGCAACAATTCTGAAGAAACATCTCGAATTGTTGTATACTGATGTATATATCTTTCGTGGAAGAAACTGGTTGCTCACCACGCTCCTCCCAAAAGAACTTCTGTGATGAATGAATTTGGCGGGGGTGTCACAACCCTCGGTATGAGAATGATGAAAAGACTTGGTGATAATTCGCCTGATGGTAAGCGATGTAATTATGTGCCTCCAGAGTCCCAATATTCCCTTTAATACCCCTGTCTCTCACAGGGCTGGTTCCTTACAGACACACGAGTAGGTTACAAGTTCAAGGCCGCAGTATTGACGGATTGGTTCAGACAGGCGTGGACGAAATGGGTGAAGGAGGTAGTTACTTGGTTTAGATGGAAAAGTAAGGTAGGTTCCATCAAATATATATGTACTAGTTGTTAGTGTTTTATAACTGTTTTCTATCAAGATGGAGGTTATATATTCGACACGGTATGTTTGTGATACTGTCAGAATTCAATAAAATTTGAGTATAATGATCTATTTCGGCTTCAAAAACGTGCTAATTTTGTGAGTGTATGGATGTACTATGTTTGTCCGCGGATTTATGTGATATGACAGTGGGTAGGTAATTCAGATTAAATGATAAACTGGTATTATCTATAAATTATATTAAACTGTCAATTTGTTTATCAAAACATTATGCAAAACGAAATATTGCTTGCAATGATTACGTTGATTTTGATACTCAATAAATCACACAATCTCAAATAAATTGCAATTTAAATCGTCAATCCAATAAACCGATTAAGTACCTACTGTATTTGGGAAAATTTTCAACCCAATATCAGATAACCTCCACAATTCAGTAGCACGAAAAATAAATCACACCGTATAAATTTTACCGACATTTTATTATAATCCATTGGGGCTTAGAACTTCGATTATATGAATAATCCGAAAAAGATATGGTAGCGATCCTGTAGGTAAATGTATATGTAGATAAATCTGTGAAATGTAGCTTTGATTACCTTTTTTCAAGCGCTTGTAGCAAAGCCAACTGGTAATTTTCTGTTATATCTACATGGCTAAGTTAAGCAAAGTGAAGGAGATAAGCTTCTGGATGGGTCACCGAATATATCAAATGTTACATTTGAATGCTTCCATGAGTCAGATGACACGTTTTTATGACTAATTAGTAAATTGTGCTCTTTTGCAAACCCTTTTTAGTTCTAATTAACTATTTAAGAGAATCTCTTCTCATAGCTAATAAGGATCTAAATTTACTGACACCAGAGTTTGTTTTCACGGGTATTGGTATTTAAGTTTACCTTTGCTTACAAAATCAAAATTAAAAATAATGACTATGGCCTTAATGCGAGAAGCGGTTTTGTGAAAAGAGTAGGATAAAAACCTGAAAGGGTGTTTGGAAAGCAAACGTAGGTAATAAAAGGAGCGGTAAAGGGTAAATAGTCGTGTTAAAATTACATTCGGGAATCAAGGTGTGCTCTTTCAATACAATTTTATGTTTATTTCTTCGAAAAAAGCTGTTCGAGGAGTATTTTATAAGTTTGCGTTGTGCGTTTTTTTCTGTGACTCTTAAATTTTACTTCATTAATGTTTTAAGGCTCAATTACAACGATATTCTTGGATTAATTTTGCGACAAAAAGTATAAGTTAAAAATGGCTAAATGTGTACATTATTTGTGTTTTATATCAATAAAGCATAACTACCGCTTAGAGAAATTAGTAAAGTTCGATTCCAACGCTTTCTAGAAAAAAATCAACTGTTTTTGATTGGAATATCGCATCCGCATTCCGCCGCAATCATTATACTAAAGGCTTAAAACTTTAAACTCTCAACACCGGAGTTTACCACTCTCATACGAAATAACTTCTTCATCATCATCATCATTTCAGGCTGTGTCCACCAACTACTGAGTATAGGCCTCTTCTCCAGCGTGCTGTGAGTACAGTCTCCTGCCTGCCTAATCCATCTCCTATTACCTTCTAGAAGTTTATAAGTAAAATGGCTATATGAATAAATGATGATTGTGATTATTAAATTCTAGAGAGGAACTATGAATTCATCGTTCCTGTTTCCTACAAAAGAGGCCGTCGACCGCAGTGACCAGGCGGCGGCAAAAATAAAGGTCTATTCTCTAGGGAGGGGGATGACCTGACAGGTTTAGATAAGTGCTTATTGCCACAAAATATGGACTTTTTCGTCCTAGTTTTCCGTAGACGTTTTTGGGATAGTTTGGACAGAAACTTCGCGTAGGTTGCATACTTTTTGTTCTCGCTTAGCTAGGTATCAGTCTTAAATACATATTTAAGAAGGTATCCGATTGGTTATTTAATGAGATTTTTTCAGTACTCTCATTTGCGAGACAGTTTTATTCCAATATAGGTAATATACATATTACAGCTTCAAACACTAAATCTCTTGTGCTGATACCGATTAAAGCGATCATGTCCTGACATCATATTGCTGTCTGTGTATTTTTGAAAAACGAATCTAGGATTAAAAATAATATCTAAAAATATTAACTGGAGTGCAAATACCTAAGCTTCATTTACAAAAATAAAATATTCCTTTTCGCATAGTGTGAAATATACAGGCACGCCTTTATTAAAGCCTTCAAAATAAATTCCCAAATTATTGCTTCGTTCGCCAAAAGGTAAATTCCCGATGGGAGGTAAGGCTTAGACATAGACAATCAACTCAGAGACACCTAACTATAAGTATACACGTGTCAAACCACTAATAAGATATTTTTATCCTGCGTGTTCTAAATAGGATTTAGTAGCAATGGAATTCCTAATACGAAGTTTTTTTATTTATTAACTATCAATATTTAATGTTTTATTTATCTGGTGATATTTTTGTAGATATTATATACATTTCTTTGGATTTTTATAACTATGCTATAACGTGAATTTATTTGTCGTATCTGTGAAGATAATTTTTTGCCGGAAAGATGTGTCTATGGGATATTTTATCATTGAGTTTAGGGCTTTAAATGCCATCGGTACTGGTGATGGATGAGGAATGACAGAACGATGTAAAATAACGATGAAATGGTGAAATAAAGGCATGTAGATGGTTACAGCAGCGCTTAAAAAAAGCCGGTTTATTGGCTTTGAGGACGATGAAAAATGTTACCATTATGATAGACCGATAGTGTAAAAATGAAAATTTAATGTTAGATTAATATGATAATACTTAAGTAAGCTAGCAAGGAGGTTATTAGTAAGTTTCGTGTCGTTTTTAAACAAAACAAACCATTTCTTGTAATCTTGTTCCTCTTAAATTTTCAGCATAAGCAATTGTCGATGCGGCCGGCACTTGGATAGGTGACCAGAACTATATTTTAAAGTTTTACCCAAAACGATTGAACGCCCGATGTAAATATTACTTCACGGTCACCCATCCAAGGTCCGTATTGTTACCTAACTTTGGTTATCACGTACAAATACCGCAGTCTGCTAGCCACGCTCCTAAGTTTTTAAGTGGAACAATAAAACCAATACCCAAAGGATAATCTTGGCTAGAATCGGTTATCCGCTATTTTTTGAACATAAAAAGTTCGATTCAGGTATAAATGTATTCTAGAGCTAAACAAGGTTTCCCACGATACTCCCTATGGGATAAGTATGTGTGAAGTTAGACCGGTATAAGTTACTTCTTCAGCGGCTGCCCGTAAAATTGGCATTCTACCGTTAAATGAATAAAAAGTAGTAAGCAAAGTTTTTTTTTCAGACTGAACACTTTTCACCGTTACTTCTAACTAATTTGTTTAAGCGGCAATAACTCTTGCTCTTCTTTCGACGCAGTTCAATGAGTATTTTTGTTTAACAGCAGACAATTCTCAAGGATTCAATTTCAACATTCTTTATAGCTACATTCTCAAAATGTAAGTTACACTAGCTAGTTTAAGGTAGTGTAGTCAGATATCTTAGAAGAGCTTTCTATGTAAACAAATACTCAAAAGCGCCCTAAATAATGCTACATGTCAGAAAAAACAACCCTAGGGCAGTAGAAAACTCTCACCACCAGAGCAGACCACTCATGCCAACTATTTCTATTATTTTATTTCGTCGACCGGAAAGTTAAAGTGGAGGTAGTCGCCAAATCAGCTGGTGAGCCTGCCGCCGCATTGCGCCGTCGATCAATACCACCACGCACCCAGATCGACCTGCTCCTTGCTACTCACCACCAGCTCTTATTCATACGTACCAAAACTAAAATAAAAGTAAGTACATTTAAATGTACGTCGAATAAACCCTGGTGTCGAGAGATTTCACCGCCCGATAGACTTCTGCTATGGTTTAACAACAGAAGTGAAACGGACAGCTCGTATTAAAAATAAGTGATATCCTCGTAAGTGACTTCATTTTCTGGTTTCATTGTATATTAACAAGAAATACATGTGTCTGGCAATCTCATAATAGTTAACAAAGGTTTTGTCTAGCTTAGCATACCTCTAGTAACTCTAGTCTTAATAAAGGTTTTTAGAGATAAAAAAACGCTTCTAAACTTAAACAACACTTTGAATATTGAAATTTTGGAAAAGTAGTCGTAACAAAGTGAGTTTTCGACTGTTGAGACACCCGCTAGATAGAATATAAATCCTAGCACTATAAATTTAACTATGCCTATGTTTTTCCAAATACAACTACCCCTGATGAATCCTGTAGCCAGCTAGTTCCAAGTAGGTCGAATGTCCGAATTGAAATTCAGCACCGCCAGTGTTGCCAAATTTCAAATGTTTTCCTCGTAATTAGTACGAGTTTGTTTGTTTGTCTTATGAAAAAGGCATTAAACCACTCCCATACAAAGTATAGGGACTTACTAGATTTTTTTCCGCACGATTTATTTTTAAATACATACTGAGTTCGGTTAAAAATATCTTTAAATAGCGTCTGATATTATTATGTACAAATCATATATACATACGTATATACCATATCCACATGGCCACGGCTACAAAGTATTTATTTCATATACTTATTATTTTTATCTCCTGATGGATCTCTTTTGAATCTTACCAATGTTGAAAAGGATATCAAAAAAGTTGGGAACGTGTAAAAGGTAATTGGGAAAAAAATTTGGCAGGAATATATATCAATAAATGTTTCTTTGGAGAGGCTTTCTTATTTTGCTTATTATACAGTATTTCTAATGGAACTGTTTTCAAAAGAAAATATAAACATGAAATGATAGCTCAGCAACATGGTTTTACTTGCTCATTTTATGGAATAAAATAATATTAAATAATGTAACGAATGTTGTGAATGAATTAATAACAAACAATTTGTTTCAATCTTTGATGATACTAGACTTTAGGCGTGTTTTTTTCAAGTCCTTCTGAGTTGCTAAATTTTAATTACAATTCAGTTTAAAGCTTGCAAGAGTTTCAAATATTATTAAATATTTAATCACTTAAAACATTAAAACTTATGAATACTTAACTTATGTTTTATGGTCATTTTTATAATTTTTCTTAACTATATTTGTTATTTTCTTGAATAGAAATAGCACCGCATTGCGCGTCCCAGTTTCTCTCGCCATACAACATTCAAATTACTCAAGTACGAGTACAATGTTCCTTATGATTATGATCGCGGAGCACAAGCATGGCTGATTTTTGTAGAACGGCGATTGTTATCTTGTCTTTGGTCATAGCACACAGTTTAAAGTAGAAGTATGAGCATAGTCACTGATATATTGTTGCAATATGATGTGACCATAAACAATTTTGTATTTGAATGCTTTTTTTTATATTTAGTTAATTTAGATAGATTTTAATTTAAGTTTCTTTTTCTTTATTATATATAAGTTTTTTTGGGTCGATACATTGTGGTGGGCGCACAGGTCCTTCCACGGAAGACACACGTCCTTCAAATATGTAGGTTTCCTCACGTTGTTTTCCTTTACCGTTAAGCTAGTGCCAATCCAAACATAGCTTGAAAATAGTAGTCATTGGTGTAGGGCCGGATTCCAACCAGGGTGCGTCAGGTTTTGTTGGTTTTTATTTCTTGTTTAAAGGGTTATTCTCACCAGTTCCTCGTACCAGTTTGCTTTAGGAGCTCATGGTAAGATCTCAGGTCTGAGGGCCAGTTCCATTCTATTTATATTGAATTCCACGTATTTTATAGACGTAGGTATATTTGCATAGGCCAGTGAGGCGCGGCGAGTGTGTCCATTACTTCTCCGATGAAATCACATGATAATGGTGAGATAAGCCACTTCAGACGCTCTCACTTTGATCGCGGGAGGATGGATAGCATTATTATGAAGTAAAAAGATTTGTTACTTCAAACTTGTTTTTGCTGTAGACCTTGATTGACTTTAACAAGTTTATGTAATGTTTGCCTTGCATAAACGACAAGTGTTTTGTAATTTGAAAAACATGACTTATGTGTTATGCACTCACGTTGAGACAGTTTAAAAAGGAGCCTAAATTATATTTTTAGCTCCCAGGATCAAAAACAAGAGGTTAGAGAGAAGCAATTAATTCCGCTGCGCCATAATAAAATAAGACTCGTCACGGCCTTTTATATCGAGAACTATTTTTATTCCAGGTATAGATACTTCAAAGGGTGTCTGAACTTTTCATTTGATACAAAATATAAGCAGCTTTTCACAAACTCAGCTCAATATTTGCGGTTTCTTTTCACCTTCAATGTACTTTTAGATGCAAACTGCAAACAACTGAACTTTTGTCCGCGAATGAAGCGAGAAGCTTTCGAATAAGCTCGTAAAGTACGGCGAAAGCTCAAAGCCACTGAAATGCCTTTTCATCAAACTTCCATGAATTTAACCGACGTAAGTATTCATTGGAAATTTATATTCTAAAGTATGTGGGCTGATTGACTCTCAATATTTGAGTGGGCACTTATTTACTTACTATCATTAAATACTGGATTAGATCTTAGATTTCATTTGATATTTATATTATTTATTAAAACACCTTAGTAACGCAACTGCTGTAAAGTAGTCACTGGTCAGTCCTTGGACGGGTGACCTGTTAATAAATTATAAAATTGAAACCTAAGCAATCGTATGGATCGCATGACACGTAAATTATTGGGTACCGTCTGTTGGTCCTAGTGCAGCGGTCGCTAAGCCACAAAAGTTACTTAGAGCCGTTTGAAAATTCTCGACACTGCAGTTAGCCACTCTCATACGAAATTACTTCAAACTAGAACATAGCTGTGTTTGTAAGTACTATTGAATAACATACCCACAAAAAAAGAAGAAAAATCTTTCTGGTGACGATAACCTCCTTTTTTTGAAGTCGATTAAGAACAGACAAAAATTTACCATGTTTGTCTGTTTTTCAGTACAACTTTTGTATCTATTAGCCTACAATAAAGGCACTATTGATCCTCGTATTTATTCTCGCACATTGTGCGGTACATTTTGGCCGAGTTCCAATAAACATAAAACAGTGACCCATTAACCAGCCCACAATCACTTCACAAGTAAACGCTTGATCACTTCGATGACTGCAGAGATGATTTATTTAGCTACTAGTGGCGCCTCGTGGTGATAAACGTATTAATTCGGGATAACATAAATAGATGCGACATTCTCAAACTTTGTATAAAAATAGTAAATTTACATGTTCAAGGTCTGCAAACAGATTTTGCATCATAATACGAGGTGAAGACGCCATTACTGTCGTGACGTCACTCGATATGTTATCGCACATGATGCAGTCTGTTTGTTTGTTCAGCCGATAATATACATACATAATGCATCGCCGAGATTTACTACGACGAACAGTATGACAAATATCCCGTGGAAAGAGCTTGGAGCTAACCGTGATGTACTTGCCCAAGAAAATTTCCACAATGAGTAAAATCTGCGGAGCGGTGACGACCCTCAGTATTGAGGAACCTGGCGCGAGGAGGAGGATGCTAAATTATCTACCTACAAGTAGATATTTTTCGGCTACATACCCTGAAAACTTATGAGATAAGTGACTTTTTTTATTGAAGTAAATAATCGTGTACTAAGTAATTACCGACAATTTATGTAATTCAAGGACTGAAATAATATTAAAATGGGCGCCTCACATCGCATTAGTGTAAAATCAAACATGTCAGATTCCTTTACAGTTATTTGTAAACACTAGATCTATCTATTACTACTGTGACACCAATATTCTGGTCACTATCTCAGGTCTCAGGTCTCAGGTCTCTGGTCTGGTCACTGGGTTTCTAAACTGCTTAACCGTGACCTTAACACATGACATACGCAACGAAATTAGTTATTACGTCGGTCTGTCGATCTAAATAAGAAATAGCAACCCCACCATTAGCAGACCTATTCAAGGTCTATCGAAGCCAGACTGACCTAGGGCTCGCCTTACCAAATGACAGGTTTGTGACTAAACTACCTTCTCAGGATGCGTACTAACGTTTATTAAACACTGTAAACTGTATGTACATGTACAATTTGAAAGACAAAAATCTCAGTAACCTTCTTTTATGTAGGTACTGCAATGTCGTTGAATATATATAAATAAGCTAAAATAAACGTTCAGTTACCTAAAGTTGGACCAATTATTACAAGATAACCGTCAGGCATTTGAACACTACAACCCCTTGATATAAATTCGCATTACCGACACTGCCTATAGTCAAAAGTTGAGTATGTACTGGAATAAAACTGACTAAAAAACAAAGCTATCGATACACATTAAAAAAAAGAAAGTAACAATTATTGTCTCGCTTTATACCTACGAGTATATGATTTTTAATTTCGTGTGGTAGAACTCAATGTAATATATAACTGAAATGTTACATTATGATTTTCAGTTTATAAATAAATAAAAATATAGCATTTCAGTTTGAACAGCATATCCATCGCTTAGTGAACTAAGTAAGCTAGTGTAGGGCGTAGATCTAGTTTTATATTAGAGTCACGCACGGAAGGGTTCGTGGGACGTTCACTTGGACACATTTACACTCGAAACACTGGGACGTGTCTCAAGCATGTGTTAGATATATAACATATATGTATGTAGGTGTGTATAGGTTGTATTGGTACGTGCCTTTAGAGCCATCGATGTTATCTTTTAATGAAGTGTTAAGAAAATAGTTTTTTTTCAACAGCTCTAGCAGCACGGTTATTAGATTAGCATGTATAAAATAATAGAACATTTATTTTATTCTGTTACGGGTTGTATCTAACAATAAGTTAACAAGTTCGTATGTAATGAATACTCTTTCAGGCACAGATACTCATCCGAATTTTCATATCTATTATTTTAAAAAGCTATTGGCAAAATGTTTTTCTTAATAAGGATTGGCAACATTATTGTGACGTTAGTAAGATCCAGTGTCTTACTCCCGGCTTTCACATCAGATTGAAATGACGGTGCCTATTGAATGTTTTACCACCAAAACATCACTGTATAGTAAAGATTAGTTATGCGTGTAAAGCAGATTCTTAAATTCTAATTCAAAATTATTTTGTTAATAATTCGGAAAGCGTGTTCCGAGTAAAAATTCGCCGGTGGCAATATAACAGTTTGCCTGTGATTATGTCAGTGCGTGAGTTATACCATGGCATTTATTTATACCTTCACAAATAGGCTCTCGGTTTTTTATCGAGCCCGACCTTGGTTTTTGTTTTGGTAATGTAAAGTAATGGCGGTGCCAACTTAGTCTGAGTTAGCTTTACTTATAGGCGCCACAAATGCGAAGCATAAAAGCGAAATATGGACACGGAGTTTTGATTTTGTTATTCTTTTAGTGGTGTATCTGCTTTTCGGAATAGTAGTCGTGATGTCCCAATTTTTGTTAGGTAATAGAGACTTTTGTACGTTTTAGCGTGGCTAGAATATTTGCGAAACATATATAGGTATGTTTCGCAAATTTTCTAGCCACGCTAAAACGTACAAAAGAACTAAGGTTTGGTTTTTCACATTTTTTATATGTTGAGTGGTCATGTTTACTATATAAAATAATTAAATGGAGAAAAAATTATGATTGAAACTATTATTCACAGTCAATATACACACTGGACCGGCATGTATTTTGCCACCAAGTCTCCAAAAGGGACATCTGCACAAGAGAGAGGAATGGGACTAAAAACTGACTGGTAAATAGCACCATAATCAAACTATATCTGCTTACTGCTGAGCTTAAGCCTAAATGGAGTACATTTTTCTACATGGTAGTAGAGGCCATTAGAGGGAAAAAAGAACTGCTTGAGGGAAATAACCGTTAACTGTATGTAACCCTAACTTTTTTTTTTTTTTTTTGACCCAGGAAAACATCTTACAGGTACCACCCAAACCCCGGGGAGGGCGGATGGTTATGTGGGAGTCTCCGCCCCACTCCATAAGGGCGGCATACCCACTAAAAACCTGGGGTGTTCCACCTCCGCATCGTTGGTCCAGGGCCGCGAGAGCGCGATGCATACATCCGCAGCCCTGGTGATGCTGGCCCGGCAACGGGCCCCGCCTCGGGGAGCTTCAGCTCAACCCTCAATGGACGACGTGTCAGAACACGGGACACGTCATGCATCCTGTGGGGACTCGTTCTAGGGCAACAGGTTCCCCGACCTGCCACCCAGAGCCCCCAGGAGTTAGGTGGTCGCACGCCAAAGCGGCCGCCCTCCTCCAATGCGCCCTCTGCGCACGGAGTTCGGTTCCCGTGTCGCCGCTACTCGGCCGGTACACCGAACTCCTCTCGCCTCTCGGCGACCACCTCGGGTGCTCTTAAAGAGCGCCCAGCCCCACCTACACCGCGAGGTGCGGCGAGCTCCACGCCTCGGGCCCTACAACCAGCCCTCTCGAAGGGGAGGTATAGGCGAGGGCCCCCACTCGATCGAACGTTTGGACACAGGCTAGCAAGATCCACCGGACTGTGGAAGTTACTAACCTGTGGACGGGGTGCACCAGGTTTCCCCAACTAACCCCAAATCCCCATATGGAGAGATGAAATTAGTTGGGCTTACCCAACGTGAAGGTAGTCCGATCAACGCACCCCATGTAACCCTACCTACCCCAACAGGAATATTGTAAACTTAATATTACCGTCGTTTACTCTCAATCAAATACACAAGTTATTATCTCAAACACCACTTTTTAATATCAAACAACAAAATGCTCAAAATATTCGGGTTTCCATCGCTTTAAACCATTTAATTAATTAACTTACTACGAGCATGCAAATCTGAAGCTCGATTGTTTCAATAAAGTTTTAGAAAAATTGCACAGCGTTCACTTTGTATATATTACTAGTAGTGTCTCCTGGTGTTACCTGTTTAATTGGAAATTATAATTTTATAGGTATTGTGATCTACGCTATTTCAATACAAAGATTTATGTCATTTGATTTGGACGTTTGTTGCTGAAGAAAGAACAAACATAGACAAGTTGTATTGTTCCCATTTTCATTATATTTTATTTTTCATTTTTTCATTTGCATAATTCAATTGCAAAGAAAATAGCGGAAGAAAATTGTGATGAGTGAAGAGATTTGCTATGGTAAGTATCTCGTTTGTCCTTTCTAGGTACATTATTACACCAAATTGTTCATTCAAAAATTAGCATGTAACTGCACTATGCTAATCATCACGTTTTTTCTCAAAAACAGACTCCCAAACTTGGCATCTATTTATCAGTGTGATAACACGCCAACGACCTTGTATGACCTTTCCACTAGAGTCAGTCAGTTCGCGGATAGCATACTAATGCTGTGCTGCGGGTTCACCGCCGCAGTGCTGGGTTTGGCAACTATAAAGTCAGTAAGTAAGTGTGTCTGTGATTATTGATTGAGTGAACTTTTTTTAAAATTTTCTGACAGGAATCTGACCACCAGTTCCAGTTTAGTACAGTTTTTTATTGAAATGTAACTGCTGTTTGTTATGAATAAATATCTGAGTCTGATTCTTCACATCAGCTGTCAACTCTGGTTTTCAGGCCAGTCAAGTAAGCTTCAAACATGGATAATGATCGGTGAACCGTAACTGCAACCGGGATTTATACTTTACGTAAGAACACCGTTTTACCGGGCACGGGTTAAGAGTACATATTATATGTCTTTCAGTGATAAGCAAATGTCAGATACAAATAAGTACATCAATAAACCTATATTCGTGCTTAGTTAAATAAATAAATAAATAAATATTCCGGGACATTGCACACAGCGCCATCTAGCCCCACACTAAGCAAACGCTTGTGTCGTGGGTACTAGATAACGGATATAATACTTATATACTTTTCTTTTGTAAATACATACTTATTATACATACAAACGACCAGACACAACACAAGTAATTATACATTTTTTTTTAAAGTTACATAAATACTTGTGTCAGGCGGGAATCGAACCCGCGGCCTCTAGATTAGAAGGCAGAGCCACTACCAACTAAGCTAACAGGCCAGTCAAACATTTATTTTATTTAGAACATTGGTTTTATTATTATGCGAGTAACGTAGCGCAGTAGGCACACACAACACTATAATATATAAAGCGTGTCACCCAGCACTCGCAGTGGACGTTGGAACGATTTTTTAAATCAGTTGCCACAAGGGTTTGCTTAGTGTGGGGCTAGATGGCGCTGTGTGCAATGTCACAAAATATTTATTTATTTTATTTAGTTTCAACGACCACCGCCGGGGGTCGTGTATGCAGCGGCCGTCGGTACTAAACCCCATCAGCCCCACACTTGGCTGGCCTTACCATAATATGTTATAAAAAATCCGCATTGCCGGATTGTAAAAATTGACGGCTGCAGATGAGACGGGTGTGACGTATCTATGACGCAGGACCTTCGAGATTGGGATACTTCAAGGACTTGTCTGTATACTTGTACAAACACATGTAGTGGAGAAACTAAGAGACTAGCAATAGTGATCCAAAACTGCGCAATTGTAACAGTTTCGAATCAGTGGTTTGTTTAATAATTCTAACTATGTATTACTTGCGGTGCCCAGTAATTTAAGCCGCCTCATTCCACTCGCGTTAATCCAGGATGAAAAGTAGCTACTTAATCTATACTTCTATACTAATATTATAAAGCTGAAGAGTTTGTTTGTTTGTTTGAACGCGCTAATCTCAGGAACTACTGGTCCGAATTGAAAAAAATCTATTTGTGTTTAATAGACCATTTATCGAGGAAGGCTTTAGGCTATATAAAATCACACTGCAGCTACTAGGAGCGAAGAAAACAATGGAAAATGTGGAAAAACGGGGAAAATTATTCACCTTTGATCCTTTGATAGTTTCCGTTGCGTGCGCTGCGAAAACGGTTCAAGATATCAATGATGCCCAAAATAACTATTCCACGCGGACGAAGTCGCGAGCACAGCTAGTGTATTTATAATGCGTATCCCGCGATTCATTTATGATTAATATGATATGGGAAATGCACTATCAGCGCTGTAAAACACCTGCTATCTCTAAAGCATAGTCAATATATTTTATAATGAAATATGATACATTATGTAGATAAGGATGTGATATGATTTCCATTTTCTGACTACTGATAATGCAACCAAAACCTATTTCATTTTTGTGCATTATATGGTTTTCGATAGCTGAAATTTCTTAACTTAAAGGTCTGTATGCCATGGTTCCCAGTAACTTTGTATTGCTGAAACATCATGAGAACCGTTCAAGATACAAGATGAGATACTCCATGATAAATGATTCAACCGTAAGATAGGTCAGGGTGGTAAATCTACCCGATATATTCCTCCCCTAAGACTTGAGAGCTAACGTTTTTGTTCTAAACCACCGTCTCTATGCGACAAAGGAGCCAAATTAACTCTCGAAGACGTACACTTACTTCTATAGGTATAACCACTTAATTTCTACCGACACAAAACCCATAATAGCTTTTGACATGAAAACGAATCGCTGAAAGGCGATTTGCATCTCAAAAGAGACATCCAACGGCATTCAATTTCGAATTCAAATCATGGCTTTATATTTATAACTTGAAAGTCAAGTCATCGAGGAGGAGCCTGGCGAGGAGGTTCCTGACTCCAGCTGGCAAACGTCAAGCATTGTGGCGATCGATCGCAGAGCCGTGGCATTCTATGGAACAGCTGAGGCACCGGTCCGAGGTTATTCAGCCGGGTTGTTTAGACGCAATGCAGATCACGTGTGCGCTGAAAAAGTTACAGAGCCTTCTGTATACGCCCTGTGGGAATGCATCCCTGTCTAGCAGGCGGGGTGCGGCGAGTGGGAGCGGGATGGCCGGCGCAGGGGTAGGTTGGCGTCTGCGTGTCGCGCGCGGCGGTCGATGCGGGAGTGCGCGCGCGGGCCGCAGCCCTCGGCCAGCACACTCATTCCGGTCGGGTTGGTCGTGTCGCTCGGTCGGCTCGCACTCCGCTCTGGGCGAGTAGTCGGCAGTCGCGCCGGCGCCGCCGCCCGCGATGGACCACGACGAGGAGCGCTCGCTGTCCCTCGGGACCGAGGTGTCGGCCTCGGTGCCCCCTCCCAGCCCACTCACCGGCTGCTACCTGCTGGCCGTCATCGGCGAGCCGCACACTCAGGAACACAAGGAGATCATCCTCCAGCGCCTCGTTAAAGGTAAGATCCACCGGCGAGTGTCGGCCGGCCGGCGCGCGGCGCGGAATTAGAAACGTGCACGCACTTTCTCCGCTCATCTCACGCTTGTTGTTGTTTTTCTCGGTTATTTGTTGGGAAAAAAGTGTCTTACATAAGTGTCGCAGTGTGGTGCTAGTGCTCGCCGGCGGGTTTGTCTGCTTCTCTTCGAGATGTGCCTACTTCCTCATTGTTTAATGTCGCGACGATGCGGTAGAAGTTAAGCCCAGTTTTTGTTCCCGTGGAGTTTTTCGGCGGATCGTAATTAGTGTCGGAGATGTTTCACCTGATTCTTGTTCCTGTTACGTCATCGATGACGTGTTAAAGCACCATTAGTGTGATTGAATAATTCATCGGCACCGCAGCGGCGGCGCATGACAGTTTTTGTGTCAAGTAATTTAACGCTGAATAAATCGTGCCGGTTTATATTCTAAGTAATGTTTCACTTGCACGATGTAAGATTAATTCAATTTACAGATTTATATTTTCGCGGATCCTTTTACAGTTTATTTTATGTAACATAAAATGTTTTCAAGTTCTAGCATACGTATGCAAGAGCTGTGAGAATTCGCGGCGGTCTGCATGTGTTTAAACAATCAAAACAAACAAAAACAGCTTCAAGGATGATTATGTCATTGCAAAATTAGATTGCAAGATAACACGGTCATCGTTTCCTCTAATTTTCAGCACACGCCGGTCTCATAAATTTCAAGTTTTTTTTTAGATTTTTAGACAGGATTCAAAACACATTAATTTCGTAATAACAAACAATGACTTTGATTATTTTCAAGAAAAACATAGATTATGAACTAGGTATTTTTATATTTGCTCTTAAGTGAGAGTAAATATAAAGTTATGGATAAGCAGCCTTAACTTTGCTGACATAAAGTTAACATGACGTTTAAGACCTAACACCTTTCCTTAGAAGAATCAATCCCTAAAAATTTGACACAACCTCATAAACAACCTACTCCTTCTTACGCCAAAAAAGGCCTATTGTCAAAACCTGCCAGTCATCGGTATCACTGATTTAGCCCGAACACAAGAACTAGATCAATACTATTACACAATACATAAAACTATATGGAACTCGATGTATATATTCCGGCGCAGATCGTTTAGTATTCGCCGTGTTTCTACGATAAAAGCCTGTCGTTAAATTGTCTTGGAACAAACGTTTTCATTTCCAAGGCACTATTGATTTTTCATCGCTACTTTCGTGACTGGCCAAATTTCTTTCCTCGAACACGAGCGTGGAACAAATGTGGTACTAATGTTTCGTATCAAACTTGATAGGTTCGCTATTTGTTAGACTATAACATATTTTTATAAATCGCATTAAAACTGTATTTGAGATAACCGAACTAATCTAAACATACGTTCTAACGTTATTGATCAAGTTGTGTAATTTTATATTATTTAGACCTATTTATAATTTCGTGACTTCGTTTTTCAAATTTTCCTCCGGTTGAATCCCATCCAAAATAAACATTATAAAACATTCAATCGAATTAAGACTATTTTTCTTTAAATTACATAATATACTTCCGTATCTTTAATTTAATAAGTAACACTAACACAAACTGTTATTTTATAAAACAACAAGAACGAAATCATTCAAAATCAAAGGAATTCAAATAAAGAACAACAAACAATCGAATCAAATTAATAAACGCTCAAATTCTTTTGACAACTGAAAAAAGGCGCAATATCACTTGAGAGAACAAAGAGGAATCCCCTAAAGAGGTCAGTTGAACGGGTCGTCTTATAATATTACTTAATTCTGACAACGGAAGGAAATTGGGATGGTTTCTGAAGACATTGACGTAAGAGTTTGAGCAAATGTTGGCGAGATAAGGGGTTGGGTAATGGTATTAAGGGATTCTGATAGTTCGTATGCTTTATACTGAACGGGCACTATTTTTTCACCATCATCATCATCTACAGCCGGTTTTGTCCCACTTCTGGGTATAGTCCTCTCTATTAATTGTCATTGGCATTGAGTACCACCAAACAACAAACACATGCGACACTGTGGTAGTAGATAGAGCACACATGTACAGGAAATAAACTAACTCTCAAAAGAGGCTGTTCGAAAACACTGTTTAGGGGTTGTCTTCAGATACAACTTTTTAGTCGGTAGCTAGCTTAAAGGAAAGAAACTATGAAGCTTGTCAAAAAACATAGTTAAGTATAAGTTACTAACATATATTACACATACAAACACACTCACACGCACAAACTCTGTCTTTATAATATTAGTGGGATGCGATGGGAGTACAAGTCAATAAAATTAGATTAGCATTAAAGTGGCATTACATGCTGGGCGCTTCCGTGGGTCGGATGACACGTTAAATGGTAGGTCCCAGCTGTATGCTATAGAACGGCAGTCTTTAAGCCATGAGGCCCACAGGGCGGCTTAATTAACTCTCGACACCAGAGTTGGCCACTCTCATTCGATAAGAAGAAGAAGCATTTTATTGAAAGACGGGTACCTACCGATTTAAACATGTCTGAAGGGTTTGGTGACAAATATAACGTTTTAGGTGGTAGCTAGCTTGCCATTGCTGCCTTCTTTCTATTTGATTGTTAGTTACATTATCATTTTGGGGTTTACGCACTATATGAAATTTTCCAGGCTTTTTAAAGTAAATTTCAATACTTCTTTGCTACAGTTTATATTTTTCCAATCTTCTGCTGCCCGACGGAAACATTCCAGAACCGGAAGAGTACCGACGTTCCATATTAGATTATTTTATCCTTACCCTTACTAGTCTGTTTACAGTTTTTTTTTAATGGAATGGATTTGCACTTGATCACAATTTGCTTGATGGTGAGCAATCACGTTGTAAGCTGAAGTGTGCTTACCCACTAAGATTATAAATACAAAACTTATCAAGTATTCGCTCGTCAGATGATAACTTATACACGGCATAATTTTTGACCAGCTAAAAATAAGGCTTTTAACTTTTACGCTCGCGTCATAGTGCTCTTTGGTTAATTCATGACGTAAGAGCATATTCGCTGAATTCTCGATATAGATAGCCTACATGTTTCAGTATACTTATATATATACCTAGAATATATTATAGTTCTTGTAATTACTATTAAGCAATGTTTCCAGTTTTTGGGATTAGCTACCGATTTACCTTAATAAGCGCTTAATCCGTTTTGTGTTTTTTTCTGACTTTACGCTAGATTATCAAATATAAGGAACATTTTATAGTATACCAAAGAAAAAATAGTAGTGTTTGGAACATTTCACGCTATTCTATGGTCTCTAGAGGGAAATCTACACGTGTTAGGTTCCTTGGCGATATTTTGGTTACGAATTTAATAACCTACCTTTCGAAATTTGATGGTAAACTCAATATTCGGCACTAGTTGATGCTAGTCGTTTCGCTCGCATCGTTATAGGACTTAACTTATAAGTAGTTTGGGCCTATATTCTAACCATATCAAAAACCACAAAGATCCATCTCTCAGTTTTGGCGTGGAACACTTTTAAGTTACATATTATAGTATGATCGTCACAAAGATCCGTCAGCTTTACTAATATTCGAGCTATAACCATTATTTGAGCCTATCAAATGCACCGAATCTCGCATGTATGGAAACTGTAATATGTAACACGAAAAGTAGGTATTTTATCTTTGTATCGCATCAGAAAATTCCAAGTGAGTGAAACTGCTTGTAAATCCATTTTCACGCGACTTGCGTCATTGCTGGGATTTAGCTTACTTTCGTTTACAAGGCTGCTTTGTAAATAAATTTTCCTAAAAATTATTATTTAAGGATCTTCAAATGTAGAGTGAATAGGTTTCTTCTAGGCAAGTGTTCTGCAAACTGAAGTAGTCAAAACGTAACCCTGTGAAAAAAACACAAGAATGTAAACGTAGTTACAGGTAATCACTGTTTTTGCCGTGAAGGTAGCATATGGTAGATAACTTGGCGTAGAAACACTTTCGAATAAATGTAGACTAAGTATTGGTTTACCTTAATATGCTTAGTATAACTTAATCTTTAATAGTTAACTTTCATATAAAACCTCCTTCATACGAGCTAAATGTATTAACATAATATACGCTATAAAAAGTAAGCATACGTTAAGTTCATAACTGAATCTATTCATAGAAATTACCCTATTTATAGACCTAATAGGTTATGCAAAAAAATAAAATATTGTCGATAAGTGAGTCATCATACCGTTTCTTGAAATGCATAATAAATGTATGATAATTTATTCAGTGGATATAGTACAGGTTCAATTTATAAATAGCACATGATATTGCATATAGTTTGCTATGAATTGGCTGATAAGCTGTTTTAACAAGCGTAATAGGAAAGGGTTTAACTTAAGTAGTTGAGTTTACCATAAACATTCAAATGCTTTTCTGTAACACTCAAAAACTAAGAAAGATTAAAGTTATGACTTATTATTATACATATAATTATAGACTATATTATGTATATTGAAAATATCCAAACAAAAGGCTATTTCTAGATTAGGTTACCAACTACATACATAGGTTTTTAGTTTGTGTTATTTGTAAAAAAATAAATGTGTTTTTGCTTAAAAACATATTTTATTGTATGTTCTTTAAATAAATTGCAGCAAAGGTTATCTGAGATGATCTAATCAAAATAGTCATTCAAAATTCTAAAATCTAAAATCAAAATTTTCATATACCTATAGATATGTAGATTTGAGCAAAAAAACCTGCAATCAAAATATTATGACATTTTGCACAATTTACTGAACCTTGAAATCTGTGTCAAGATTTGACCGACGCTCGAGCTTGCAGATAAATATTGGATATCAAATAAAGCTGGTTTTTGAATACTGCACGAGTTTCGCTGTAAATAGGAAAATTGTAGTAACTAAGCAAACTTTGAGACAAACACATTTTACAAGTATGTATGTGTTTGCCAATTCTCAAAAAAGTTGAGACATAGCTATTGTTTTGATTTACAGTTTTACTAAATGTAATGTCCTCTAAATAGCTACATATTTGGATATATAAAATGTTTGTTGAATTATGTATTTAACAGAAAAATAATATAATACAAAAAACATGAATACGTATAATAAAGGTACTAAGAACCCATACAGTATATTACGTACGTAGTTACGTACATACAATTGTACATATTTGGAAGTGCCATAATAATGATGATTCGAACAAATGAAACTAATCTCTTTTACGCTCTATATTACGGCTTACGTTTGACTACAGCCTGCCTGATGTTAACCACCGCTGTAGTTTAAGATGTAGTACGCTTGCCTAAATAAGATACTTCGGCAAGTATTGTAAGTTAGCAAACTCCCGCGTGGTCCCAAGTTAGCTGTCTGCACATGTAGTGAGCAAGTGGAAAGTATGCAAGCATCACGCTGCAGTCTATAATTACCGCGTCGCATGCCGCCGCCTGCGCCCGCGCCGGCCGGCACACGGCGCGGGCGCATTGTCATAAATATTTTTATTGATTTATATGGTCCATAATGTGGTCTTAAAACATGTTAATGGAGTAATTTGATAAGACAATTTAAACTTTTTTTGAATTAGCGTAGATGGTTTTACAAATTAAATATCTTTTTTTCGAAAATTGTACTTAAGATTCTAAAAGGTTTCAAAATGAACAAACCGAACATTTGATTTAAACCATCCATTTGCTAAGCAGCGCGAAGCTTTTTTTATATTTTTACGGACACGCAGATTCACTAAACTTAAACCATAGCCATAGATAGAGTCAGAAATTAACCCAAGGTATGTATATAGCCTTTTAATGTTTCCTCTGTAAAACTGGATGCTAAACCACATTTAATACTTACATAACTCAGGCAAACAAAATTCAGCTATAGCTTACTCTATACCTAACTGTGGCCGTTCCTAAACTCTTACATAAAGCCTCATTAGAGTAACTTATGAAGACTTAAAGGTGGAGGGTCAAGGGCAGCCATATTGGACTAAAGTTATACTTGACTTGGTAGATAAACTGGACGATATTTTGGGGAGTAATTTTATTTACTTATTTTTAAGTAGGTAAAGGATTGTGTACCGGTTTGAGCAAGGTCTCAAAATAGAGTTAATTCCCAGGTGTTTCTATGCAACAATTGTGAATCAATAACTTTTCATGAGACTAGCATTTGGCCGGTTATTTCAATAGTTTTTTTCTGAACTTGGGATAGGTTCATTTTGATTAAATCCCGCTGCACACTTGCCCATAAGAAACTTATTTATTCTTTGTTTTTTTTTTTCATAACTGTTCATGTGTGTATGATTTAAAACATTTATCTACTATAAATAAACACAGATAATTTAGAGTTTGTAAGTAAGATGAATAAATTATTATGCATACCTACATCATTAGACAATGGAAACAGTTCGGAACTACATTGATTTACGGTGAATGAGTGTGCTTCGATTGATGAGGCACGTGGCTAATATGATGATTTATACAACATTTACTGATATATGTTATAGAGTAATTTTATTAGGCGCTTCCGTAAATCGGATAACACGTTTAACAGTAAATCTCGGCTGTCTGTCACATAAGTACTCGTATTATAGTCATTGATCCATTATATTAATGAATATCGTATAAAAACGTACTTGGGATACCAGGCTAAAGATCGAAGCTGCTGCCATACCCAACAGAAAGAAAGAAAGAATACATTTATTCATTGGGACAAAACGGCTGTGGATGATGATGATGATAATGCCAGGTTTTGTCACACTCATTCGAACTGACGTTTAGCCGATATTACAATATTGATTATGATATTGGCCCGTTATACCAAACTGCGCTGACCCGGGTCCCCTAGAAGGAAGTGCTTCCGGTCACCACGCCGCCGCCGCGATATGAATCATCGGTATAAGGATTCGGGACAAGATCGTGTTACGATGTTGTATTGATCGAAACACCCGCTCTTTTAGCAGGTTTAATCTATATTTTATAGAAAGATGGTAGTTTTATGTGTAGCAAGAAGTAAATGTAAATAAATATAGGAGCCTATAAGCCATCAATGCAAGATGTCTTATACGCAAGATTGTTATTAGTAAGGTGGAATGAAACGCAAATAAACCAATAAACGAGTGTTATTATTCGCTATAATATAGTTATATACTCTATTTGATCTAAGATATTTTAATTATAAATTAAGTCTCACCAGAAACTTCACTTGACGCTTGCCTAAAAAAGTTAATTTCTTCAAATTCATCCATTTAGCCCGTAATACCACGTCCATGGTATGGTTACAATGTGTCATAATGCAGATATACTAGAGAGCTAGGTCAATTGGGAGGGCAATGCACTGCAACCCTCCTAGCTCCACTCGACTTATAATATATACATGGGCACTAATATTCAACGGCTATGTCACTTAGAAAGGTATTTGGTCACCTGTTACATAATTTTGTACTTTGCAAGAAATATTGTAGTTCTTATTCGTACATGAACGGAAATCCATTATTTTGTATTTTAGCAGACACGGTTTGAATATTAGGGTGGCTTTATTGACAGGCACTTATTAGTTTAATTCACTTTCATTCAGTGCCACCTGAGTTTTTTTTTTGAGTTTGCACTTGCCCATAATGTGCCTGATGGTAAGGAATCATTACCCAGTAAGAACAAAACGAGAAAATATAACGAAAATATCACGATAATCTGAAAAGAACTGAACAATTATGAATTTGATATTCGTCCACAGTATCTGAGTACATAATAATAAAGTCCGTAGCTTGTTTGTCCGATTCATCCGCTGCGGAATAAATAAATAATTTCCCATTATGTTCGCAGCAAAATCGCTTACCAGGACACAAAATACGAGCTTTTTGGAGCTTTCCAAGTTATGAAAATGTACGGAACCCGATGTTGATGGTACGCGCTTGGAATTGTTAATGTTTTTGTCAGTATAAATGTAACAGTACGGCAAGTTTGATTAAAAAACAATCGCATAAACAAAGATACCAAACTCAATTATTTTACCCCGTAAAAACAACAGGTTTTTTTTTTTTATTTACAAATAAAAAGAGACTAGTTTCTTATGAGTTAACATTAAAATTTTGACACGAAAATAAACGAGCGAATATTTAGTATCCATACTGTCTAAACGAACCATTTACATGATTTTGGATTTCATCTCAAAAATAAACCGCAGAATAATACGACCCGAATGAATATTTAATCAGCCTTCGAATGCCATATGAGTTAATGTACTTTATGAATAAATTTATTTAAAGCAAGTAATGATTAATGTTGTAGGTTTAGTTCTTGTATAACCTAGCCTAAACATCAAGGGTTGCCTCTAGGCTAGGCTAGGTTTATGTTTAGGTGTGTGGCTACTTTGAATACTAGACCTAATTAAATTGTAAGGGTTGTTTGTGTGCATACTAAATAGGCTAGGTCTGTTAGGCTTATTTTAGGCTGGGAATAAAAGTTTAGTTTATATATAGACACATGACAGCGTCTCACTGAATTCATCGTAGAGAGAGTATGTATAGAGATCTGGATGCCGTATACTGGAAGAAGACAGCAAATATATACCTAAAATTTTAGGGTTGCCCCCTATATGGAATATGTTCCCCGAAATGCAAAAAAAATCTTTCATTGACAAAATAAATATTTTCAGATTTAATAATAATTTTACGATTCAAACTTAAACTTTACTCAAATATTGGTGTATCACTATGTTTTTATTAATACAATTTTATACAATACGGTAAAAACGGGCAAACTAACTAAAATATTTCACAATTTACATTAAAAAAAATTAATAAAATTAAGGCATGTTAGAGAGGAAATTTAAAGGCATACATTATATTACAAGTATGTGAATCTCAAGCGCCATGAAATTTACAGACAACAGAAATTATATTAAAAATATTTTGTTTGCATTATCAACTTATTTCTTAACTACAATAATTATAAAATATTAAATACTTTTTTACCCTAAAATAAGGTGTATTTTAGGGTAAAAAAAGTGGTATCCCTAAAATCGGATTAGTTGTATCAAATTGAGTTGGTATCTTCTTCATTTACCTACTCGTTCTAACCCGCTTACACCAAATCGAGTAAGAACGAGATGGACACAAAATGTCAAAGTACGATCAACCCATGCAATTTAGGCGGATAATACTTCGAAAATTATAACCTCTACATTTAGAAAAAAGATACGTAAATTCACATAAATCCAATTCCTGTACAATTTAGCGTGGAAGAGTATTAAATAACTATAATACATGCAGAAATATTCACATATGAACTTGAAAATGAAAACTTACGAGTGGAAAGTTATATTTGCACATTTTCTTTCCGAGCGGCTTTTACAGCCTAAAATGGAACAGTTCACCATTCTTCGCTAGTCAAATATAAGCATTTCACCACAAAACAGTTGCTAATAACACTCAAAGCACAGACACTATATTAAAAGCACTAAAATACCAATTCAATAATCACTCGACGGTTTGTCTGCCACAGATGAGCTCTGTGGCAGACAATCAAAATCGCATATTTAGTAAGGGACAATAGATACTATGTTTTTCTCTGTTACTCTCAGCTAGGACTACATAAGTTTGTCTCGCTTGCATAATTATTATTAGTCATGCAGCGACTCTAATACATTCTCTCTCTACGGAATTCATGATTAATTGACATGCTATTTTCCCATTGACTGTTTTTATAACGAGTTAAAAGGATAACAATTTTTTTTATGAATCAAACGAATTGTTGATGATTTTAAACATCGTGTATCCATAACGTGAAACCTATTACATAAGAGTGTACAGTCAGTCTGTCACCAAGCTGTATTCCATGAACCGTGATAATTAGTTTCACAAGTGTTAGTACTTGAAATAGTTTAAATACTTACTTAAGTTAGTTGAAATATAATAACAAAATCATAATTATAAGCAACAATATGATAAGTATAGAATCTTTGGACATTCAGGACATAAAACTTTAAACAGGCCACTAAAGTTGTCGTGTGTTAGTTATATAAGTTTAGTTTAAGTTGAGGTCGACCGGTGTGCATTCGTGAACATGTCATTTATATAATGTGACCTATTAATCTAACTAAACAGGTGCCTGGCTACAAGGTTCAGTCAGAAATGGAGTATATTATGCGTTCTGTAAGTTCAAACCTTGATAAAAAAACAAGTTTATTCATAATATCATCATGTCAAACATCATTTACATAAACATATGTCAAATTAAGTATGAGTCTAAATATAAATAAAATACACAAACAAACAGACAGATCAACGAACAAAACACTACTTCCCGCGCGCGGAACTAAACGTCCCCACTTTAATATATAATATACATATTTATACATACTACATATTATAAGAAACAAAAGATTTATCTGACCTTTTGTCCAGTAAAATATTTTTTTACTTCGTTCAAACTAATTTTAGCATTTATAATAGGTCAAGTTAAAAATACTATGTATATAGATAAAACATTTATACCTATTATTTTATCATAATCTTCATCAATTACGTTATAATGTAAGATTTTATCTATTCTTGACCTTTCATATTAGTTGCATCCGGCCTGGCGTGATACTTATTTTCAATTATTTTTTCCACCGATCTGTGATATATGAGTCACCTACATTTCACAGTTTCTATATCGACATTCCACACGTATCATAATCATCATTAGCTTGTTATCGCCCACTGCTGAGCATAGGCCTCTCTTCTTGTACGCCACTAGTCCCGGTCCTGCGCAGATTGAATGCAGGTGCTCCCTACGGTTTTTCTTATGGCGTCAACCCACCGCATTGGCGGGCGACCTTACAAGTACAACAACTAATAATTACAACATACATTGCACCTTACACTTCACATCAAAATAACCTTGTCATGTTTATATTTTTTTAATCTATTATCACCTAAATCAATGATCTTTTACCTGCCTAATCTAATTAAAAAAATATCTATATTATTTAATTATTTTTTCACGTATAACTCATACATTAGATTGTAGGCATTTAAATTTTTGAACCAAACTATAAATACACAAAAAATTATTAATTAGGCCCTGCACTTACCGTGTCAATTTAGAAAATATATATGAATATCGTAGTGTCCAGTATTCTCCTGATACATAAATAATTCCAGCTCGGTCACCGAATTTCTACGAAGCCTTACCTTTTCAATAATTGGATTAGTGGACAGCCAATGACGTCACACAATAGACTCCTTACTGTCGTGATAATGGTTTGAGAGTGTGACAAAATAACGGCACACGATTGGATAGTTACTATTATATTACATTTCTTTGCCTTAATCAAAAAAACACTAACTATCTTATGCGTGTTAATTATCCCAAGACACGGATTATTTCCTCTCAAAAAACATTTAAGAAACTTTTGACCAGTATCAAAATCAGAAGCCGTGGGTGTACAAATGGCATATGAAAATTACAACTGAAGTATCGCCTGTTGGGCAAATAAAAACAATTAGTTAGATAATCTCTAGACTATCTTGTCTATGTCAGCGGCCATCTTGAATAGAATATCACATCACGATATAATAAAGTGATTAATCTCCACAATTACTTACTGGAATTACTATACATATTTATACGTATATAAAGATACCAGCGTCTGTTATTTACAACGCACTTTCTATTTTATTTCAGCTCGTCAAATAATTAAAAGATGCTTGAGTTATGTGTCTGGCTAATTTAGTAAATAGGTTTATGTTTGTAGGCATGTTAGGGATATTAAAGTAATTATTTTTGTAATTTGAATGATGAGTGAAATTGTAGGCCCTGTTTGTTTCTAAGTCGATGCAAAGATCGACATTCTTAAACAAATTATGCAAAAAAGGTAATAGACTTTTAGACTGTCTAGGCGTTGGTCGATTATAAAAGTGGTGTTTTATTTTTAAGATTAAAATACCCTAAATTACAAGTAGATACATAAAAGAATAAAAAAGTTCAAGATTCTTGTTTAATTAGATAAGCCGCTACTCAGCTATAGATTAGTTCCCTTCATAATCAATATGAATACTAAATACTAATGCAAGAAATACACCATCCAACCACATAAATGACCGAAAGAATGAAGGGAGCGAAGCGTTGTAAAATAATTTGTGTTTGCATAATTGCATTGCATGCTCTAATTTGAATATGACTGCTCCGTTAGCTTAGTTGGTAGTGGCTCTGCCTTCTAATCTAGGGGTGTGGGTTCGATTCCCGCATAACACAAGTAATTATGAATATTAAAAATTGTAATTACTTGTGTCGAGTCTGGTCGTTTCTATGTATAATAAGTATGTATTTACAAAATAAAAGTTATATATGTATTATATCCGTTATATAGTATCCATGATACAAGCGTAAGCTTAGTATAGAGCTAGATGGCGCTGTGTGATATGTCAAAAAAAAAACAGTATGAGATAAAAGTAGTGCCTGAGTGTCCACTTGTCCAGCGTAGAAAATTTTGATTTTGATTTAGATGCATATGGTTCAATGTGCATTTTGCAAGTCGGAACCTCGATGATGTTGACAATTTTGTTTCCTCGTTTGATATTAATTGAATAGAGGTATTAGAGTTTTATTGAAATGATTTTCAAATATATAGGAAACTTTTTGTTTGGGAGGTGTACAGTTCGTTTTATGTCCAATATAAAGTGATGGAGCGTTCTAGAAGAGTGGCGTTGGATTGCCTTTTTGCTGAGCAATCTCTCGGTCGATCGACAATGTTCTGGTCTACATCGTACGAGGGAAGTGGGGGAAGGTAACTAGTTTGTACTTTTTATGTAGGTAAAGAAATACTTCAAAATATTCGCGGAAAATTGTAGGTGTAACTTAATTTTCTAAACTGGACAGTCAGGCATTCTGATATCCCAAAATAGTCTGGTTGCTGTGGTTAAGTTGTTTTGTTACATAAGTGTCCATTGTTAGGTACCCATTGTTTTTTATTAATTTACAATATTCTCGTACACATTTTGTGTAACATTTTGCCTCTGCTTTTGACCCTATTGTAGTAAAACGCATAAGTCCGCGTGGATTGTAACTGGCTTCTCACAACACTGGGTCCTATAATTCCAAGTGTAAGAAAACATAGGACCTCAATATATTTTTATCACGTATAGTTTTAATATAACGCACATTTTAAGTTTGAAGTAAAGTATTAAATCCTGAGATTCCTCACTGCATCTTATCACCCCACATCAATCAGCACAGCTCATTGATCGAGTGCATACATCGTACATTACATTACTCTGTAGGTACTTGACTAGTGCCATTCAATCATCCATGTCCGGCGTAGATGAGTACCGGCGTACGCGCACGATACGGTGGAAATCGCTTGTAGCCAATAAATAAATGTTTTATTAATGTTTACAATTGTAGTTATTGTTTTATTTGACAGTTACATATGTAGTAGACCAGTTGCCTGCGGTAGTTTGTACTTGACAAGCGTATTTGTTATCGAAGGTGCACCTAGAAACCAACTAGAAAGAAAAATACATTTGTTGGCTGAAGTGACACCGACATACTTAACTCTTTACTTGAGGGAGAGAGTTGACTGCATTAAAAAAACTGTAATATTGCAATTACAATAATGCATTATAAGATTCACATTTCTCCCGATTTCCAACAATTCAGTACTAAGTAAACTTTGTCTTAAAAATGCTTTTGGTAAAACCATATACCACTAGCTTATGTCAACAGATAGTTATCATCATAATGTGTCATTCAGTCTGTCTGTCATTGTACGTGTTTAGTATCCATTCAGAACAGCTGCGAGACATTGTCACAGGTGGAAGGTTTATCTCATCGGTTTTATGATTTCATTGTCTTCGAGCTCGTAAACATGACTCAGACTCTGCAGTTTTCATATTTTTGCGACGTGAAACTGAGAAAATAGATCCTTATTACGTGTGCAATGTTACTGCGTTGAAGTAAATTATTAAGGTTTCATTTTCATTGAATTCCGGGAACAGTTGCGTTCTATTTATTATTATTGTGAGGGTTCATAAACATTACTTCGCAAACTAAAAACATTAAATATTTATAAATGTTACTAGAAACATCCTAACTAAGGATATATTTGACATGCAAATAAAACAATCATAAAAAGTTAAAACAGACTCTAATCTAAAACGCGGATAAACATAATCCCGTAAAAGAAAAACGCGCCATCAATTTCCGAATTAAAACCGTTCAAGTCCTTAATTTTTCAAGAGGCATTTATGGCGAGGGAAATAATTTAAAGAGGCTATTAAACAGGCTTAGATCTAGAGACCCTCTGGGACTCAGGTAGGGCCCCGGAGGCCTTTTTTGGAGGTACTCCAGGGGCCCTCAGGGCCAGACGCAGGCGGGGTAACAAAACGTATTTTTAATGTATTTTTCTTGCTTGAGAGAACAACAAACGATGTATTTAGGACGTAAGTAGGATTATATTTCTTTTTTGAATCGATGAGTATGTCGTAGAAAGGTTTTAGACAGTTACTAGGTTGTTTTAGACAGTTACTAGGTTGTTTTAGACAGTTACTAGGTTGTTTGTGAAGTCTACATTTCGTAATAAGAGCTAGTAAAATAGTGCTTTCAATTTCTGTGACTGAACAAACTTTATTTTATTTACAGGTATGTATTCGATTGTGTAATCTAGAAGATTAGAGCAACAATCTACGATCAAGTGATATTTTTTTATACAAAAACCATTGTAATTATGAATAGTATAACTCCTTTATACTTTTCGTAAATCGGACGTAAAATATAAAGAAAGAAAACAATTTCTTTTGCTAACCAACAAAACACAAAATAACGAACAAAACTCCACAGACATGTGTCGTAAAATCTTAGGTCTCAAGTGAAACATATTTCAGCTTCTTTGACATCAAACTAACTGTAAAGCCATACAATAAAGACTGCGATTCTCCACGCCACGCCGGCTGCGTGGTTACTTGGCTAGCTGCCAACTCGAAGGTTCCGGGTTCGATTCCCGGAGCGAATCGCGTTTGTTTGCTACTTCCGGCCGTTTGATGCGTGTTATTGGAAACTTGCGAATTTGCTGCTTTCAAGTATATTGCAGTAATCTTGTAATATCTACTCATATTGAATTTCAGTTTATGGTTATGTTTTTTTTAATGGTTTATAGATAAAATGATAGTTTTTTTATAATGATGTAAGATTTTATAAGTAATACTACTATGAGGAAAAAAACAAGATTGCTTGTTACTAAATTACTCACGATAGATTTAAAAATAAATATTTTTTTATTGGGACAAAAGTATACAGGAAGAAATTACTGCAATATAGCTGATATTTTTTATTAACCAGTCAAAACGCTGGGCTCCATTAAAATGTAATGCTTTTAAATTTTAATTTTACCAAAACTAGCGACAACCACTCGTCATAACTCGTTTGGTCAAAGACCCTGTACCTGAAATTCATTGAGTATTTATTTTACGCACGTTTGTTTTGTTTCTGCACGATCCCACGCATCTTGGCACGCGCCAATAACTCGTATGTGTAGGAGACAATACATTTAAATAGATAGTGTATATACTGTATATAAACATATAATTTTCAAATAAATTATTCATGTACAAATTCATTTTTCAATTCTATATTATAACCATCGTTATTTAAGGTTAGTTACTTTCCACTCATAAACTACTCACAATTCATAATGATATCATAAAATCATTATGAATTGTAACTCGCTTTAATTTTATTGCAAATTCACAAAGGATATAAAAAAAATTGATCGAAAAAGTTTGTAACCTGCGCTCATCAGATTAAAAAAACTGTATATTGTGCTCTATACTTTTTTATTATCTTAAAAATAAACCAGAGATATAAAAAGAACGGCTTCATATATTTCACGCGTTAATTTATGTTTGTAAAGAAAAATTTGCATATGTATAAACTTGCAAAAAGTAAACGATTGAATACCAAAGTATGTATACCACAACATAAAACCGCTCTTTTTATGAAAAGTGTTTTAGGTATGGGACTAAAAATTTATAATCATCTGCCGAAATCAATCCGTCAAATTCATAATTTGTCAACATTTAAAAGGAAATTGTTTAATTTTTTATTGTCTAATGTTATTATTCTGTTAAGCTATTTTTCAATGATAAAATTACTAATTTATGACATTCATTAATATTATCTCAATTGACATTTAAGTATTTTTGTTCCAGACATAATTTTTTGCATACCAGTAATGGTTAAGATGTATGATTCCAAATTTTTAGCACTTACACAACATCTGTATTATCAAACTACATCTTGCAAATAAATATATCTTTATCTTTAATGTTCCAAAATCCTAACACCCATTCAGTTGCGTGTTTTGCGTTTTTTTGCATAGCAGTTTAATGATACATGAAAGTCACTATAACGGATTATTGATCATAAAATGATAACTAAAATATGACCTTTTGTAACCATGTAAGAAACAAGTTTTAGAGCTATTGTCTTTTTGTATATTTCCCACAGAGGTCGACTATTAATAAATCTTATAATATTTTACTTTTTCAATATAAAATCAAATAAAGGCATTGTGGGATCCAAATTATTGTTATATTGTAGTTGTTAGTGGATTGTATATTATGCAGTTTAAATGGTATATATATATATGAAACAAGGTTTACACCCAACTAATAACAATGCCATTTTTTATACCTATGCTTACTTTGAGAAATTACAACATTGTGCGAATGGTGAATGCATCAATTATCTTATTTCACATTTCTCATTAAAATTAGTTTAATTTCGAGGAAAAAGAGTGCCATTGGGCAAATGCAACGCCATTACAACTGAAAAACAACCACGCGTTGTTATCATCAATGCCTTACCCCCTCGTAAAAAAACATACGACTAACTCATCAACAAAATAAAAAAAGTTATTTTCTCGACTGACTTCAGTTAAGAGCCATCTATTTCTGCGTTCACAAACAGTCCATAAAAAACGTAATCCCCTCTCTTTTCCGTCGCAGATTCGCGACTGAGCTCATCGTTGTTTGTACGGCTGCGGCCTCAAGGCCGCTGCAGATTACTGGAGGAGATTACCTCATCTAGATATTTGGGGAGTAGTCAGAAGTCTATAGATAACTTTTTTAAATCATAGTCATTGGTTGGAAGGGCAAAAATGTCTGAAATTATAAGATTATAATAACAAAAAAAAACGTTGTGGTCACTCTTGAATAGATAATTGGGTATCAACGTAGGAGTAATACAATAGTTTTAATATTAAAATCTTTTCTTATTTAATTATGGCACAAAAAGATTGTAAGGTATAGTGTAAGAGTTGGCATGCGCTATAAATGAATTTATTTTTAAGCGTAGGTACGGTCCACATTTACTCAAGATGTTACCACATTTTAGAACAATAAATTCTACTTATAGGTAGGTAATAGATTAGTAGGTTTCTTATGGTATGTTTGCAATTAAACATGTTTAAAAAGATGTTAACTTTTGTGTTAAATACTCACTATACACATTTGTAATGCGGATTCTTAATGCCCTAATCTGCGTTAAGAAGTCTCACAGTTTGGTCTCCTGTTGGCTATTCAAATAATGTTTGCATTACTGTGGAAACAAAGATGGTGGATGCCAAATTTCGCGGTGGAACTAATGGTACAAATATACTGGATTTGCATTTTGTTTGAATACCTACTAGTGGTTGCCTACAGTATCACCCGCGCTGTCTTATTTCAGGATGAAGTATTACAATATAATTAATGTTGATTTGTCTAGTGCGGTGTGAATCAGAAACAAACAATCATGTTAACTACTTTTTTTTACAAGTACATTTTGCGATCCCAGACTATGTACTTACATACAAACATAAGGTTAGTTTGCAAAATTGTCTACGACCCCAAACCTACATATACATATATTACGAGTGCAATTTGGTATCCCACGTTTTTCCTTGTTAAGTTTTAGTACCATTATTAGAGTAATAGAGTAACAGTTGACCTCATGTACATACTTACCTATTTTTACAACTGATATGCTTGCAAAGAAAAAATAAATTAAGAATGTTTAACATTTTATCACGAATATTTTTTTACTTTTAAATTATTTTACCATTCTAAACTGATCACCAATCTAGTTGCATAATATTTTGCTACCCATTCTATCTAAATGTCAAAACAATTTCGTGTACAATGAATTAAAGGCTACGACTTTAATAAAACACCTGACTTCCGTACACAGAGATATTTTTTAGCAAAACTAGTATCCCAAGATTTTTAAGTTATTGTTTAGATAAGTTTTAGATGAAATCTAGGTATTTAACAGCCGGGTCCATGCTCGACCTTGGTACCTTCATTCATTGTCCGAATTTACTGAGAATAATTTTATGATTTAAAGTATACTCATACTAACAATTCTTATACTGATAACTTATAAATTTTTAAACATGCATGGATGTATAAAGTTAATTTAAGGAGTAATAGAAAATAAAGGCTTTTTTATTTTATTTTATTAATTTTATGAGCTGTTAATGTTATAAACCGGTTTCTTCTAGGCAAGCGCGCTAGATCGTAGATTATATCGTTGCTTAACATCAGGCAAGTTGTAGTCAAGCGTAAGCCTATATAATGTAAAAAAAAGGTTTGCGGGTAAGTATAGTGCAAACTGTATTCTTAATTTAATGAATTAAATATTTTTCTTGGCATATTTTTGGGTATTTTAAGTTTTAACAATATTTTTAACTTAGCGTTTTTCCTAGTTCAATCTTGTGAAAAGGGAATTTAAAAACAAAGATCTTAGACTCCTTAAGTTTTGTTATCTTATTTTTATCTTCGTATTATTTACTTTATGGAAATTACTGTGCATTTATGTACAGCAACGTACATAGGTTACTAGTATCTAGGTATTATGAATAATTTTATGCCGTAATTTTTATGATTGATAAATAGTATAATGATGACAAGTTTATAAAGAAACACCACACTCATTCTATTTTATCACAGAATAGAAAAAGAGGTAATAAAATGTTCTTTTATTAATTTTCTTAAAACAATACCTACTTAAGTTTTGGTCTTACAAGTTTTATGAAAATTGATAACCTTATCTTAAAAATTAACAATGTAGCATTTGATAGCCAATTATGTGTTATTAAAGTTGTCTATGACTTTGAATGGTAAATTATAAAGTTTGAATTTAAAAAATGGCAGTTGTAAAGTGATACTATTTATAAATGACCTTTACATAATATCAGGTACAAATTATATAAGTTAGCAAGATTTATAGACGCATTATACAATTTAGGGCAGTAATACATAACAAGACATAACTTGATGTGATGATTGCTTTACAAAAAATTCGCAAAATATTGTTTGTGATAACTATTCGTATGAAACACCTGACTTTTTCTGTATTTTGGGAGCTGTAGAACAAAAGTATTTGGCTTTGATATACTTAGCCCTTTGGGTTGTTTTTTTGCCAAATGTTAGCCCTTGCACTATTTTTTATTTGTTGGGTTAAAATGATTTCCTTTTAAAAAAAATTTACATGCATATCGGATACTGTAATGTAACTAGTATTTATTTTACGTACCGTGGCCAGAGCCTTAATGGAAAATATAAGACGTAGCTAATACCTAAGTACCAGTTTTTACGACAAACTTCCGTTTCTTTATAGTGGTTTTTATGGTTCGCAATGTGCTCGCCAATTTGTTGGTTTGTTTGCTTTTTATTTTGATAAATCGGTTCATGTTGAAGGCTATTGAAATAAATTATATCGGTGATTAGTTGAACTAAATTGCTTTTTGTTGTTGTGGTAAGGTAAATAAACTTGAATCACTTTAAATTTATCTAGATAAATAATTCATGAACCTTGATGTTTAGTATGAAGTATGACTAAATTGACGTTTTATTTTGTTAATAGATTTACTATAATAATGACATTCTTCAAAAGGTTTCGTAATGTTTAATCTGAAACGAATTTTTATTTGATCTAAATACTAAACAGGTCGAAAAACAAATAGTCTCAATAAGTATGACCTAAAACTGACACGTACAATACCTGCCCCATAAAAAAACGTGAATTCAAATAAAACAAGTCACAGCTAATCCACAGAAATGACTGACCCATAACATGTGGCAATGTTAGCATAAATCATTTATCGGCCCTAAAAGTCCCTGACGCGGCATATCGGCCATAATGGGTCCTAAAACGGCCATTCTGCGCAGGAATGCCCTAAATATGTCATGGGGAGGATTGTTTATTGGCCATCTTATGCCCTTTGTTCAAGGGCATGGGAATTGGCACGTGTCGCTTTTATATGGGACCGTTTTATAAAATAAAACAGCCTATAATTGTTTTTATTTCGAATGGTCTAACTATAAAATCTTAAAACAAAACTATGTAAAACTTCTGACATGATTTTGACGCTGGTATCATCATGCTATATGACCAAGAAATATTCAGTCATTAGTTATAAATCCTGAAATTACTGTTGCATAGTTTTATAGATCTTCTTCTTATCGAATGAGAGTGGCCAACTCTGGTGTCGAGAGTTTATCAAGCCACCTCAAGGGCCTCTGACATAGCTTAACGACTGAAAAGTCAATATGTTGAGCTACGGGTCTGTGAATAACGTAATTTACTTGCTTACTTAAGTTATTTTCTAGAATATTAACTAGGTATTTTTAGCCCAGCATAAAAGCGCCAGATTTTACCACGACAGCAGTTAATTTATTAGTTTTAACTCTAAATCCACTTTAGCAGCAAATTTCCATAAAACGCGAATTTAGTTCCATTTTCCAGAGGACGGCATTCGTTTTAAGGCTGTACAAAGTTTTATAACATCAGTGCTTTCGTGAGAACTTGCACGCCATTATGATTGTTAAAACGAGCCTGTTTAGTGCGCTTTTTGCATGCTAATAACGCACATTCACGGGTCAAATTTTTATACTAAGTTGAGAAAACGAAAAATTATTTTATTTATACTCCATTAAACTAACAAGCTTGAATGATATAATCCTGCGAGATTATTACAGTTAAGGAACGTTCCTGTATGGGGATTTACAGATTATTTTTTAATCTGTCACTTCTGTGGATCAATGACAAGTCAATAGTGGGTTCAGTTAATTAGCCCATCTGCATCTAACAAAAGAAAAAAGTAAAAAAAGAGAGATTGAAATTACTGGGGAAGGAAAATGGCTATTTGCAATCAAATAAACAACAAGAACTAAAGTTGTAAATTAATTAAAGAGCTTTCGCAAACAAATACAATTTATATTAACTTTCTCTTATCCTTCTTTAGTAATTAACAGACAAACAGTTAATTGAAAATAACTGCATCTCGTAATGACGTCGTGTATCGCATGAAAACAAGACCAGCTTTCGCTTTCATTTGGTTTTATCTAGATTTATTGCTGAAACGACTGTTGTTCCGTCTGTCGTGAGTCATGGCACTAGAATAGATAGTTCAAAGACCTGAAATAAAAGAACTGAGGTAATACTGAGATAGATGTAGATCTGTGAAACATGCTGTTTGTCGTATATTTATATTTGTTGGAGTTTGGTTTTCCTTGAATTTATGTCTATTGTTCGTTAGCTACGAGGCCAGTTTTTCCAAAAAAGAAATGACAGAACCAGCTTATTTCAGCAAGCCAGGACAGTTCGAAAATTAGCTTCGTATCTCTCGGGCATAGATCGAATGTGTACACCGAATTATGTAGTAAGTATTTCATGCATGTATATATATGTATTTATATGGTTTTTCTTTTTCTTTAGTTTTTCTTTTGTAATTGTCATCTCAAATCCATACTACCCCGCAACAAAATAATCTCTCATCACGTCTATATGCCATGAAAGAGCATTGAAATCCAATAAAACAGTCGGTTGAACACAAAAGTCCTGCAATCGTTCAATCCATTAAATAAAAGAAAAAAAAAAGAATTGATATCATTCTTTTCAGCAATTTACCGGACATCCCATCTAATCTTTTTATTTTATAATAGTTAGAAATGATATAAATGTTTTTGTTTTGTCCTTGCTTTTATTTGATGATTGTAATCCCAAATCAATAAAAACCCATCAACACAATAATCCCTCACCACGTCTTTACACCATAAAAGAGCATTAAAGACCTATAAAGCTGTCGGTACACGTAGGAACAGAACACAGACGTCCTGCGATCGATCTGTTGTCGCGTCGGCGCCATGCCGCTCCCCGGGAGATGGACGGAACATTCTAGAAACGGGTAGAACGAACACAAAGAGGTACTTAGCTTAAAGAGACAATTTCTCAATGAGTGACGGGTTACACCTACATACATACATCTATGCTTAACAATATCATGTTGTAAAGAAAAAAATGCGATTTTTGCGAGGCATGAAAGCTGTGATGTACCTGAAATACAAAGGTTCAGTTGCTCAGTTGGCTGAGGTCGTACATGATCACCAAAGTTAACAAACAGTTAGTCTCTATGAATCTGGGTGCTTCTTTGATTCAGATAACATGATACAATATGACTCGGTGGTTTGTTGTCTTGCAAGCATATTGGAATTACCAAGGATAGTATAAAAACTCAATAGTAATGTTTGTCAGTTACGAACTTATTTACGTACTAGTGGACGCCCGCGGCTCCGCCTTAAATAAACAGAGACACAGATAAACAGTTAGACAGACAAAATTTCTATAAATTATTGTAACGTGTTCTGTTATCAATTCGAAGTATCTCTAATTTTTTTTAATATTTTCAATGTTTCAGTCTGTCGACCCTCTTTAGCTTTATATATGTATAGATTACCAAGGCTGACAAATACCTTATAAGACGAGGAAACGTATGAACTTTTAAAATCATACGTGTGTATATTTTCGCGTAAAAGTTTTGACTCAATATTCACGTTGATATAATACGCGTGCTTTCCATTGACAGGTAAATAATGGAATACTCTGGATGCAGCGCACGTTGCTTATCTTCCTTATCAATATTCTTGGCCAGTACTGCATCAAACTTGCCGCACTCTTGCGGAGAAAATAATAACAATGCTTTTATTAGACGGTACTTATATAAATATTGTTTTTGCTTGAATTATTTAGGAAAAGAAAGTAAGAAAAATGATAAAGGGGTTTCTTAAAAATGATAATGCGTTCACAATCGTATTTCCAATATCACAATCCTTGAATTATACAAAGGTCTTAGACTGAGTAACACAAACGGTAGTAAAACGTGAATGGCGTTAATGTATAGATACTTTGAGAGTATATATTTTTAACAATATATTTTACATTCAACTGCTTTGCTCATAGTGCACACACTGATCGTAGATAGAAAACAATTTACACTAACTACACATTATGTACTTGTTATAAAAAGTATGTAAGTAGGTTTGTATGAGAGTGGCTATTATTTTATAAGCATATAATTTTTATAAAACATGTCCTCATTAAGAACACATTCCGCGACTTTCCTCGCTACCGTAAGAGTTATCGTCCTTGATCACTTTGTTCAAACTCTTGGCTCCTCTCCAACACCCATACACTAATGAATAAAAATCGCACACAATTTTACGAGATCTTTACGACCCAATATAATACTAGAGACTTGGAATACTAAGAAGAAAATAAAGCAGGCTTCGACGGAAAGACCATGCGACTGTCTAGAACCGTTTATGACTTTATTTTATAGCGTTTTCGAAGAGGCTAGACTTGCCTTGAAGTTTCATTATATTATACCTAGCGCATGCTTTGAAATTTTAACTAAGCACACAAAAACTTAATATGAAATATTGTTACAGTAAGTAGGTTTGTCTTAATCGTATAATTGCTACTTTGTTTTTATCTGGAACACGTTTTATGTTTACTGCTACTAATATCACTAAGTATATAGTAGTACATATAGTGCTAATAACACTATAGATTAGAAGACATGTCAGTTAAAAATAACTCTAATAAACCATTTAAAGAAGAATTCAAGAATTCGCATACACCAGCTTGCTTCAAACACACAATTAAGTAATACCGTAAAAATCTGAAACACACTAAGGACATTTAATTAAGTTATTAATATTGATAAGGCCAATTTGGAAACAACATACTTATATAATGCATTATTTCACTGACAAGTTTCAACTATACATATCCAGTAAAATCATATGACGGCAACCAACCCTGGAGTCAAGCATTAAAACTCCGCAATAAAGTGATTATAATCTGGCTCGTGTCGTATCGCGAAATCGCGTACCACATGCGATCGGGCAAGGTCGTCTCATGTCGTGTCGTGAGTGCTCGGCTTTATTTGGCGACTTTATTTAGGCCAGTTATTGGCGCTTCCTTTCAATAAGGCGATGATGATGACACAGGGCAGTTAAATGATGAATCAGGGCTATTCAGTGGACAAATGTTTTTGAATAGGTTTATTTGCTTATGCATTGTAATTAAACCAATCCGCGCAGCTCAGGAAAAATATAGGGGTGTCCCAAAAAAGTTTGCTTCATGTTTTATTTTATCAATGATGATCATAATATTCCACATGTTCAGCAATTTGAAAACATTCGCTACATTAAATCATTCAAACAGAAGAAAATAAACAACAAAATTTGATAAAACCATTTGCCTACATTATAACTCTCTGTATCGACTATTTACTTATATTAGACTCTTATCGGTAAATGAGTCGTTACGTTACTTAGCTTACTTTTGGAATAAATCTAGTAGACTATTAAAACCGAATAATATAACATAGATAACCCGAATCTTCTCGAAAAATGATGTTCCAAACCCAGATTCTTGTTCCACACACCAACAAGCATGTTTTTCAGCCGCCTCTCGCACACAAAAAGGCGGTTATTCTTTGATCGACAGTCAGTTAGTTAGTTATTTGGTGCTCGCGTGGCGATCATGCTGCGACTTTCACCGGCTCGGATGGATAAACTATATTGCTGCTTTCTTTTATACACAGACTTTAAAAAGAAGAATGTTTTGACCTGTTTACGAATGTAAAATGAAATTATTACATTTTGGTATGGTGATGATTTATTTATATTTAGGCTTTTAAATACACATATGTATTCTGATAAATGTTGTAAGTACATTATGTCTGTTCACGACTTTTGTGAATATAAAACTTTGTTTGAGTTTTTCACTCATTCAGTTGAGATCATTATTTCATAGCATTAAGGCTTGCTTTAATTTGGAAGAAAGACAATCTAAAATAATCTATGGATATTGCAGTCAGTTAAATTTTTGTTACCTTTTCAAAAACGTGCATACGGAAAAAAAATATCACGATTTTAGTTACATAGGTTTCTTTAGTGATAATTTTAAAATAGTAATTTATGATACCTAGAAAGAAACATTGATTTTGAAATTCTTGCTGGTAGTCTCACTGAGCCATGAAATGACCTGCTGCTAGCAAAATTAGGCAAGTTGCAATTGAAATAATATCACTTCAAGATCTATCGAGCGCTGTATGTACTCATTATCCTCATTTTCAAATTTACTACAAGAGACAAAATTGAAAATTTGATTTGTGAAAAAAAATACTAGCTTATGTTTATAAAGTAGTGATTGTGTATGTATGTATTGGTATTCGACAAAGAAGGCTGTTCCAGATCTCTCTCATGAGGATGAGTCTTAAAAGGCGCGTTATTCCTCTTTCTCCAGTATTCACCAACAATCGGTATCAAAGTCGTCATTTTTTCGAAAGTCGACAAAGAAAACCTTCGCTGCTGGTATGATTTATTCTGAGTCTTCTATTGACCCACAAACCCATCTTATTCCCTATCTTCATCTTTTACTGGGAGTTGATTACTCTTGATATTGAGGATATGAGGAAATGTCAAACGAACTGTCAATGACAACTGACAGGTGGGAAACTGGGCTAGATGGATTGCCACTGTATTGGAAAAGTTGGGAGAGTACTTGGTTTTTATTTCATATCTTGGTTATTGTGTCACTTTGAGCAAGTGTTTGTGATTGTAAAATGGATATAATAGCAAATTTTAGAACCTTTAGAAATTTAAGATAAATAGTCCGTACGAAGTGCATATAATCACGTTTGTTTTTTGTATTACTTGGGTCATTTTAAGCTAGTTTTTTTTTAGTATGTGAAATTGTATATCTTCTGATTTACTTGAATCCATGAAAATTAGGTACTTGTAATAAAAAAGAAAAGAGAAATGTTCTAAATCAAACAGTTAATAACTTCAACCAAACTTAAACCGTGAAAAACATCCTCCTCAAAACAAGTCCAGTTGAAGGAATGACGATTCACAATTTTTTCGTCGGTTTGCTCAGATCTGGCGAATTCCAGCCCGAAATAAACTTGCTCCAACTTTCATAGCTGTGAATATCGCATGATCAATACTTCGCGAGTGATGCAATAACACTTGCGAAAATGCAAAAAAATTCGCCAGACTTTTGTTGCATAACGTAAGTGGTAAGGACCCATTATTGTGCTGAGTTTATGTTTTAAATTGGCAGTGATTGAGAAACCTGAAGGTAGGGAACACCTGTAAAGTATTACTTAAAAAAATCATTATAATTAGCCAAGTATTAGCACCGTAACATAATAGTACTATCCTGAAAAGAACGAATGCCTTGTGTCATCTTAGTTAGCGAAAGCAATTGTGTAAATAAGTTAATTAGAAAATTTGTCAGACGCAATTAGCTTTGTAAATAGTTTTTCGTAAATACAAACTGGGAGATAAATGCTAAGTGACCTACTGGACCGTTCTAGCGTCAGGAGTCTGAATTAGCAGCACTTAGCAACTGCTTTGTTGCAAGTAAGTAGTATATAGGTATATTAGCAAGAGTTTCAGTTTCAGTACCTATTAGAAAGTTGCAAACACTAATGCTGTTTTTACACTAGACTATGATTGTTCAAACATTTTTACTTATGCTAGTACTTCCAATTCAAAACAAACTATGGATTCATGAAGTAAATTCTATTGAAATTAAAATATTATGATAACATTTTTAGTATTATGAAATGACTAAGTCCTTTAGAATTTAGTGCCTATGAAATAGTTAAGAAACTCATAACGAAAAATTCGGAATAAACCCTATTATTTAGATTTCGGTGACGCATAACATTAACCCCTTACAACATGTCCCTTTTTGAGTACAAAATTCGCCAATTACTCGCGACATCGCAAAAACCGCAACATCGAGGCGAGGAATGCCCAAACTCTACCATTTAGCACCATGACTCACTATCACTGACTCACTGTTACCGACCATTATTGCTTGACACGCCTTGCCCCCCTCTGGGTACAATAGTCTCTCGATGACGCCCGTAATTTGTGAGGTGAGGGGGAATGTATTGAATGTGAGAGGTCTTGGTTGGATGGTCGGGTCTCACGCACGTCTCGTCGGCGACCTTCCGATGATGTTTGTTGTCTCGTTGACACGGTTCGTGTCTGCTTTAATTGTCGGTAATATTGCGGTGTTAGCACTCAGTGGAGGGGAATTGATAATTGATTCATCGAGTGCTGTGGTTCAGGATTGAGAGAGATTGTTTGAGGTTTGTAAAGTGATTGTAGGGTGGGGGATGTTCAGATTATACAGTAAATGTTTATAGATTGTTCAATTTAGTGATGTTTGTAACTAAAACATACGCAGTTATAATTGTTTACAATTATTTTAATTTTGTGTGTTGTCTCTGGTGGTACTTATCACTGGTTTAAAGTAGTTATTCTAAAATAATGTACTTACCTGATTACTGATATAAAAAACCGGTTTAGACTATAACATTGTGCCACAAAACTAAACCATAAAATTACAGTTAACATAGTAAAAATATGATGGCAGATGAATTTACAAATCATATTTACCTAGAAATACCTGCTCAAACCTCGTATTTGACAAACACTCGGAAACTTGTAACTCCATTTCCGTTCATAAGTTTTCCAATTGCATTTTGCCAGTAACACGGGCGAGTGCATTATTGGAACAACTTCCTGCGGATGGAAGTAGGGAAATTCAGCCGGGACTCGGGCTGGTAGGGGTTAGGGGTGACTCAGGACATGTTTGTTCGTGCTTGAAGGGGTTAAGGGTGGTAAAACAAAAGTTACGTCGTTAAATGTACTTTGGATGGGTTTTTGAACTGGTTGATATAATTGGATACTTGAATTTACTAGCCTTCGTCACAGAATACACAGAAGTCACAGACGCGATTTACTCGTAATGCGGGGGTAGAGTGTATTAACTATTAATTTACGCTAAGAATGTAAATTTTATTGAGATAAATAAATAATAGGACAAATTATACTCTAAACATTAGTTGTAAACATTAGTTTAGTGAAATATCACCCACAGGAGAGTTTAATTCGAATTTCGAGTTTAGTTTATCAAGTTGAGAATTTAATTCGAATTTCCTCAATGAAAAACACTGAGTAAGCTAACAAAAACTTAAATATTCACTAACACTTGCAGCGTCCAGTAGGTATGAGTAGACTAATGATGTGTCGCTTCATTTCAATGAATGAGTCAATCTCGTGAGGTGATGGCACAGGTCAATGAGATGATGAGTTTTAGTGGCAAATTGGACAGAAGTACGGAAATAACACGAATTTTTGGCCTTCTAACAGTTCACATTATTTATAATATGTTCTCTACTTTAACTTTTTAATCGTCTGAATGTATCACACTTTTTAAATTACTTCAAAAAAGTTTATAAGTAACATGATTTACATAATATTACATAAAAATAATTTTGCAGGTATACCATACTATCAGAGCATTGGCTTTAACAAAGACAGGTGTTGAATTTCAGAAAAGAATGATTCAAGGAATAAATGAAAAGTTGTGCCCAAAGACCAGGTTTAAAAACTTTAAGGTCACAGTAAAGACAGGCAGGCTGTAGTCAAACGCAAACCTATCCCACGTAAAAAAAAGGACACAGTCAAGCAGTTTATCACTAGTTCACTTAAAGCATCATTAACACAAGCTAACTGAGGCTGAAGGTTGAGCCTGCCTTTACTGAAATGGAAATAAAACTGATATCTTAATATCAATACCTACTGACTTTCTTCTAATCAGATGTACTCGTAAGTTTTTCTAACCTCAGCAAAGTTCAATGCACCTTTAACAAATAACCGTAGGTACGAGTATATATAAAATAAACGTTTATAGCTTCTGATTGTGGTACCGCAGTGCGGTGTCATAAACTTTCTTTTATACTTTCCTGCTATCTTTATATTACCGGCGTTCCGTGAACAATACCTTTACCTGCTTTAGATTTCTGTCCATTTCATTCAGAACTGTATAGATTGGAATCTATTTGGCTATCAATTTAAATTCAGTAGTAATCCAATTCGCTAAATGAGATAACCTTTTCAAACATAATATGTTCAAATTTGTTGGAAATAACGATGTCACGACACTCGGTTATGAGCAACTTGAATGAATTTGTGTGAGTCTCAATAAAGATATTTCTTTCTTTCTTTCAAATCGAACAAAAAGGAGAAAATGACTTTATGTTAATGTTTTGTTTTTTTAGTTGGATCCTAAATAAGTATATTTCCTGTAACCGTTCTTAATTTCCCGTTAGAAGCTTTATAATATGTGTTCCCTACTATAACTGACCACTTATTGATAATATTAGGGTAAAACAGGGAGCTAGGGTTTGTCCCCTATTCCTAAACCCCCTCCGTTTATGACTCACTGATAATATTGTTTAAGGGTGAATAATACCCCTATGAATAGTTAGTACTCTTGAAATAAGTACCAATGAATTTTAAAGTAACTTTTTTGTGGGAAAATTCTAGTTGAATGATGTAGATGGTGATAATCTATACCTACATATAATAAAGCTGAAGAGGGTCAAAAATGTGAACATAGAAGGTATTAAAAAATATGTTTGGGTATAAGTACTTTAGATCGACAATAAAACACGTTTCAGAAGATTTTTATATATTTGTCAGTTTATCTGTTTATTTAAACGCCCATTACGCTAAAACGGCGGAAAGGTTCATCATGATTTCTTTTCATCTTGAAATAATGCGATAATAAATACCAATTCACTACATACAAACGACCACACCAATCTGCATTTAGGTATTTCTGTGGTCAGAACAGGTCACACGGACTTACTTAATATTCAGATATTTAGTTAAAAAGCGAGACTGAATCGAATCTTATAGATCATAATTATCATCAGGCGGATTTTGATCAAAATGAAAACCCATGTAAAAAGATAGACAGCAGAATAGTAGATACATTACCTAGATAGGAGAAACCTACATACATATACGCCTATATAATGTAGCTCTCTAGGCATGTATAGTGGTACAGCGGTAGGTATTACCTCCAGTCCCCGCGGCCGGTGACGCATGCTCGGGCTAATCTAATTTTATCCCTCCGCCTCAACCGGACAAATTGTCCACGAATGCCGACTACGGGCAGAATACTGGCGTATCTAAATCAAACTCTCTAGTGAATGCAGCGTTTGAAGTGATTTTTGTGAGAGTGAGTGAGAGATTTTTTTCTTCTTCTTATCGAATGAGAGAAGCCAACTCTGGTGTCCAGAGTTTATCAAGCCGGCCTGAGGGCCTCCGACATGGCTTAACGACTGCCGTGCTGGAAAAACACATGGGCTGAGCTACAATTTAACGTGTCATTAAACCTCGGAAGCGCCCAAAATGGAATGCCACTTTTTGGCCAACCATCCAACTACTTACTGACCGCGTCGACAATTGCCTAACATTGCCTCCTCTAGGTAAGCTACAGGTGCTTCAGATTTTTTGTAATAGTAAATGAAAGGACCAGGTAAAGCGTTACCTATGGCTTGCTTTATCATGACATACAAGTATACTAAAAGTCTTCTTTTTCGTTCTTCTATAAGCTTTGTAATTAAACTGGATAAGCCGTTCAAGCCAATAATTAGCAACAGCCAGAAAGCTGGAACATTATGATTAATGTTAGAATTAAAAAAAAATGCGTAGTGCCATTATACATGTTAAAACTACGGAACCTTGACCAAAAGTCTATAAAAATCTATCTTAGTGATTATACTGAACTTGTCTTTCACTAACTATCTTCCAGCGCCATCTATCCATCGCCCCGTAAACTGCGAGCTGTCAGCGTGATTGATGACGTCGATATCACAAGGTATCACAAGTAATTGCAAGTCATCTCGCAATGATACACTTTTCGTTAGATGCTCGAATAATGGTGGCAGCTTGTGAGATTAGGTGATGAGGGTCAAGGGTATTTAGGGCTGATAAATTTGTGTTAAAAACCCAACTAAGTAAAGTGTTGTGTTCAGCACACACAACTTTACCTAGTTAACTTGTGATTATGTCCGAATTCTTGTTTAAAAACAACGAGTAAAGAAACAAACAACACCATGGTTTTGCATCTTAAGCTAAAATGTACGATTAAGCCAGATACAGCTATTGCTTACCATCAAGCGAACAGTGGTTAATTGTGATTTAATTTTAATTAAAATCGAATTTAGTTATTGTTTTGTTTTGTGGTTTTTGCCTTAAATCGACATATACTACCAAATCTGTCTCAACCTGCTTATTCAATAACTAATTACAACGAGAAAACAATTAACTGAGTCATCAATAATTCCACTAGACAATTAACATGAAACTGTAAAAAAAGGCGCAAGAAGTGTTAATTTGAATGAGTGATGGAGTTTAATTGCTTCATTTACGGACCAATCATTCCATTGTGGTGTAAATACGGCCTTATAAAGAACCTATTGTGTTCTGTAGGGTGAATCAGACTGTGAATTATATAATAATTATATAATATATAATAGTATTTCACTGGCTGAATTCAGATGGTATATGTAGATACCATTTAGGACTTAGTACTTTCTGGTAGCGCATAATTGAAATGTTATTTTAATGTCTTAAGTCTTAAATGATAATTTAATCTCTCTGTTTTTTATATTTTCCGTAATCGGCTGTTATTTTTTCTTCGTGTTTTATATATGTCAGAATAAAAGTCTTATATCCTTTTTTCCTATCATGTATCTTTAACTTAACATAATAAAATCCTTTTTACAAGTAATGTTTAAATTAAATAATACAATCTAGAACAATCTAATTGACTGCCCTAATTAACTGCCGAAAGGAAACAAATAACCTTTTTCTGAGTGTGAGGAAGAAATGCAAGAATATACGTCGACTTTTCCTCAAAGCTCGTCTCGGTCTCTACACTTGAGACTGCTTTAGCATCATACAGGGCAATTAATAAAAGGAATAACATTTGAAAATCTATTTATTTAAAACAATACTTGTAAAACGTTCCTGTGACGTTTTCAAAAAATATAGCGACACGGTGCTTCAATCGATATGTACGAGTATAGAAGCGCTCAAAAGAATCCTGTTAATTTGTTGTAATGATATATGTGATTTTAAATGCATTATAAATAATAGTCCTGTAGCTCAGTTGGCGGAGGCAATCGAACGTGATTACCAATGTTAAGCAATTATCGTCGCGGTCTGTCCTTGGATGGGTGACCTAAAACTGGCATTCTATTCTGGATTGATTAACTCTCGACACCAGAGTTTGCCACTCTCATTCGATAAGAAGCAAAATAAATAATTGTTCACAAAAATTGTCTCAATTTCGAGTAGGTAACCCTGTATATTTCACCGAGAAAAAAGGAAGGAAACATTCCAGAAAATTCCACTTTAACTCCCCGTCGGTTTGCACAAGCTTTGAGTCCGCGTTCCTTTAACAAGGCTCTTCGTCTAATAACTAAGTGATTTCTTTCTAATTTCAATAAGAGTTAAAGATTTTTGGTCTTAAGAAAGAATGTGAGTAAGTGGCGAACTCTGGCGTTCAGATATTTCAATCACAGCGATGGAAGCCACCGACTTTCTCCACTAAATACTTACTACAATAGATATATTGTCACTTTCGATATTAAAGTAAATTGTGTTCTTTTCATTAAAAATTAAAAATAATACAATTTCATACAAAATGTTTGAAATCCTGTCTTGTGTCCTGAAATCTTCAAAACTACAAAACCTGTGCCTTTGGTATATTCTAAAGGAGATATCTTTATTTAGATACTAACAATTTGAGATATAAACCATCGGTCTTCGTTTTTAAGTCTGACTATACAACAATATGTATGAAAATAGCACACGGGCGACCGTTTCGTAAAGTTTTATTAGATTTGATTCATAACCCTATTAATACAAATAAATATGTACTTACCTACATTAAATTCAACACTCGACCGAGGCCACATATCTCCCAGTCCGGTATTTTAAGCCCCGTCCCATACATTTTATATGAGGTGACGACGGAATCGACCCGACTGAAAAATGGCACTTTTTACCCACTGCATAAACCAGGTCGGTGAATTTGTTTCAATTGGTTGAAATGAGGAGGGGTAAAATTGCTTGGATTTAGTACTAAACTGTTTTTATAGGTAAAGTATTTAAATTGATATATTGTAGAAGTTTTTTTTTACCGTGGGATAGGTTTGCGTTTGACTATAGCCTGCCTGATGTTAAGCAAGCCTAGGTATGCATGTATGCGAAGAATTTTTCTTCAAATTATATGGGTGCATACAAGAGTGGTGCCTTTTATTTTTACTATATTGAAGTATTTCCTATAACATATTTAGCTCCAAAAATTGTGAAGTTCACTTGAGAATTCTTTTCAACAGCTTTCATAAGTGTTTCCTTTCATTTCTTTTTTCGTTCCTCAAAGTTGCATTTCCTTTTAGCGCTTTCGGTCGTTCAAGCTTTCAATGGATGTTGAAATTATCCCTGGAAGTTAAGAAGAGAGAATACCAAATCCATACGCCTTTTTATTTTCGTTTGTACTAAAAAATGTTACTTGCCATTAAAGCTAAACTTCTATTTGGGCTTTAAAATGCGTATGAAAAATTTTGTATGCAAAATGTACATGTTGGGTCCATGGATTTCTTGGAAACCATGGGTTACCGAACCAGAAAATATTTCAAACTATGTATATGGTGCCTTTTTCATTACAAATTGATCGAGCTGACTCTTTCAAAGTTGACAAGATCTACTGCAATAAAAGAGTGAAATACTCGTGCGTTTGAAGCTCCTTTACGCGTATGAAGTTAGTGCAAAATTCAAAGTTTAAATTTGGGTATTGCACCTTTAGAGCAATGTCTTTCAAACTACTTCGAAGGCTCCAAATAAATTCAGATGCAGCAACCGTTCTAACCAAATTTATGAGAAAAGTTTGTTGGAAACTACACGCGCTGCGAACTAAAACTTTTACTCTTGGAGATCTATTACAATGCATTTATTGACTAAAAGTGGATGTCAATATCTTTTTACTTTCTTATTGATGTATTTTTTATTCGAATCTCTTGGTTTTGGCATAAGCGGAAAATGAATTGATGATTTTAGCGAAAACACTGAAATCCAAGGCATTATCACATTTAAGTAGTTAAATAGATACTCGTAGTACTTTATTGCAACACAAAACAAAATAGTAAATATACAACATATGAAACAAATTGTTTCTTCATCTTTTCATTTAGATATTAATTTCCGTGCATAGTGAGGTAGGTCAGTAATGTAAGGACAAAGTTATTTTTAAATCCCGAGAATGTGTTAAAGCTTTGTTATTTACGGACACAGCTGGTAAGCTCTCACACAATGCAGCTTTTGTCGAAACTGAAAAAAAAAACAAGAAAATCTTTGTATTGCTATATGTGAGTCGGATTTATTTATTTGTTTTTTAATTAATTCATTTAGATGTCATGAATACACGATAACAGAAAATATTATTGACTATTTCAGTTAAAATGCATATATGAATATAACAGTATGAGTTACTTATTTTGAAACATAGTATCATCAAACAACAAAATAAAATCAACTAACGAAATTAAGGGTTGTAGATAGGCACTTTTTTCTGCTTTTGAGCTTGCTAAAAACTTAACCAACACAGTCCAAAATCAGTCAGCCAGTTCTTATATATATGTCAGTTATATCTGACTGGTAAATAAGAGACAAATATAAAAGCTGTACTCTGCTTGTACAGTCTGTATAAAAGTAGAACAACCATAGTTCGTATCGAGTCTATATCGGGAACTATTCTCAGCTCACTCGATATTATCGCGACGTTCGCTTCCGAACAAGTTAGAACAAAACACTTCGCCACGAGTTTTACACAATGGAAATATCGCACGACATAAGTTAGACTGAATAGGGACCAAAGACGCATAGTAAGTATTTATGAGTCTTTTTGGATAGATTTTTTTTCTTTGAGTAAGATCGCGTTTTTTTTCACTTTGGATACTCAGACTACCTATAGTTTCATAACTCATAAAACAGCTGCTTTTAACATCTTAAAACCCTCGAAACGCCTTTGAAATGTGATAATGATCCTTAAAAGATTTCGCTTTCAAGAAAATCAACTGTCAATCCAGCTTAACTCTTCAAATCCCATATTTTTCAATGAAATCCTCGAGATTGCTTTGAAAGTAATTATTAAAGCTCGATCGCAGATATTGATCGCCCGTTGGCAGTCAGATGGCGAAGTTGAAGATAGGTTTAGAACAGGGATTTGCGAACTGGAGTTTGTTTGTGCTTGTAGACTTCAATCAAGCTATTATTGGACTAGCTACGGCTCTGTTAAGTTAATTGAAATTGTACCAACTTATTGTTAGATATTTAGGTTTTTTGTGGATCGTCTATTATAATTATCAGTACTAATAAAACAGATGGACCGACATATTGTAGGTATCAATTAAGTACTACAAGCTTATTATCAGACAAGCGAAAAAAAACGCAAGTAGATTCGTTAAAAAAAATTGTAGCCATAGAAATCTTGACACTTACAAGTATAACATTTCCATTCCAATTCTTACTTACAAATAAGTAGCCTGCAGCAGTGAATGAGATCATTGAAGTAGTACGACATTGTATTCAACATTGTAGACGCTTGTAAGATTTATAAGAGTTTACCCGGTCCACTGGGCTAGAACCACGGACTCAACCACAGAATAATAGTAGTGAAATAGACTAGACAGACACCTGCAGTGCAAGTGCGGAAGTTTTATCGTGTCGTTAAATTCGATAACACTCGATTTTGACGAATATTATCGACGCTGTCTTTTCTTATCTACACTTTGTCTATGGTTCGATAACTATGATAAATTTATCATCAAAGACCGAATGAAATCGATACACTGACATTTGAAGTTGTTTAATTCGGTAAATTTTATCAGGTTTCAAATTGACGACGATAGGCTGGTATATTATATTACTCTATGACGATAGGCCTCGATAACTACGAATGTTTGGTTTTCTTAGATAATAAACATTCTTACTGTTTACTGATTTAATAAATAATGGATTTTGTGATTGCGTTGGCTCTAGAGGATTTGGTTTTTCTCTTGTAATATTTTATTCCGCTCTTTTTCAATATTTTTCGTCATTTTATACTGATAAACTCTGTCTAAAGATCGTGGAAGAATTATAAGAGAAAAATTTGAGCGATTTTGTTCAACTTCCAACTATCTAAATGGCTTCTGCGGTATTGCCGCAATTTTGCCAGTTTTTTTTAAATATAATGGCCTCTGCGGCTTCGACGCAATTTCAATTTTGCCAGTGTAGAGGGAAAAATGTTTGACATTGATATAAGCTATTTCGTATTTTTGACATTGACTTATCAAATCATTTTGACATTTTAATTTAGCAGAGTCATGAAGTTAGACTCTAACTTCATGAGCAGAGTGAACGATTCGATATTTTTTTATTATCTGTACTAAAGCTTACCGAGGCTTATCGATCAATTTATCTACCTCTAAACATACTTCGGCACTTGCGATTGTTGACAAAATATAGATGAAGGTATCGAATTAGTCTAATCGACGTCGATAGGATAAAACTTCCGCACTTGCACCTGTACAGTACACCTGCCGGTTAGTTGGATGGTTGTTTTTTACATGAGAAATGTTTGCGTTTGATACAGCCTGCCTTATGTGAAGCATTGCTGCATAATCTTTTATCTTATCTTTTTAGACTAGGGTGTAACATGTAACCTGGAACTAAACCTACTAATACTAGGTTTTAAGCGTATCGGGGCATAACTAGCGGTGCCCAGCGGCGTGACCGGTGTTAATTTGAGATAATAAGGAGTCTATGAGATAATCCGGGATATAATGTCCATTAACTTTGATGCATGAGATTTATTTTAAGTTATACAATTGGGTATGTTAAAGGTTAAACATGATCGAAGCCATGCACTAAATGCAATATATTATTTAATTGTAAGTTCACAAGAAATCTAATTACATTACCTGACTGGTTAATGGTAGATTCACAGCCCAGTGGGCGCGTGGCACTCGCTGCGTGACCGAACTTGTTATCGATTCAATCTGAGATATTATCGAATATTCCTGATTAATTAGATTGTGTTGCATTTGCATTAATCGATAATTAGTAATAATGTGTTTGTTTGATTTTCAGGTACGTGCCTCAAATATTGTTTCCTGAAATCAAGCTTTTTCAAGTAAGGTAAGTCACTTAATCAAACAAATTTATGATTGAGACAAATCAATGTCTTCAAAACGGCTCACGTATATTCAGGACTATAAAACAAACATAAATATATGGAAAGACCAAACGCATTACCTTCAAAGACACGGATTCCTTCCAAGATACGGAATTTAAAAAAAAACACTTACCTTCCTTTGCGTTCCTTAGTCCGCTAAAAACTACATACCGTCTTAATATTTTACTCAATTCCGACCATTAATAACTATCGTAAAGAAATGACAGGCGTGTGCCTATTAACATACGTGCCGTGTTGAAACAATCATTTGCAAATTGTATTGCGTGCTCAAAATAATGCTGTTTTTACTTATTGTGTACTTTAATTACACATTAGTAAATCGTTTATATATGACTGAAATCAGTGTCGATCTGAAGGCTAGATTCACATAAACTTCAAACCTTCTTCTCATTCATTTGAATTTGAAATTCTTAGCCTTCGATCATGCTTAAAGTACCGTTCGTATCTTTAGGATTAATCGCCCAAGCACCATCTCCTAACCACACAAAGCTACTTTTTTTCTACTTTAACTGTGCGTACAGTGAAGTAAGGGGGTATCCTGGACTCCCTGTTCCCCACAAACTACCATCTAGTCATCTTTATAGTAAAAGTAAACCTCTTCTTGCTGGGAAGGTTCCATTCTAGACCATAATGATGGCTTACTAACAGGCAAAATATGTTGAATAAAATCAGATCATCCTTTATATGATACCTAACAAATAAGTGTCTGTGGATGTGACCTACTGCAAGGCATAAACACAACATAGTTACGGAGAAAAAACAATTACCTACTTTACTTTAAATAATAAATGCGTCCGCAGCCCTGGCGATGCTAGCCCGGCATCAGGCCCCGTTTCGATTTGTAAATGTCCCGTCCTAACCTAGTATAAACTCCCCTGTGCTGGTCGATGACATTGATATTCGCGAGCGTTGCCCGCCGCGACAGAATTAGCTCGGCGGGACTCAAATAGCAAGTCTACACGTAGGGAGTGTGAACCTAGCTCTGGAGTACGAGTATGTTTATAGGTTGTAAGGAAACTGACCATCTTTGTAGTAAAACGTAATTACTTGTATGTTGTTACTAATCCTTGTAAAAAAGTTATCCTTATTAGGGTGATACAGAACTTTGTTGAATCAATCTAATGTTAAATCTTAAGCTACCATCAAGGATTTTTTATTTCATCCCTATGGCTACCATATACAAGTGTATATAACGTCAAATTTGAAGTAAGATGTACATATGGAGATAACAACTGTCAAAATTTAACACAATACGTGAACAGAGAATGATTAGTAATCATAGACCATATTGCAAATTGTTACTAGATATGTTTTCAAATTTTAATGGGGTCTTTAAACTATCTCGTATCTTGAATTTATTATGATATCTTGATATTTAAGTAAAATATGCCATAGAAATGTCTGTCATTTTTACAATAACAATTTACATGATATTAGGTACCTAATGAACTGCTGTTTGTTGTCTATGTAATCATATAAATATAAGGCTTATTTTATACTTCCTTCACAACGTGAATAAACATTACATAAATACATGACCATAGTACATAAACGACATAACAGTGGCATGCAATATGGAAGGCAATGCCGCCATATTGGATTATACGTCATCCAGACACCCTTAGTAATAGCGGTGCGAATAGTCTCACGGATGAGATTATAGAGTAGGTTCTGTTGGAAGTAAAGCCTGCAATAGTAAAGCGGAATAAAAAGGGTAGATGAGTTTTGCGTATATATCTTATCTACATATACATACATATAATAAAGCTGAAGAGGAGCGGAACATTGCAGAAATTAAAAATAATTAATACAGTTAGATTTGATAATAATCTTCAAGATTTTTGAAATAGTAGGTCTATTGTATGATAATTGATAATGTAACGCTTATATCTTAACTTTTCTGCTAGTTTGTTATGATTCATTGTTGCTTGTATACATACGTACATATTCAATTACAAGCAATAAATAATAGTTATAAAATTATACTCGTACCGACAAAATAATACAGGATTATTAGTTAAATGAAAACAGATATATTAATTTCAATAATACACAATAAAATGTTCAAAAAAGAGTTCATGATAAACAAAATCAATTATAAAAATACCAAATTATTCTTTGGAGGAGTTTATAAGGAAGGTGCACTGAAACCTATTTATTTTTATTTCACTCATGGACATAAATGTAGGAATATATTTTTCCAGAGTTACAAAAATTGTTGTAAAGGGTTTTTTTTTATTGGCGCGGGTATTTTGGCGGCCATTTTGTTTTGGTGACATCTGTCAAATCTTTTCTTTATCAGTTGTTTATGCCAAATCCTGACTCCTATTTCACAGAATAATAACTATTAGTTCTGTACATTCGATAAATTGAATTAATATAGGTAGTAACAGAAGTTTTTTTTTCAAAGCGCGTAAGTTCATAATTTTCTGTTCAATTGTTAAAATTAAACATAATTGTATAATATTGGGTTAGTAACAAATTCTACGGTTTCATTTACAATTGAAAGTTTTAAAAAATCCCCTAAAAATCTACTCTGTGAAGTTTCGAACCTCGGGAATGAGGAAAACAACGTGAGTTAAAATAAATGTATAATATATTTTTAATGTAAATATTAGAAAACTATTGATTTTAATGTATCACAAACTGACTTTGAGTAAGCACATACATTATGTACGTGCACATATACCACATCCTTTAAAAAACAGCAAGAGATAAAAACTTGTCTTTGCAAAAATCATAGAATTTATTCTGCCATTTCCCAGTTAGATGCATCCATTTTAAAGCCGGTATAGAAATGCAGTAGAAATGAGATTTCCATATGATTGAGGCACTCAATAGCGCTCGCTGGCTCAATGGTATATTATGAAAGGAGATTTAAAATCATGGAATCATATTGGAATCGCGTTTAAAATTCATAAAGATTTTTCATGGAGTGATTGGGTTTTGGCATGGTTTTTACGATGGGGTTAGATAAAACTTTATTATTTGTGTATGAAAGTGATAAAATGTAATGTTTTACTTTAAGTTGTATATTTTAGCGTGGCTTTGTGATGATAATTTTCGACCACAAAGTAATCCTAGCTTCACAGAAACGCTTATTCGTAAATGCATAGCGGTACTCCGTGTACGGTCTATTGATTATTTATTTAATTACCTAAGCCATAAAGATTTATAGCAACAGTAACGTAAAGCCTAAAATAACAAAGCCTAGATTTAATAACCCGAGGGTAACGCTCAACCTGAGCATTTGTATGCAAATAAAATTCAAATTTTATGCGACACTCGAGCTCGGGAAATTATGAATTAAATATTTCATAAGAACATTGGCATTTTCCCGATACCGTTTATAGCTTATTTGAAAAGCATTCTCATTATTTTTGCTGCGTGTAGCTTCGTAATTTCCATCGAATGGTTTTAATGTGCTAGTTACCTACTAAAAAGCTCAATATTTCGTTAATTAATTAAAAACTATGCTACATAAATTAAAACAAAAAGTGTATAAAAATGTTGAACACCAAAACGCGAATAATAATTTTATTATAGAACATTATACAAAAAAAATAAACGTGTTACGTAATAAACAAACCAGTCAAGCATTTATAAAGCTTCTCCTAATTTAAATAGAAACACTAAACTTCCTTCAAAAAGTTGCCCTGATCGAAACCTTTCAAGGAATTGTATAATCTTTTAATTGCTAAAGTTCAACTTGACCCATCCTTAAAGGTGACACCCCACCACCCTTGTAAGGCTAACTACACACTTCTAAGGCTAGTTTCACATAAAAAAATAGCTAAATAAAAAAAAGCCAATTCTAATATTTTTTTCATACAACAAGCCCGGTTATATGATGGTTTGTTTAATATAACCAGCTTAGCTAAATAAAATTATATATTAGTGATTAATGTTTTTTAACAATACTTTTGTAGGTAGGTACAATTATACATAATTTTACAATAATAATAAAAAAATCCTTCAACGTTTTTCTTATTAAGGATTAGTCGATGTTTTTACGGCCAAAAACAGTTAAGGCAACAAACAGTATTTTTGTCGATAGATCATAATTGTCACTCGAAGATTTTAACTTGATCAGTGCAATCTGAACTTTATAGAAGGGGGAAGCCAAAACCGTTGCACTCTCGGATTAACTGCATCACGACTGTACCTATACAAGGTTATATGCTAAACCCGACAAAAACGCGTTAGCATATCGAATTCAAAAATACATAAAAACAATACTATCAACTCGTAATTCAAAACGGCAAGTAAACCGGTTTAAAACTAAAAAAAATTGATTAATTTTCTCATGTACAACATATAAACAAAAAACACGCGTGTGTTTGTTTTTAAGTCTAAAAGTGTGAAAGCACACGTTTCGGATATGTGACACTAGCGACATCTATTGCCAGAACATAAATTCTGGAATCGCGGCAGTAGAAACAAAATAAATACATTAAATTTACGTGACATGTACCACTTATGACAGTCTTCTTCTTCTTATCGAATGAGAGTGGACAACTCTGGTGTTGAGAGTTTATCATGCCGTTCTAAGGACCTCTGACATGGTTTAACGACTGTCGTACTAGATAAACAGCCGGAACCTACAATTTAACGTGTCATCCGACCCACGGAAGCGCCTAAAATGGAAGGCCACTTATGACATCAAATTATATCGACTTGATTTCCAGTACCGCTGTATACATGTAGAGAGATTACTCGGTATCGGTATTGCTTCGACTGGCATCTTGCTGCGAGCGGAGTGATTGCGGTCGTCAGCTCGTAGCTTAGCTCTGTAGGTACTAGCTATAGAAGGTCTTCTGGAGAGTAGGTACTAAATATGTGTACCACTGGCTGTTTTTACTTCCAGAACTACAATAGATAGTAAAATGACACTGGATCGCTGTCTTGGGTTCAAGACCAAACTATGAATAAAACTAGTGGCCTTATAAAATAGATCTTTTTAGGCTCCCTATAAGATAGAGAGGAATAGAGATAAAAAAAATGAAAGGTAGAACAAACAAAATACTAATTTAATTTCACTAGCATAAATATCTAGTGTAGTGTCTCGATGACATAAAATACTAACAAATAAGAAAAAAAAACATCCCATATTTTCTTCAAGATTTGTCGACATGTCAGAATATAATCAATGTGTTCATCAGTAGCACCCGTCTCTCGCCCCGCGGGTGCAATCTTTACATTGCAGATGGCACTTCTATTTTGCTTGATTATGCTGCTGTAGGATTTATATTTTACTTTGTGCAGTCTGTGTGACAGTTATGGAGGATGGATATTGGGTAGAGATAGTTGTGCATTTTTTATTGTTGTTGATTACAAATGTTTTAGTACTTAGATAGTTTTGCCTTTCTTGAATGCTATGCCTAGAAGATGAAAACAATAGGTTTTAAAATTAGAAGCCTAGTTTACCATTAATTAATTAAATGCACTATTTTTATGGGTAACCACAGTCTTGAATTAATCAGATTGTTAACAAAGTAAGTGTTAAGGAATTGATTGTGTAATATGTCTTTTGTGCGGCTTGTCAAACTGGGTTTGACGGATGTCTCTTTCATGTGGCAAATTTGTCGCGTCACTTCTTTCGGTCTATCTCTCTTGCCCTTGATATGAGCTACAAGCACAAGCCATAAATGTAATCATAAAATCATCAATAAATTGTATTAATTTAATTGCCAATCCGTCGTTTATAATGATTATAAATAGTATGAATTGGATTTGCTGCGTTTCACTGCCCTCAGCCTAAAGATAGGACCCCAATCAGAATAGTAAGTTGATTATTATTGTCCAGGCACCAGAAGATATCAATTCACCAAAAAATGCAGCAACATTAGTCACTCTTAAGCAAATTGATAAACTCTCGACACCAGAGTTGGCCAATCTCTTTCTATAAAAAGAAGCAAATTATACCCTGAAGATACTCTTAAATCTTCGATTAATCAAATTAAACAGCATAATAGATATAAAATTAAACGTCCTGCGGTCAAAGAAAACATGGCAACTTCAATACGAAGCGCAATTAAAGCTGGTTTAATATTGCCATGTGCAAATAAACGACGGACTTGTCGCAGATACCTCTAAATATAGAGAAGTACAGACATGGAGTAAGGGGGACCACTGGACGAAAGTGTCGACAATGTTTTGTTAAATTTATATTAGTATCTTATACATTTATATAACAAATTAGTGCCTAAGTGTCTAGGTCACGAACTCAACCATGCAACTTACAAAAGCTCCCGATTATATTATTGAGCGTGATGATAAGACCGATGTTGTTAGCCTATTAACGTGTTGTAATTTTATCGATTAAAACAATATTTTATTGAGGTTGTGTTATAAATAAATTAAAAAAAATTAAAAATTATGGATTTCAGAGTAAATTTGAAAACACATATTTGTAAGTTGAAATAGAAAATTTTAGTTATTTAATCTCCATAAACCAAATAATCTATTATACTTCTTTGTCAATCTATTGTGTTTAAGTGTCCTGACCCGCCCCTGACAATGTCCAGGAGTGCCTCCCCTCTGGTTAGTTTCTTTGTCCCCGGCGCGCGGTGCGAATCCCGTTTTATTACTGTTTGTGCAACTACACTCTCGTAGTTTTGTTTCATGGCTTTTTGCATACACTCGTAAACACGAAAGCTATGTTTTGATACGCTGAATTGATGTAAAATATAGGAAAATGTATAAAAGAGTGCATTCATTTTGTATCTTAGTATCTTTATCTTCAGAATTATACAAAACTTGATTTTTGTAAAGTAATGTAAAATACTAACTGTAGAACACTGAATGACAAATCGATAACAAAACACGCTTTAGCTATTTTTATTATTGTTGTCTGTTTATTTGTCTAAATTACGGTTATTACACTGAAAGTCTGTAAATTTCAAGAAACGCCTAAATGCTTTCCAAAAGCAACACACACACATATACAGAGGACATTTACTAGTGGATAATTTAGTACAACTTTTATTTTGCATTGTTAAATCCAGAAAATTTATTCTAAAGCATTACGTTTTAATTATATTGTATTGTACCAGACAAGCATAAATGGCAGCAATTTCCACTTTCTATTGATAAAAAGGATTGAGGCTTCACAATGGAGTTCTTTTCAAACTGTAGATTCTTACTATTTAGGTAGCACAAAATACTTAGGTATGAAACAAAGAAATTTAAAATGGAAAGTTTATTCCCAATCAATTTATTGCTAGAAAGAAAAAAATAACATGGTAAAAAGTTAATTAATTGTAACATTTTACCAAAATCAGTTTTCAATTTATATTGAAACTAGTGGGTGCTCGGGTTTGCTCGCATTAAGAAGTAGAACTTGCATCCCCTATTTCACCCCTTTAAAAGTGGCATTTCCAAACATTCTTTCTTAGCGGATGACTACGTCATAACAACTACCTTTATTCCCAATTTCAGCCCAATCCGTCTAGTGGTTTGGGTTGTGCGTTGATATATCACCATATCAGTCAATCGGTCAGTCACAGGTAAGGGCTTGCTAAAAACTCAAATATTTTGTTGCAAAGAAACAAAGCAAAAATCTAAAGAAAACACATTGAAAGTTACAAAACAGATGTGTGTAATATATTAGTATGATCTGAAACCAGCTCCAACATTCATACCTACTCTATCTATCAAGTTCTCAGTCCGAGGCAACCACATAAATCCTTAATCCCTCCCCTGCCGCTGCAGTACTGCATAATACCAGGTACATAGTACCAGGGCACCATGAATACTGCAGCTGTGACTAGTAGCGTACTGGATGGCTCTGTGAATCTATTATCGTGTTGTATCAGGCGCTAGTTGAAACCTTTGCAGTTTTGCATATTAAAATTAGGTTCAAGTTGAATTTCGCAAAAAAATTAACAACGTAAAGTTTAACTTTTTTTGCAAGTGATAATAATCAGAATTTCGGCAAGCAAATAAAGTATCTTCCACATAAACGAAAATATGCTATGGTTAAAAGTTTAACATGTTTGTGCTAAAAAAGAAACTGCATCTGCATGTATGTGATTTAGTTACATAGATAAGTAATTAACGTTTTATATCCATGCTACTAAAGTGACAAAATTCGTTAAAAACAACTATATTTCCGTGTATGCTATCTAAGAATTTTGGCAGAATATAACATTAGGCAAAACCTAGTTGGCAGCTATTGCTAGTCCACAAGTTCAAAGATTTGCCAAAAAGTTAATTTCACAGCCGTACTGACTTATTTCTAATTGCTTTTTCCCAACTAACAATATTATAATGAATTCAAGCACAGTGTCGCTTCAGGCGACCCCTATTCAATATAACAACTATAGAAATAGACAAAACAAAAACAAGACTTTGTAGACCTATTGTATTTTTAAATCTTTTCAAATAGAGCAAAAAGCCTCAGAACGAATAGTGGGGCTGAAAATAATAGTCTAGACATAGTCCAGACTCCAGACTTTATGCCTGTAATATTCCATTTTACTACACAAAGCGCATTGTATTCCATTTTCAATATTTTACCTCTTGCTTTGCTTTTCACGAGTAGGTACTAATCGTGAGAAATTCGAATCAGAATTAGGCCAGATGAAGTGGTTAAACATTTATTGATAGGTTACACACCAAAGCATATTGAATATTCTTCTAAAATTTTGCTTAATTTATAGATAATGATGGTAAGCCTTTTATTTGAAACTTAGGTGTTGTTTATTTAGTTTCACTCTGAATGACAATTTATATAATGTGTCTCAGCTCAAAATGCATCTCGGCATAGGCCTCCTCTAAGGATTTCCATTGAACCCTATCTTGAGCCACTCTTCTCCAGTGGTGACCGGCTGTGAGCTTCAGGTCGTCTTCCCATCTAGTCATTTGGCGTCCTCTGCTTCTTTTTAGATAATAAAGACAAGTAAAAAGAAGACATTTCTCAAAATATCTAGCAACACTTATATCCTAAACGGAGTTACCAAACAGTTTCATCCGTCCCCAAATTAAACGACCATCCCAAGTCTGGAGTAAAATTTGAGAAACCAAAGAGAATAATCAAATAAACCGTCCCGGGCAAGTTCTAGAAACTAAATGTCCGTCACCCCGAGACTATTAGTCTGAGACAAAATACCAATTAATATTAATTTGTTCGAAGGCCCTGGAAGAAGCTCGATGCTTTGTCTCCATTTAACAAGGCTCAAGTTACGATGTTCCATTTTCATCTTCATGGTCCTTATTGCGAAGTGTTACGGTTGAAAATGGCTTTAGTTTGTGGTCGTTGGTTGAAGAAAAATGTGCCAATAAAGCAGTGTCGAGGGTTCGGCTCGTATTTTAGCGTCGTTCGACTTTATCTCGGGATCCGAGCTAGGTCTCCAGCGAGTCTGCTTCATTGGAAGGTATTGATTGTTGCGAGTCGTAGGAGATTGGAACCTAACCAATCGAAGGAAACTATTACAAAGCTTTAGAATGATGCGCACTAGCTATTTATGTACTATATAAAATACATACCTATTTATACAAATAAAGACTGGTCTTTTATTTACACTTAGCAAGGTTTAACCAACATAAAAAAAATTGATTTAGAGAACTTAGGTTACCTTGATTTTATATATATATAGGTATATAAAAAGAGAAAAACTTACATGAGTATTAAAATGAATTACAAATTCTAATAAGCTTAAAATAGGTATGTGTCATAAAAAATGACACCTACGCACCATTTATATTCCGCCCATAGGTAAATCATTATATTGGACGGTCGTGATAAGTGTTTTCTGTAGGTAAATCGTAAAATGATCCATCGCTTCCCACGCGTCCCATTTTCAGCACCTCGCCATAAATAACCTTATTTCTGAATGACACGTTTACATAGGACAGGACCTATTCTATCGAATTGCACGTTTCGATGACAAAAGTTTATTTCGGGATATATGGTACATACACATACTAGGTTTCTTTTCAATTTTAGGTTTTTTTTTTAATCTTGGATCTTTCTTATGTAAATATGGAGCTATAGTCATAGACTATTGCCTACGGTACAGTATAATAAATTAAAACATTAATTAACGCTACAATAAAATATTTAATTATGTATTTTGATTTTATCCACTTCTTACAGATTTCTAAGATTTTTAACTGACGCGTAACAAAGCCATGTCTTCTAACTAGTCAATTCAGAGCAAAATATCTTAGGTTTATTATTCTCTCATGAAATCCAACCGAATTCTCGGTCTACGTATTTGGTATAGGTAAGTATAACAGCGTTGCTCACAAGCCGTAAACTTTGTAAATTGAATCGCGACTGAATCGGTGCCGTGATCGAATACAAATTGCTCAGCGGTGGAGCCTGCGAGGACGGAGGGTCCTTGGCTATTGAAATATTCGTATTCTAAGAGATATTTAGTGTATTATGATTTTAAATTAAATTACAAGAATACCGCGTGACCACTTGCATAGCGTCCTTGCTTACAGTCAGTACAGTGACATTACTTGGTGATTTCAATGAAATGAATTAGCCAGTTTCACAGTGTTCACTTGTGCACACATTTTTTCAGGTGGCCTAGTCGCCAAATGCCTGAAAATCCCGTAAAATGTAAAAAAACAATGCAAACTAGGCTTATCTTGTTACTTCAAGAAGAAAAAATTCAGCGCCCTGAAATATCCTTTGTGAATATTTGAATCTTCTGTCAATCAATCACAATCCTCAAGTATAGCTGGGAAAAATATTTAATTAAAGTGAGTACACATTTAAAAGAGATGATTTTAATAACGAAGCTGCTTTGTGATTATTAAAAACCCCAGCGTATCAATAGACAACGACCCTAACAATGGTACGCTTGCTGGATTATATCGTAAAAACGTTTGGAAAATTTGTGGAAAATGGATAATGGGAAATAAATCAACTTATGCCAACATTTAATGTTATATTTAGCAGTATTCGTTATGTACATATAAATGTACCATTAATATAAATAGTAATTCAATCTTTTCAACTGCGTATGTCTGTAGTTCGCAACTATTCCTCCACAAGTTTTAGGTAAGTATGCCCTTAAAGTTTGAAAACCTAGCATACTATACAAAAATCAGGAACATGTTCTTGCATAATGTATATGGCTGTACTAACGATAAATGCTACTTATAACCTTTCAAAAGACAACTTACAAAAGCTCCATCACAATTTTTTACAAACATAAAAGCGCTCTCGCGAACTCCAATGTAATATTAAACCAATCCCGCTCTATTGGCGAGTATAAAGGCTGAGAAGGCTGTAAGTTTAAGTTTGAAGAGGTCTTTGTGGCAGAGGTCTAGAGAACTGAACATTGAGGACTGAATGGGGTTGAGTTAGACATTGTGTAGTTGGACAATGTGGGTTAGGGTCTTAGATGAGAGTTTATTATGTATAAAGTGGTGGGTTACGAATTTAAGTGCTTGTTCTAAGAAAAGTCTAAGAATTAGCTGCCCTTATTCGCACGTGGTTGTCTAAGCTAAAAATTGCGGTTAATTGGTCTTGTCAATTTAATTCTAGTTAAGATATTGAATCAGGCGTTACTTTGCGGAAATCCATTGTAAATGAAACTTTTTAACCGGCTTTAAACAACAAACTTGGAGGTTTTTAGTTGTGTTCTTCCATATACCACCCCCACACCTCTCCTCCTAAACACAGTGGCCTTCTTGGCTCTTAAGAAGCAGTCGCAGCGGAAAAATACTACATATTCCAGAGTTTCATTTAATTCTAGTTCTTGTTGAACCATTACTGTATTGAATTTTATATACGTACACAGTGTACCGAAAAAGCTTAAATCTGAACGAAGTATAGTATGCTGAGAGCTGTCTTTATTATCTCTATGAAAGGCAATGCTTAAAACAATGAAACAGTACTATACGCCAAAATGCTATAAACTGAGAATCAAACTTCATTAAATAGTTGAAACAACTTGATTAACAATACTGCCGCAGATTCATCTAGTTTGTGGTTATGAACGGTCCTAGATCCCAGGGCTCTAACTATCTAAACTTCAGTGATACATTGTTACACACAAATTGATGTAAGGGTTCTATGTAACAGAGCTGTGAAGTTTAATCGGAGTCCTAATTTACTGGAAACGTATTCTATTTATGTAGATACTAGAGGGTGCTCGCGGCTTCGCTCGCATTAAAAAGAACCTCTTCAGCTTTATAAATTATAGCTGCTACCCACGACTTGAACCGTTTTCGCAGCGCACGCAACGAAAGCCCTTAAAGATGAATAATTTCCCCCGTTTTTTCCACATTTTCCATTGTTTCTTCGCCCCTATTAGTTGTTGCAGCGTGATGTTATATAGCCTAAAGCCTTTTTCAATAAATTGACTATTCAGCACAAAAATATTTTTTCAATTCGCACCAGTAGTTCCTGAGATTAGCGCGTTCAAATAAACAAACTCTTCAGCTTTATAATATTAGTATAGATATAAAGCGCCTGTAGCTCAGCATAAAATGAATGCGATTACCAATTCTAACATCAAACGACTCAGTCAGATATTAGATAGATAGTCAAATAAGGCGTCTTCACGTCTGCTTTGGGACGTACGATATCAAAATAGAACGTCTGATTTTGGCTGCTGGATCATAGGATGACAGTCGTTAAGCCATATTATAAACCTACACACGACACCATACCTGTTTAGTTCATTTCAAATCATCGTATTAATAATCGTCAAATAACGTATCCAACTTGTCAAGAAAATAATTTCGCTCCAACAAAATTATAATTTAAATTCACATATCGAGTCATATGCAGCAAGCTCTAGACTACAAAGTGCCGCCTGTCACGCAAACAGCTCTAGCAAATTGCTCTCAAAGTGTCTCAACTCTAGAGCGACTAGAGAAGTGTCACGTCTAGCTAGAGCCAACTAGAGCTCGCTAGAGCGTGCGTCTGACACATTCAATATTCTTGACACTCGTGACACGGCGCTTAAGAGTTTGCGGAACATTTTCGTAATAGAAATAGATTAGGTATTACTATTAACTCGTGTTTAGGGTTTATGCTCTGTGCTCAGAAGACTGGTATTGCATAATACTACTAAATTATACGAAATGATACTGGTACATTGCAAGCCCGTTAAATAGTTAACTGAATTATTATAAACTTCAAATCATTATTCATCATAAAAGGATGTTTAAACAATACTAAGAAATTATGGTATACTTAGTTGGTTTCACGTATAGAAGTACATACAATTAAAACATTTTTGCACATTACAGCCACTATGATTGAAGGTGGAATAGAAATGTTCAAAACTCATAATAAACCGAAGTAAACATAATGTTTTATTCTGACAAAAAAAAAAATGCAATCTTAACGCATATTCGACTCTCAATCTGTCCTAAGAATAACAACCAAATACACGACCAAAATCCAACAGTAAAATTGTCTGTTCTAACAACTAAGTACTCGCTCCAGGCGCTATTCTCTTTTCTCGCGAATTTTGTGGAACTTTCCAGAATGCTACGTTTATTATACCTAGATACCTACATACATAACCGCCCGCAGGGATTGGCGAGGTTTTTCGTACATTTTGCGTTTTCTATTCTATATTGTACACTTGTATGGTTTGGGAGAAATATTGCGGTTACAAGGATTTAATAAAGTCTTAATTCATGAGGTTTTATTAGGATGTTGTTTTGCATGATTATTATTCAGTATCATCTATGTGTCTGATAAATAAATATAGTAGATTGGAATGGCGTGTAAATAGCCTGACTCCAGCGCGGGAATACCACAATGGGTGCAAGGAAAAATAAGAATAAAAAAACAGACCGCTCAAGTATGTCCCTATGGTACAAACCTCTGAGCTGGCGCACAGCACACGGCAATGAATTCCTGGAGTCCTCCTGGCGTCCAACGAATGACCTGGGGGAGGGTCCAGGTTCTGCAGAGGCCACACTGATGCACAGATAATAGTCAGCACCTATCTGAAGTTCTGCACTTTATAGCTTTTTATTGTTCACAATCACGGTTTGTTATTATAGTTATATTCACTTTGTAACAGGATGCGTGTCACCGGGGTCGCGAAACTATCTTGACCACACCGATGGAAACGCCGAAAGACGAATGCGGTGTGAATATTTATTTGCCAATGGCAAGAGCGAAACAATCATGCAGTCCGCAAGTTAGCGTCATTTGTGGACTACTAGCGCCATCTAGTTGCGCGCATACAAATGAACCGTACTCGTTGATCCATACCATTAGGAATACAGGAAGCGGTCCATTTGAAAGGTGATATTAAGAAATGAGGATAAAATGCGTAGGAAATATAAATAATAGAATATGAAGAATATAATATTAATCTAAATCATTGATTGGCTTCACCAGAAATTAATTAGGCTACTTTAGTTACTAGTAATTTTTATATTGGAATATAATTTTCAGTCCAAAGAAATTTATTGATTTGAAAACATATTTTTATATTTTTTCTTTTTAATATCGCCTACAAATATAATTTTAAGGGAAAATTGCAAAATGTCAATGACAAAGCAGTATATACATACGATTCAATGACTAACTCTTCAAAAATTTCATGAATCAGATGCTGTGGTAAACGATACAATTGGCATTTCCTGACCTAATTGACGCACCAAATTTAGGGTAAATTTATCATTCGTATTTTTACGGTTTACTTCAATAAAAGAAACATTTTGTATCATAAAATAAATAAATATTCCGGGACATTGCACACATCGCCATCTAACCCCACACTAAGCATCGCTTAATTGTGTCGTGGGTACTAGATGACGGATATAATACTTATATACTTTTCTTTTGTCAATGCATACTTATTATACATAGAAACGACCGACTCAACACAAGTAATGATAAGTTATTAAGTTCATAAATACTTGTGTCATGCGGGAATCGAACCCGCAACCTCTAGATTAGAAGGCAGAGCCGCTAACAGAGTAGTCAATACACAGTTATTTATGTAAATAATACACAAAAAAGTCTCAAGCTAATATGTCCCATATAATGTATAAATAAGTAAAGTTATGTAACAAAGCAATTCCTTCTCACCGGTAGTCGGTACACAGTACCTACGCAGTCATAATTTCTAATTAACATCCCTTACCTACCACATCTTTTAATTAATTACTCATACACATTGTATACAGTATGGGTATATTAGTATTAGTTAGTATAAGATTGCTTATTGACTTAATCGCAGAAACTATAATGTTTTTATTACTAAAACATAGGTATTACACAAACACTTTTGTTCTAGGAACTAATACCTATAAATACATAATTGTATAAATATTATTTTAAACAGGATATGCTTTTTTCAGACTAAGACAAAACTTTTATTGTAATAGTCCCTGAAATATGATTGATCTATTGGTAGTAAAAGATCTTAAGATTGACGTAAGCTACTTTTAATCCCAAAACAACACGAGAGAAGCTGCGGGCATCCGCTAGCATATATATGAATAGTTTCCATACTCAATTGACTTATACGTGCCACCTCTCATTCACATATCCATAACAACCCTACATTGTATTGTAGCACATTGTACATATACATACGGGTATGTATACTAAACATACGTTACATTGTTGCAGGTAACACTCGTTGATTTATGACCACCATTGTTCAGTGTTGCCAGATTGACAGAAGGAAGGTAAGTATGGCCTTATTTTATGGTGCAAGGAGTTTGAATGGGAGTTTGTAGTTAGTTTGCAGGGAGTTTGTTTACAGTTTAATGAGGGTTTAAGTATATGGTTTTTGCTACTGGAATAATTATGGGTTTTCTGATACTACTTAAAAAATAGGCCAAATATTGTGTAACAGAAGAGGCTGATTGAAACACTGTACGAATCATAACTCGTAAAAGTTAATAGTCAACTTCTGCAAAGGCAACTGCTGCGAAGTGGCTACTTTACAACAAAATATACATAGATTGATAAAATTATAAAAATGAACACTATCCTGTCCCATAGTAATTAATAATGATAAATATGTTCACGCGAGCTTGCAACTAACCGTAAAATGGGAACAAAGTGCAATGATATAAGCTTAAACGGTCCATTGTCACGAGAGCAATTATTTTACTAAGGTCTGTGGTACGAGCAAAAATGGCTGCTAAAACAAGTTTATACAAAAATATATCTAAAACTGGTCATGTAAAAAAACTATTTCCATAGAAACAGCCCAAATAAAGTTATCTTAATAATTAATTTTGTAAATTTGTAAATATGTTTATCAGTTTCTAAGGCTTAATCGCTTTATATAACCTTCAACATAGAGATGGATTAGACCCTAGATAAATTTACATTGTAACATAACATCTAAATCAGGATTAATGTGACGCACCTTTAGTTAAATATAACTTATTCTACTATGCATGTAGTAATAGTTAAGTTATATCAAGTTAAAGCTAGTATCAGTAAGATCTAGATCTCCCAACTTGAAGCAGCCTCCTCAGCTTGCACTCCAAGAAAGTAAATGTAACTTGATAGCTTCGGTACATTAAGTTACTCTAAGTAAGTGCTAAGTTGGAACAATACGGCTAATGTGTTGTGAAGTAACTTGTCTAACATCATTGGATATCTATACAGAGTACATTCTGATCAAGATTTTATCTTGAGTTTTATTCGACTTCTAAACGCAAAGGTGTGTTATGTTATTTTAATTTGAAGGAAATATAACTTAAACACACGATAAAAGATTTGTCTACTATATAAAAATAAGTCGGGTTTTACTTCCTGACGCTGTAACTCCAGAACGCACGAACCGATTTTCACGGTTTTGCATTCGTTGGAGAAATCTCGGGCTCCGTGAGGTTTATAAAAAAAACGAAGCCATCTGGTGGCGAAACGGAGTTCGCCGGGTTATCTAGCTACCTATGTATATTAATACCTTAATCATATTTTTTTTATAAATAAGGTTAGTAATGAGAAGTTAATTTTTTTGGTGATCAGGCATTTGCTACTGTTGCGCTGGTCGTAAGAGACACTCGCATAGTCGGGGGTCGAATAGATTTGATCGACGGTTTATGATCAAATTTGAAGCAAGTCCGATTTCTTAAACCGAATTCAATGAAGTGCAAAATAGGCTGCGAAACATTTACTCACAACCATAGATTTAAGAAAGGACTTATCTTTTTAAATCTACGCTCACAACTTTCAACCATCGTTATTATAAAGGGAGTTGTGCCAGCATAGCGATTAGAAGCAATAATAAGTTAAACCCATTAAATTTTTCGATAAGAATAGTCATATATAAATCATTTGCTGCTTAGAAATAAATATATGATTAAATGACTTTTCACTACCATTATTTTACTAGTAGGTAATTCCGAAAGGCTCTTCAATCTCTTAGCTTCAGACCTAACGACTGGAGTCTAAGAGTAATGATGGCCTGTTATTAATGGTTGAAGAGAAAAATGGAGGCCGGCGAGATGTGGCTTACTGGGGGTTTGTAAATGATTGTGTGGTGGTGATAATATGGGTTTTACAGTGTTGTATTTTGATGTAAACCTAATAATAAAGCCAAAGATGATTCATAGTATCGTATTTTAGTCGGAAACCTCATGATAAGGCATAAGGTGATAAGTAATAAAACTGATTATATGAGTTCTTTTTAGTAAAAAGTAGTAATTAAAACAATATGGTAGAATTGCCGAGGTTACTATTTGGTGCTCGCTTCTTCTGTCAAGTTTCTATTATTTTTTTAAAGCTTTACAAAACGATTTCCAAAAAATATATTTATGGGGCTCCCTCGAAAACGAGACTTGTGAAACAAAGAATAAAATCAATTCATGTTTTCGCGAAACAATCACGTTAAAAGCAAACCAAAAAAGCATTCAGTAATACCAAATAAACTACAATTACAAAAAAGAAAATACAACTAACTAAAAAAAATATGAAATATGTCGCTATCCGAAATTGTTGTATTGAATATAAAGAGTACGAACTGAACCATTATCACACATTTCATGTATTTACTCAAGTTCTAAGGAACTAGGAATATCTCGCTGAAACTTCCTTGAATTGTAACAAATATTAACTTTATTTAACTTTGGCCTGGAAGCACTTGATTCTGAAGTTGTTTGTTTCTACTTCTAATGAAGAAGATTTTGGTTAATTACTTCCCTTTGTGTTTGGAAAGTTTACGGGTAATTGTAGGTAATAGCATTTTAAAGAAAGTTTGTGGTTAAATTAGAAAAAAAAACCCATGTAAAAATAAATGATCCTCCAGATGTGTCGAAGTGTAATAAATTAAAGTTTAAAGTTTTGATAATTCCATATTTTGTGTTGTACAAACATTTCTTATAATATTTTCTTACTTGCATCACAATATACAGAAGTGAAATATACATATTTTCTCAATTATTTCTCTCATCTAACCAGAACACTAATTTCTTATAAGAGATCAAATCTTGTAAAACACATTACATTGTCTAACTCGTTTTATATAAAAATCCCGCAAATATTTTCAAACACCAATCAAACAGCAATACCAAACCTGTTCCCAAAAGCGACTGGAAACCGCCACATTTTGTGTGAAAACATTGAATTAACCTTTCCCCAGCTTCCAGTTAATTGTAGTACATGTACATACATCAACACACCACCGAACGAGTTAAAACGCAAACTTTTCTCAAACACTCACATTGGTAACACACTCACTCTGCAACAGCGTTGAACATTCGTCATTAGTGGGCGTAGGTCGTGAGGCGAATATGTACAGAGAAATTTGTTCTTCCAATTTTATACAAAGTTTTGTATCTGCCTGGACAGTAATTACTATATTTTGTGCTAAACCGAAAGGTTATAAATTACTCGTACGTTTATGTTGAAGTTATGATAAATAAATAAATATTCCGGGACATTGCACACAGCGCCATCTAGCCCCACACTAAGCAAAAGGTTTAGGTTTTAGTTTATAACTACTTATGTAGTGTAGATACGATATCAATCTAGTGCACTATCCTCTATTGATCGTCGACATTTTCAATCTACATTACAATGTGAAACTTGAATTGATTATAAATTAGGCGGATTATGGACAAGTGCAAACCTATTCCGTGTAAAAAAAACTCATAAAAGCAAAGGGTTTACATGTCTCAGCAAACGCCAATATCTAACTGCTTGTAATGAAACGCTGTGATAAACGCAACAAAGATGACTCTCCACGAAAAGTTTACCTTGTTCCTTTCTTGGTGTTTCTCTGCACAACATTCTACTCGGTCGTTCCACGTCATTACGCTAACTAGCTCAGGCGCCTGGAGACTCAACCTAATAGTTTTATGTACGTTTTGGTCTTTCACTCGTTATTTTACTAGAATTTCATATTGGAATTATTAAAAGGGACAATCAGAACATTTATTAAACATACTGATAAAATGTCTCACGAAAGTTTTAATATGAATCCGGACATTTACATAAAATGACATGATTTTATTTTATCTCTGAAAAAACCCCCTTAAATAAAGAAGATTAAAAAAAAAGACATGATTTTGCTAATTACCTTTATAAAAAACACTCTGTTGTATATTGTGTGTTCTTGTGTTGTTATGAGTTAAAAGCACGTATCCAATTTCCTAATGTTATCAAAAATAAAATTTACAATAATACCCAATTTAAATTATAATTCATTCAGTTCAAAGTTTTATTTCTGTAGGCAATTACATGCTCTTAGAAACGTCAATTTACAATTAATTATTAGGTACATAATATTTATACACAATAGTGTAAATTAATATAATTTATGAATTACAAAGTAATTTGTCTATATCTCTAAATAATTCTTTATCATTGATAGCGTCTTTTAGTGGATAATAGGTTTTATCCATTAAGTACTGACGAACATAATTTAGTGTCTTATTTCATGAACATCTGTAAAGCGGGGGACACGGTTTTGTGATTTGAATAAAAAATTTGTATTGTAGCAATAAACAAAGATGTTATATATTATATAGTATAATTTAAGTAGGCGTTAACACGCATACAGATGTATGTACCTTTCAGCATGCCTACTTAATACATGTTCATAATACATATTTTGTACCTCGTTCCTTTCAACGTTTCCTCCGAGCGTAACGCCTGCAAATACTCAGCTTACGCGCTTTACTCATACGAGGTGATAATCGCATCTGAATTTATGGAGCGGTTGTGCTTGCTCTGATATTTTGAACAGGCGTTTTAGGGAAAAGAGTATGTTACTTTAATTATTAGTATCTTTTAGGGAAAAATCGATGTGCATTTCGGTAATTTTTAAGGTTGCTAGTTTTCCAAAAAGTTTCTCACAACAAAATCAAGTAAAAAAAATATTGACTGACAATTATTAGATAAAATTATAGTACCTATAAACTACAAATTAAGTGCACAGAAAGGCCCAGACAAGTGCCACAAATAGCAGCCCTCTCGCTAAAATCAATATATTTCAGGCAATTCCTGAACGATGGATACAAAACTTCCGAAAGACGAGCAAAATTACTTACGTGATGAAACTTGTCTATTCCAATTTCACTAAAGCCCTAAACTACAAGTTCCGAGAATGAATCTCATTCGTCATTCCACAAGGCCCGTGCGCGATCCATCATTCTTACGAAGGGAAATGTTATATTTTTGCCAAAATTTCGTGCTTATCTGTACTTACTTGTACTTTATTTAAGTGGATGTATAATGGATTACTGTCCTTAAGAAATTACTTATATTGTCCAAGTTACAAGTCCTGAAGACCTTGATAGGAAAGACAGTCTTGTACAGGTAATTTCCATCTTAGCCTATGTTGTTGATTGCGAGGATGTCGCTTAACGCACAGGTTAAATGCGTGACTGCTACGACGAAACTTATTTTGGGTCTGTTTCTAACTTAACAATTGTTTAATTATAATACAGTTCCAAAAAAAAAACTGCTGGTATTCCTACCTTTATAGCAATAAACGGTGCGAAGTAGGGCATCACATGAAAGCCCTAAGTGACCTATATCCCTAGATCTTAGCTCAGACGTCGCCACTAAAGAAATTATAAAGGTGGAAACCGTAAACTCAATGTGCACAAAAATCTTGCCAGTTTTTGACCGTTTTACATCACGGCACGCCACACTAATTTATATAAAGGCGTATGTAAGTGTGCATAAGTATGTATGTTTTTCTCTTTTACGTTCTTACGAAAGAGCGATTTATACGAAATTTGATGATCATAGATCAATGATCATAGATTGGACTATGGATTACCATTAAAAGTTACTTATTAATCATACTAGTTGCATAAATTTAATTTATTCTTACATTGATTTCGATTTTCAAGTTACTTCAAAACACATTAGCAGTATTGTTTCACTTATTGTTTACTTAATGTACCGAAGCTATCAAGTTAGTTTACTTTCTTGAGGAGGCAGCTTCAAGTTGGAAGATATCTGGAACTACCTGAAACCAGCTCTAACTTGATATAACTTAACTTCTGTATGAGGATAAGTGAAAATTGATGGATATTAGTTGGGAAGAACTTGCTGGTTGATTGATAGGTGTTTCAAATTTGGAACAAAAGTTGGGTTAGAGCTACGCAGTTATCAGTTATCATCAGGCAGGCTAAAGTCAAACGTAAACCTATCCCACGTAAAAAAAAACTATTCTAGATATATTGTAGAGAGCTACTGGTTTTTATCTCGATTACGCCTTTTTAAAGAAAAAAAAGATAAAGAAAGATTATACGTACAAGAAAATGACTCTTATAAAATCAGTCAACATATCTTACTGACCTTTTTTTAATATTTTTTTTTTGGTATTAAGTTACAAATTAAAATAAATTACTTAACACAGCATTTTAAAATAAACCACTGAATACTCTGGCATCGCAAAGTTCTATTATTTTACAGTATTCTATCGCAAACAAGTTAGAGAAAATATTATTTTTATATGAAAGAGGACCTTTACCTAAGGTCTTTGTAGACCAAAGATTTCATTTCGTAAAATAAAAATATAATGATGAATTTTATATCTTCGGCTGGATGATGGATGATACAAAAATAGCTAAAAATATTTTGGTGATTCTTCTGCATTTTTCGTAGCGAAGAATGTTAACAAAGAAATCTATCAAACTATATTATTTAACCCAAATCTCGTAATAGAAAACTTTGGTCTCTGCAGAATTATCACGTACGCTTCTAATCAATATTTTGATATATTTACGTAACCGGATGAACAATCAAAATAAACACATATGTATATGTATGTGTATGGGTATATGATATGCACTAAAATACATACATGATATGCACAAAAACAACTAAGTAACTTTATCATTTACCCGTGGTAACATTTCCATATACCGTTGGTATTCACCACAGAGCTTTGAAGTCCATGCTTGTCGCCCTGTGACTAGAGGCGAATTCTTTCTTTATTCGATACAAAACAGGTGTCACCATTTACTAAAACTAACACACTTTCGGCACGCACACTACGACGCACGAGATGTTCATGTACACAGTACGCTTCAACTTCATCGGCTGTGCAATGTCGATATTTTTTATCGATTATTTACACATTTACTTCGAAGATGGAAATATATGTCTTTACTTTAGTATAACTATATTATTTAAGTACAAATTATAGTTAACTAGCTATGGCCCGCGGTGTTATCCGTTGTAAAAACTTTTTTATCCCGTGGGATAAAAACTATCCTATGTCCTTACCGGGGACTGAAACTATCTCTATAGCAAATTTATTTTTATCTATTTTTATTTAATTATCAAATCATCTTCAAAATGACTGGAGCATATTCTGGCATTTTTATGAGGAAACCAGTTGTATCTACCGGTCGCCAATATCCATTTATTTTTTAACACTGGATTTTTTGGAAATCTGTAAATTAAGTAGGTATGTGTTAAATAAAAACCGTAATCCAGAAACATTTCCATACAAATCCAGAAACATCATATACATTATATCGATTATCGATAATTTGCTAGGTTCCATTTACACATCACTTTGCTATCGAGAAGTAGCGTCGTCAAGACAACGAATGTGTTAATGCCATTCAAAATGTCAAAAGTTTTATTTATTAAAATTACGAAATTTTACTACTTATGGATGGTATTTCACGCCGGTAACACTGGAACTTGTTCTTACAATTTTTAACTTGACACCAGGACATATTTAATAGTTTATCATGCTGTAAAACCGAGTAAAACGACCGAAAACTCTCTCTCGCTCGGACTATGTTTGACAACAGACTGACAAGCGCTGTCGTAGGTTAGGTTGGCATGTTTACTGGACCAAACGAGAACCACGTATTATTAGTCATTTCGCTTCTATGGGGGGGCGCGCGCGGGAGCGATGTGGCCCGATCGTTGTTCTGTGGTATTCACAAATACCTAAAGTTCACAATATAAGGCAGTGAGTAAAAAGTTTCATAGCGAATGTTCTGTCTCGCGTAACAAATCGAATTTACTTTGTGGAGGCAGTCACGTGAGAAAGAAAAGGGGAAAATTCTCAGTTTCCATAAAGGAAACTTGATTGAAGCTCGGCTCGTGGTTTTTATAACTGCCTCGGAAAATACACCGCAATTGACTTCGGTGCGTGAAAATGAGATGTTTATTTACTCACTCGGGAAAAGAATCCTTCTTTTTATTGTATATTTGTGTGGAAAATAGATTGATAGGTTAACAAACAAACCGTACTATTTTTTCTGTTCAAACAATATGATAAACTTGTGTCTAAAGTATACTCCGACCAAAAAGTGTAGAAAATGTGGCTGCGCTACTGTAGTACTTGTTCAATTTATTTCTCCTTTTCCTGGCGATTCCACTGTTGTGATCACAAAAATAAAAAGTTATCTTTAATAAACTTTTGTTTCTCTATAAATTTTGACAACATTCGTGATTATTATAAGTTAAGAAGGAGAATCAAGAAATTAGTTCCATTTCTTCACTTTTTCGTCGGGGTATAGTGACCTTATTGCAAAACCTGAAATAGCTGTTTTTGAATATTCTTATATTCAATATTTTATCAAAGTTCAAGTACAAAAAATGACTATAAGTAGCACAGTTTCTTCTGTATTTGTAATAAAATAACAGTATTATCATCCTTATTATATCGATTGATATCATTTGGTTGCATTAATAACAATACGTATGCAAAAACTACAAATCACTATGACTTTCTGATTATACATCATTACATAGTCTTACATAGTGTGAGTCATAGCACCTTGCAGGGAAACCAATGTAACACATAACACAATATTATAAGGAAAACGTGTATGGATTTTTAGATTTAAAGTCATTCTCGTCTCAGTCATTCATTTAGTGAAGGAACGAGAATACGATTCTCTTATGTATATTTTATTGTAAAGAAATGAAACAATAGCATTTATATGTTAAGAAATCTGTATTACTCATAAAATAACATTTCAATTAGTGATAGCCGGTTCAAATGTGCATTGAAATGTTGAGTCCTGCATTTGTTTTCATACTGATATCGCGTTAGTATGTACCTATATAATTGATATCATGTAGGTATTTATACATATTGATAAATTACATGTATGAGTATCTACTTGTGTCGTTATCGGTTCAGTATCTCACGTATTAAAGTAGGTATGATTTATTAGATAACTAATACCATTATAACAATATGGATTCAATCGATTAGATTCATTAGGCACATTAATGTGTGCATTAATCAGTAATTAATATTAGTTAAACCAGAGTGTTAAAATAATTGAATTTGATTTTAGTTAATTTATTTTGAAAAATATGGCAAAAGTAACGATTTCCCAAGGAACGTTAAGAGGAAAAGAGGCGGTGTCGGAAAATGGGAATAAATTCTACGAATTCATGAACATACCGTACGCAAAACCACCCGTCGGAGAGTTGCGGTTCAAGGTAACACTTACATGTTTGTTGTATATGTCGTAGGATAATTCGATACTTCGAATCTTCGCGGAAATCCTAGGGGTTTTGCGAAAACGCGGATAATTAGACATAGGCGAAAAGAGACATGTTTTGAAAGAAGTTGGCTCCTCCTCGCTTCGCTCGTCGTCGCATGTGCGTGGTAGAAAGCAACCTAACGAACCTAATCTACCTTCTGTCACAGACAACTGACTTCGAGTCCAGCACTTGCACTGCAACAGGACTTAAATCCTGACTTTGTCCAGTAAGATTTGATAATTTTTCGCCTATGTCTAATTATCCGCGTTTTCGCAAAACCCCTAGGATTTCCGCGAAGATTCGAAGTATCAAATTATCCTACGACATATACAAGTTGTATTTGTGTATTAAATAACATAATTTAAGAAACATTTTGGAAGTTTTGATATTAAATATTTTTATTTGTAGATGTAGATGTAAGCCCGCGACATCTTTAAACTTTACACTATAATTTAATCTTATTTTTTTGTAATGTTAACATTAAATACTGAGCAATATGATACAAGAACCATACTATTTTAACAATATCTGATAATGACTAAAATTGTAGAGTCCTCAACCAGCAGAGTCATGGGAAGGCGAGAGGGATGCCACCACAGCCTCTGCAGACAACATGGCGAGTCAGGTCAGCTTCCTGACTGGTGGTGTGAGTGGCAGCGAGGACTGTCTCTATCTTAACGTATACACACCAACACCTACCCCTGGCACTAAGCTACCAGTCATGGTTTACATCCACGGCGGAGGATTCATATACGGCACTGGCATCATCAAGGCAGAAGCTAGTCCAGAGTTCCTAGTAGAGCAAGGAGTTGTCGTCGTATCTATCAACTACAGACTCGGCGTACTTGGCTTCTTATCTCTCGATATACCAGAAGCAGCTGGCAATATGGGACTAAAAGACCAGGTCAAGGCCCTGGAATGGGTGCAGAAAAATATAAGCAATTTTGGTGGAGATAAAGACAATGTAACTATATTCGGCGTTAGTGCTGGATCAGCTTCAGTGGAGTACCAAATGCTTTCTCCGATGTCTAAAGGATTATTCCACAAAGCCATCCTGCAGTCAGGATCCACTCTCAACGACTGGGCCATCGCATTCGAATATGACAAGTTGGCGAAAAACCTCGCAGACAAACTTGGCTTCAAAGGAGATACAAACGACAAACGAGCTCTTTACGAATTCTTTCTCAAAGTTTCAGCCAAAGAGTTGATAGAGGCCAGCTTTGCTGCAACAGAAACTTTTACAGCAAAATCTATTTTCTTCGGCTTTGTGCCTATTGTAGAGAAAATTCAAGAAGGCGCTTTCTTAACCACCAGCCCGTACAAGTTGCTTAAAGATGGTAATTTTAACAAAGTGTCTGTTATTCGGGGATTTTGCGGGAAGGAAGGTTTCTTGATGAATATGATGAAGCCGATCCCGGTCACTGAGCTGATTGGGCACAAGCGTTTCGTTGATTACTGGTCATACGAACTAGATGCAGCCGACAAGGAAGCTTACAACAAGAGGTTTAAAGAGACATATTTGGCGACGACGCAGGCTGAGGATGACGCTGATGGTTTCGCTGTTGACTTTTTCGGTGACTTGCATTTTTCAGCTGGTTCTTGGTTGACATCGGAGTTGTTTGCCAAGCACGGCCTGACTGAGTATGTATACATACTGACGTATGACGGTGGCTTGAATGTTTCTAAAAAGATGTTTGGATTAATGAAGAAAGGGGCTGGACACGGCGACTGCTTGGGATATATATTTAAGTCTATGATGATACAATCAACGCCGAATGAAACGGACATTTTAGTAAGAAGTAATATGACAAAGATGTGGGCTGATTTTGCTAAGTCAGGGTATGTACATACTTATAATTTTTAACTGGATATCAATGGAAGTATTAGTAACATTAACTGTTATTGCATATATGATATATATCAGATATTACTATTCTCCTCCTTCTTATGGAATGGGAGTGGCCAACTCTTGGGTCGAGAGTTTATCAAGCCGCCCTAAGGGCCTCTGACATGGCTAAAGGACTGCCGTACTATGACAAACAGTTATTACTATTCTAATTCAGCACACCGATACTATGATAAGCTGCTTTTTCCAAAATTGACCAAAAGCAAAAAAATATTTTCTTATCTTTATTTTGTTTTTCCTCTAATTCTGTGTTGTATATTTCAGTAATCCAACACCTACTGGTTCTCCCGTAGAATGGCCAAAATTCACAGAACAGTCCAAATCCTACATTAACATCAATAAGGAAATAAAAATAGAAGCAAACTATTTCCCCGAAAGGATGGCAATTTTTGATGAAATTTACCAAAAATACGAAAAATGAAAATGTAATGTACCGGTTTAGCAAACAAAGAAGTATTGAACAGAAATACATATTGTATTCATATAAATTACTTAATTTCACAAGACGTGGATATTTAGTCTGTGAGTACGTAATAAGAAAGTGAAACAAAAATAAAAATATTATAGTAAAAATATAAACCGACTTATTTTTCAGTTAATTAACCTAAATTAGGACACAGGTCACTCAATACTTATTCTTCACAAGTAGACGTTTCGATGCACATACAGATATATAATAGCGGATGCTCTCTTTTTACAAGCTTTTAATATAAGTAAATACATAATTATTTTCCTAATTGTAATAGTGTAACTGTCAGGAAATGGACTAAAAATGTACATGGACTATTACTATGACTAGTAGCCCATCATTATATTTGGCAACCTATAAATATATTATTATCCTTCCGACGATCTAGTCATATAGGTCGTAGCTTATCCTCGGTCTACCGATAAACCCTTCCCATCAGTCAGCCTCAGGAGATTACCAGGCGTTCCTATTTTAGACCCTCAATTTAATATTACTAGATTTAGGACGGCCCGTGTATACTCGAGCTGAAAACTAATCTAAACCCTACGTCTATGACGTCATACGTTATGACGTCATACGTTATGACAAATTCGGATTAATAGGTGTCTTCCAGGCAACTACGTTTAAAAGTGGAAAATAAATTGTGCTAAGTTGTGGAATTCCCTGCCTGACTCCCTGTTCCCCACGGAACATAACCTTGCTATCTTCAGAGTGAGAGTGAATCGATAATAGTTCTTACTGGGTAAGCACGCTCCATCCTAGACCGTAATGATTGCCTACCATCAGGCGAATTACGGTCAAGTGAAAACACAATCCCTGTTAAAAAAAAAGTTATATGTTACAGCAACTTTGCTTAAAACCGATTAAACTTAGATTAAGCATGAGCCTATATCTATGGAAAGAAAAACTATTCATAGGGTCTTAACAAATTTTATTCAAACTTTAAAAGTAATAATAATTTTAAAAGTATTGTTCAGAAAAAAATGTAGTTCTATAATTTCATTTTGTGACCTAATCTGTGGCAAATGGCGAAAGCCTGTAGATTAGAATGAAACCTTGGCAAATCGTTTGCCAAGAAAGCGCCTGAAATAACTTTCGCCTGTCACTGACTTGTTAATCTATCTCGTAGTCTCGTAGGCGTTATATGAGGCTTTTAAATAAATCGGGTCTTGACGGATTAAAGTAATGTTTCTCAAACAGTGGGTGGTGCCTCTAGGTGTGGGTTATCCGGCCAAATCCTTACTGTGGGTTAGCTGGCACAAAAAGTTAAAGGTCAACTTGGATCTAGTATAACACAATTATAGTGAGAACTTGGCCTTGATGTAACATACTATCTTTTAACATACGTACATAATTCCAAACTATTGCAGGAAGCCGTGAAGAACCTTTGTAAGAAGTTACAGAGTAGATATATAATATTATATTTTATTTGTGAACAGAAACAGATCCTCACTAAACTAAGATATCATGGCGTATTTTATCAAACCTTGTCATCTCAAATGTTTATTAATTATTTCAAATTCTAGTTGACAAAGCGATCCAAAGTGCAGTAGTGATTTTATTATCAAGGTTGCTATTTATAGACGTATTTTGGAGATATAAAGATAAAGTTGTAATTTTTTTTATCTTTTTTAAACTCTGGGTGATTTTATTATCACGCTTGCTATTTACTGGCTAACTTACATATGTATTTAGAGATATTTTAGATAAATCATTATAATAATAATTAATAGTTAGTAATTTGTTCCTGTATTTTTATATTTATTACCATCTGTGCAAAGCAACCCATGAGTGCAATAAATGATTATGAATTTAAATTTGAAAGAATATGTTATATTTTTTTCTTTTTTAACTCACTAAAGTAGAGCAATGTGCTTATCATCATGAAATATAATTTAAAGAGTGGAGCTCCAATGTCCATGTCCACTAATCACAATTGCCCTTCAAAATCTAGAACAGACCAGTACTACAGCTTAAATATTAAGTAAATAAATAGTTCGGGACATTGCACGTCTCTAGCCCCTTACTAAGCAAACCCTAGTATCATGTCAAACCGATGGTTTTATAAATGATTCCTGCAAAAAAATAACATTATAACTACAACTAACTCCTGTAATTTCCTCCTTCAAGATTATATGCTCAAATACATAAGATAACTTTCATATAGGCAGTAGATAATAGCTATTTACTTACCTGTAAGTACATATTTGCAGTAACAACATTGAGTACCTGGAAGCTTAAGTACATACTTGAGTAGATTGAAGACAAGGTAGCTTAATCATATACCTAGGTTAGTATATGTACATATGTTACCTACATACATTGGAGTAGTATTTACTTGCCAACTTCTCGTAAAACTAATAATTAATATATTTAATTGTTTGGTATTTATTTAAGAAGACAATAAAATAAATTAAAAACAATAATCAAACATATAAAAACATAAACAATAAAAAATACTGCCTGAACCCGTGATGAGAAGTCGCAACAACACTGAATATTGCCTAGCAAGTAACGGCTGATTCAGTATCTTATCTTCAATCAATAATATATAAATTGTATTTTATATGAAAAGGTGTTTCGAATGAACCCATATATTTCTAGTTTTCAATAGAAGCAATCCTTATAGCACTGCAATGCAGGCTTGACTTCGACACCCAAATTGAAACCCAAAGCAAGCATATTGCAGTTTTGTTGATTCAGCGCCGCTGCAGCTATATTGCAGTGTTGAATCTAAGCCCATGTTATTGGACATTTTTAGTTCCCTCTCATATTCATAGGAATCCAGGACAAGTTATGATTTCACAGAAGATCAGAGTTTATGTCGCTAGCCATTTGTATTCTATGAAGTCCATGTTTTGCAAATGTTTAATTGAATTTATAAAATTTGATCAAAACTTTTGTTTTCGTTATGTTCCAACCAGTTTGCCAAAAGTATTAAATTATTTCTAAGCAAACTCTAGTATCGAAAGCAGGTACTTCTTTTGGGCATCCGATATGACTCAACGACTGCGGTACTAGTATTTGATATAATAGTAACTAGTGGACTCCCACGGTTTCGCTCGCATTATTTTGAGATAAAAAGTAGCCTATGACACCTCTAAGACACACTACCCACATACAGAAAATCATGATGATCCATTTAGCCGTCTTTGCGTTATGAGCGTTTAAATATACCGACAAACAGATAAACAGTAAAACAGACAAAAATTCTAAAAACTCCTGAAATGTGTTCCGTTATGGAAAGTATACCCAATTTTTTTCTAATATATTATTCTATGTTCAGCTCTTTAACCTCTTCTTCTCTTCTTTTTTACATAGAAAGCTATGTATCCTAGATGTATAGATTATCGTTTTGCTACAACCCAAATAAAGTCAGATTTTTCTAAAGCAAAGCATAAGTATTGTAGGTACGTTTGTTTTTTTTTAAATTAATTCAAGGAAATATCAGTAAAATCACCCGAATACTGTGAAAAATTGTATCCGAAGTGTTTTCAGTTCGCTCCCAGTTTTCGGGTGGTTTGTACTTGATTAGATTTTTCGGGAAACTGAGTTTGGTTGCGTAATGACTCGGGAGGGTTCTAGATTGTTCTAGATAGACCTTCTTTATAGCGTGTACGGACGTAATGGAAATTAGAGCTCTTTGTTCCTTGATTGGCTGCTAAGACTCTCTCTCTGGGGGTGAATTTTATTGAGGCTGTTTTCTAAGATTTCTTAAAAGATTTTTTGTGAAACTTATCATGAGCTTTCCCTTAATCTTTTTGAAGAATTAAGATTCAGCATTACCATCCAATGTAGTAATGCGGACAGCATTCTGGACACGCTGGCCTTTGGATGTGGGCTAAAGAATTTGGACTAGGTATCTTTAGGATGTCGGTTAGGTAGTACTCGTACCTAACTAGTTTTCTTTTTTACTTTTTGCAGTAAAATCACAAACGAAAAATACAGAATAATAGTATGCTGTATCTCTAGTCCAATAGATACATCCAAAACTCCTCAAATATAAAGAGCAATGGCCAAAATAAATAAGTCCGTCCCTTGTTTGCGGCGGCCGGGCGGCGTTATTGATCGCGCCGCGCCCGTCCCGCTAGCTCTCTGGAACTTTCCCACAGACCTAGTTTTTTGAGAATTTGAACTGTTAGATTGATAACATACGAATATTTTTTTAAATGAGTGCCCTTATTTTTTTTTCCATTTTATTATGTAGCTAATAGAAACTAGAAATTGTTTTTTGCTAACATTTTTTAAGTACCAACTAAGTATATAAGTACAACCAAGGTAAGTACTACATTTATCAGCCTTCCAGATAAGAATTAATATTTATTTTTCTAAGCAAGCACGCTTTATTATTATCTTATATTAAAGTTCTAGTTCTCCATTTTGTAAAAATATTCGAAACTTCTCTTTTTAATAACTTGAGCCAACATAATTCGACTTCATTTATTACACAATACACATTATGTTCATGTCAATTTTCCAGTTCCGATATAAAAAAATATTGCTGAGTTATTAAAATATTGAAACTTACAATCCTATAAGTATTCTCATTGAAATCCGTTATATTTGGAGTCGGTGCCAGCCGTAACAATACCTATCAGGATTAGTTAGGAACAAATCCAAAGCGGACTGGAACTGTGACATCGATAAGCGTCGATCTCGTTTGACCAGTGACTGGCACCGACAACAAATATTACGGATTTCAATGAGAATATTTATAGGATTGTAACTTTCAATAATTTGATAGTTTCTTTACTCCCAATTCTGAATTTGAAGTCGCAAAATAGAAAATAAATTATTTAATAACTTTTTAGTGACACTTGAAGTAGGTTTTTGATTTTTTTTAAATAAATTTTATTCAATATTCTTATTTTCGTAGCGCCTTGGTCTTAGTCTTAATATCTTATTTTCATATAACATCAAGCAGCACCACACAAATCCACTCATAACATTAAACGCTTCAAATATAAGACCTTGCCCAACAAACTGTAATGTGTCGCTCCATCTGCGGCGCTGGTCCATTAAATTAACACATTTGTGTCATCTGGTTAGTGTGGCTGGGTGGACGGCGCTTTTCATCTTGGAAATTATTTTTGTGAGGTTGTTGTCCATGTGAGTGGTTGTTTTGTTCTATGGAGTTTCATTACGTGTGAGCAGTTTAGTGTTGTATAAATAATAAGCAAATGCATTTTATAAATAAATTGTAAAATCCTGAGCCATTTTACAGTGCATATTCATACAATAACAACATTTTCCTCAACTACTTCAAACTTGGCAAAAAAATCAATCAAAATCTCCTGAAAAAACCTAAAACATTGATATATAAACATATATCTCAAAAGCGGCATGTTTCTATATATGTGTTTTTTTCACTCATGTTTTTAGAATCTAATACCGAACCAACACAATGAGCAGCGACCCCAAAAAAGCTCCGCCCAATGTAAGAGCCATTTCTCTAATATTACGTAATACGGGACCCGCAATTTACATTTGAGTTCTGTAAATGAGCTTTTGAATGCGACCTAGCTTTACAACTTGTGTTTGGATTTCTGAGGATTTATCGCTACTGTTAGCCTTGGGAGTTGAGGCTTGAATTTGACTTTCTGGCTTTTACACACTGGGAATAAAAGATGTGCTTAATTTTTTAGCTTAAAACTGTGTGTTTATGTAGCATACAATGTAATAACATAATGAACTTACAACTAACATCTACAATACATTGAAATATACGATAGAAAAATAATTATTTTATATAGTTAAGATATAGTATATTTTAACTCTTTGTGTTTATACAGTGACTTATCATAACGAGATAACATTAAAGTATTGTAAATTGTTCATGAAATTTATAAATTCCTTAAAGTTTCTGCTGAACTAAGAATAACAGCTATTCAAACTATCAACAGAATTGTCGAAGCATTCGACGCAAACATTGCAAAGCTACTTGAGAACTTTACAACTGCCGAGTCGAGCTTTTCAACGCTTTTTCTCGAATATATTTCCGATTTTACAACGTAACTTCTAAACAGTTTCCAATAAAAGCTTCCTGTTACTTGGCACGGTTCCATTGCAGTTTCAGCACCTGAAAGAATGCTGACAGATATATAAGTTGGAATACTGAGTAGCAGTTTTGTGTTACAGCTGTTTACATGATAAAAAGTTTTTAAATAAACAAATTTATTTAAAATTAAATAAACCTACCGCTGATTTGAAAAATCCTCCTTTTTGGAGTCGCTTAAAAATGACATTAATATATACATACTTATTATAAAGTTACTATGCAAAAATTAAAAACAATGTTAGTTTCATTAGTATTAGAAATAAAAATACATTTAAAGAAATCCAAGAGTAAACATATATTTATGTATCTATAATAATATATAATTCGGCCATTTTTTTTCTACGCTACATTCACAGCAGTAGTAAGACTACAAAATCTTTTGAAAGCTATATAAAAGAGAGTTAAATTGTGGGAGCTTTTACTTCGCAATTTAAATATAAAATGGCGGATAAAGACTTTGCTTTAAAACGTTAGATTTAACAATGTCGACAGGGTTTTGAGCTCCCATTTTTGGACGCTAAATTTATTTTTGTGACTCAGACGACCATGCATATATATAATACTAAAATTTACTTAGCTTAGACACGAGACTTATGTACTTATTTATCACTGCGACAAATTCGATTGTGCCAAATATTTGAGTTTTTTATTATATATTACTATAAAAAAAAAATTCATGAAATACTTAAATCTATGTACAGTTTTAGAATTTGCAAAACCTACACTAGGTATCCAGTCAGACCCTGTATTGTAGGCCTGCAGTTCTTCTTACCGCATCTACAACTTACCTATTATATTGTAGGCTAATTGTTTAATTTTTATTTGCTTTTTTCCTGGTAAACAGCCTAGAGACTAAAATACAATAACGTCAGTTATCATTCAAACCAAGCGAGTTGTAACTAAGCGCAAACCCATCAATGTTTATTTCCTAACAAATACTCAGAATATAATACCTACAAACGATCTCGCAAATATAAGACGAACATTTACTTTTCTATTTCGTAGCAAATACTAAATAAATGTTTTCGTAAATAAATAATGAAAATCTGGTTTTCCCATACAGAGACGATCTTTATCTACACAGAATGTACTTATGACTTGTCCTATCTTTGAATCTATTCCTATTCAAAGCAAATCATCCGTCTTTTATTTCAATAGGGCGTGTTGCTCGTTTGCCTTACAAAGTGCGTCAACTGAACACGTCACGGACATCCCGTTTGTAACCATCGCTCGCTTTCTACTGAACTAACAAGAGAATACGAGGCCTTTACTGGCAATGGTCAAGTGACAAGTTGAACGTATCGCTTTATCAGCAACTGCGTTTTGTATCTAGAGGTAGAAAGGCTACGATATTTTGTGATAGTTCAACGATTTGGTTATTTTATCCTTATACTTATAGAATGGAAATAAATTCTACAGAATGTGATCAATCCTTCCTTTCTTTTTCTTTCTTTCTTCTTTTTGTACGGCAGTACCTATCTTAAATGAATTACAAGAAGGAAAGAATTAAAAATACTACTTCTAGCTACAACAAAAATTAATGTTACTAACATTGCTGTCTAAGGAACAGCAACAAAACAATAATTATTTGATCCAATGAGACCTGTGGGTAGTATCTTTGTCTCTATTTTGCGAAAGATGTAAATTTTATACCAAGTAGCGCCAAGTGCGATTATATTAACCCAAATTAAGTATTTTATATATTTTATTCAGAAACTACGTCCAAAATGGTTATCCCTGAGCTTACGACGTTCATATTTAATTTGCCTGTCCTCTGTCTCCGTTTTTAATCTGTCCCGGGGCCCTAAATAGCAGCGCTATTACAGTTTAGACCCGGCGTCAAACCAGAATGGCTACAATAAAGTAAAACGAAATCACTGTGGCATTGACATTGTTTTCGTAATGTTTTTTGATATAATAATAAGATAAAATATATCCTGTGATCCTGTAAATTAACAGTAGCTTAAATATTCTGTTTAATTTAACTTACATATCACTAGATTTTTTTTTTACTAAATATTTCCATTAACTATAATAAAGAAACTGGACCTAGTGGAAAGAGGCAAGAGAGGCCCTTGCCCAGCTGTGAATGGAATCGGCTCTTGATAAATAGAAAAACTCACGAAGCACTTTCTATTTTTTGAACTCAGTTAAAAGTATCCCTAAGTATAATTCCATAGTATAATATTTTTCATCGTAACCGCCCGGATATTTGTCCCCGGCCAGCCTTACACCAAGTACTAGAATATTTACTTCAGCAGTAAACGTAAAAAGCGCGGCTTCCACCGTTATGGAACACGTTAATTTCATCATAACGGATATTGTTATGAAGTGAAATTGCGCCACTGGAAAATTAAAGTTTCAGCTCTGAAATGTACTTTATGTATACCTAGGCAAGCTCAGAACTTAGAACGAATTTTACAAAAGATTTTGGTAAATAAAATTATACACTGTAACACTTGAATCTGGCTATTCAATTTAAAAAAAAACAAACAGTCGATGAAATTACTATTAGATAGATAGAATAATTGACAACTACAATCAAAATGAGACTGTAATTTATGTAAATGTAATTTTCTGCTATTTATTACAGTCATCATTTACGAGCCTAAAATAACATTACATCTTATATAGTTTACAAATACATTGTCATAATAATTGTATATTGAATTTTATGCACTGTTCCGTAACCGCGCACAATCGTTTTCTGATTCTGTTTCAAAATCATTTTATGAATCATACAAGCTTAACAACATTGTGAAGGCACCTGAGACACATACGTACAAAATATTATTGTATGCAGGGTAAATTAATACAGAAAAGCGCTTTTTGGTCATTGACCGATATTCATTCGTGGTTAGCAAACAGTAAGTATCGACACGATAAATTTTTGAATAAGTTTAACTTGTAAAAATAATGGACTTTTTTGGCAGCGGCTATACTCAGCAGCGGATCCACAAAGGCTGAGGATGATGATGATGATCTGAATACTTGCTTTGATAGGATGACACTACTTTGTATGATAGTGGCCATCATTAAGCCATGTCAAGGCCTTTGGGTGGAAATTTAAAAAACTGGAATGTGGGTAGGCAGATTTCAAATATCATTAAACAACTTTTTCCTGTATAATATATATTGTTGTGTCCGGAGAATTAAATACATGCTTTCTTTCGTTATTTATAACCTTGTATTATGTTAGTACTTGTATATAACATTCCACAAACAATACAGTTTTATGTCCGCTCCCGGTTTCGGTAAGGTTATGGCCACGCAAGGTTGCCAGATAGGAAAATAAAACTCCCGCAACTCGTTATTTTATTCATTACCCAAGAACTTGGGAAAATATTTGAGCGCTCTGGTATTCATAGAAATATTCATGTGGTAAAAGATGGCGGAAAGCTCTATTGGACAATTTATTTCTAAGAAATGATTTGATATTTTCTTTGTAATAAATACATAAGTCGTTACGAAATAATAAAAAAAAAGAAATGTAATATTTTTAATTCTGACGAATTAATAAATGGATTGTTTCGACCAATACAATACGTCATGGTTAATTAACGCTATGTTTATTTCAATTTTCATTTTATCTCTTACACTTATTTTAAACACCAATTACACTGCAAATTAAAACCGGATGGGCTGCTCCAAATTTTAACTGGCAACACTTTATAGACGAGGCGTCTCACTCACATTGAATTATGCAAAAAAGCGCGCGTTCGCGGCTTTTAATATGAAAAAAGAAAATTACGGCCGACGGTGTTTCCAGCAGGCATAAAAATGCAGCAGTGGCGGGAAATTGGGTTATTAAATCAGGTTTTTCGTTAAGATGTGGAAATTGAAATTGTCAGTTGACAAGATTTGCATATAATTATAGGCTTTTTGAGAATACTTTCTTGTAACGGATATAATAATTTACAATCAAAGTTTTTTAGTAAGTAATTTGAGAATTAATAATTGTTTTTGTTTAAATTAAATGCCAAATCATATTTAATGCATTCAATAGACCGCTCAACTGATAGATCTACAACTGAAATATAATTTTTCAAAGATTTATTGTCATTCAAGTAACACAGTATACAAATAAACTTATATTTTCTAAGTAAAATTTACATAACACTATCATTTCCCAACCAACCAAATAACGCCATCTCATGAAGCGCCGACATTCCGCCGTTTAACGACATACATACATACGACTTGACGAGTCGTTAAGAAACGACTAACGATTTCATTAGAAAGCTTTACGAATGTTACTGTAGATATTATACTCATATACGTAAGAACGTTTTCCATACATCTCAGTTTCGTTTAAGCAGCTTTACCCGACTGCGAAATAAGGCCATGTTTTTTATGTTAAACAAAAGAAAGAAAATTTTAAATAGGTATAAAACGTGTCTGACTAGGTTGTTGATGGCAACGTGTCTATTGATAAGCTTGTTAGTAGGTACATTATGATAGTACGTGTAAAACTGGAGCATAAAAACCGGGCATTACAGGCTTTCACTGCTAAACTATACAAAATACAACCACAAATAATATATCTGGAAATTGACAGACTTATTTCAATAAGGAATGTGTGTGTGTTTCCATAAAGATTTTTCTGTTGCTATTTTATTAATGTCAGTCATGCTCCCAACTCAGGTAAATCGGGAGCTAACCCTGAAAATAAGAACCATAATTAAGACCAACATTATTATTATGAAGATATAAAGATAGAAAAGTCGCCGCCGAAGCAAATAAATCAAATCACTCACACATAATTTAATATTGACACGTAATAAATGAATCAGCATTCCTTGCGGGAATCAAGCGAAGCAATCAGCTAATTGCGAGCAATTCTCGCGGAATTCAGCTACAATATTGCATTTAATTAACACGGCGCCGTAATATAGTAGCGTCTTAGTTTGTACAGAGTTTGAAAATGTAGGTCTTGATGTCGGAAGTTAATTAATTTTTCTTATATAATATTTAGTTTCACTTTTGACTTCACTTAAGTCACTTGCTTCAAGAGTTTCCTTTTAAAGTCATCGTGATAGCTGCCCAAGTCTTATCTTGGATGACAAATGAAAAATATTGTTTAATCAATACATATTCACTGAAGACCACAGAATACAGTAAGACAACCTTAACAAAGGAAGTAAACCAGAAAATGCCTAGGTATAAACACTCTATTTGGACACTTACTAAGAACAGACAACATTGATCACTTTACATCAGTAATCTAAAAAAAATCTCACAGCTCCGGGCGCTTCACAGTTAAGATAAATACTAGCAACTATTGTTAAGAACTTGAAGTCAAGATTCTGCATAAAACATTTCCTTCCATTAAATTAGCATTCACTTTGGAGACAATATGGCGCCTGCAGCTACTTCTCTGGAGAGGTTACTATCAGTTCATACTGAAAAGACGATGTATCAGTCATTTTGTTTATTTTTCTACTCTACACTGCAAATAGTTTATCTACTTATATTTTTTGACGTTGCCTCTTTACAGCTCTATCGTATATTATAAATTTGCTTTTAATAAAACATCATTAAGTAATTAAGTTCGTATGCGAGACTGGCCAAATCTGTCAAGAGGTTTCAAACAAAATTGGTTACAATTATATTAATATTTTGTCTTATAGTACCCTCTGTTCACGTCCGTATAATGTCTGAATTTGTTAGTTGAAGACGTGGAGTCTTGGATTCAGGCTGATTATACTAATGGCGCTTTTGTTCGAGTTAGCTTGCGTCATCGGAAACAGTTGTGTTGGAAACTTAGTTACGGCTCATGTTGAGTAAAGTATCTGTTATATAATAATTTTATACATCTTTGCTCGTCTTCCAACAAGAAACATTGTGCAAAAAGTGACATGTTTGTTGACTGCAAAATCCTAAAACAATTGTGATCCTAGAAGTGCAGTAATGAAGAATAAGATTATTTAACAGGGACAATGTTGCTAAATAAGCTTGATTGTTCTTCTCGTGATAAAAAAAAAATAACTACGTAAAGCTAATATACATTTTGCTATTAAACTTATTAAAAGATTAACATAACGGATTTCGTCACCTTTGTCTAAATTCTTCACACAATTAACTTACAATCAAACATGTAAGTAGCAAAAGCTTCTTGAAACAATATAATTACATAATTCGATCAAAAATCCATTACTCGCATCAATGGTTTAATGAATTAACGATCAATTTGCGAGCTAAGCAGTATTTGCTAATAACTTCCATGTGACCTGGTTCTGCAAATTGCAATCTGGACGCGGCGGCCATTTTGAAATGAATTAGGCAGCTTGTTGGAAATTGACAACACTAGTTGCTTTATAGGAGGTCAAATGTTAGGCTTATTTTTTGATGCCGAAATTTCTGTTTAATAGATTGCATTAAATATGTTAATTCAATTAATATGTGGCATAAATACGCTTGCATTGTCTTAATTACTTGATTGGTGATGAAAACGTAGCTTATAAATAAAAATATCGGTATGACTGAAGTATTAAAATTCAATAGTCTTGTATAAAATTATGCAAGTTTATTTTAACTGCTCTATGTTTGAAATAATTAGATGCATCATGCTATCAGATATGTTTTTTAACCATTTGATTTATTACTTACTTAGGTATTCCTTAGAGAACAATTCTGTATCTCAGTGTTAAAACAATTTCCATGTACAAGTGACGTCACGTAATCCTTCACCTGACACAATTGCAACTTGTCTACACCAAACTGACATGGAATAGTAACACTGTACTAAGCGCACCATTTTGTAGTTTTTTGTAAGTTCATGGAAGAATCTCAGTTTCAAACAACGTGAGTGTGTAGCTAGTTCCTTATTATGTTTTATTTGTTCCACTCTCTATTGAAAGGTGGCATGGAAAAGATCACCTAAGGTCGGATATTTGTATCTCGATAATTACCACATCTATGGCGTGTACATTGTATTATTAAATAGCCGACATATTTGAAACATGAAGAATGTGACACTGTTTTACGGCTTGGCCTGTAACTTAATTTTTAGTTAAATGTTATAGCAAGGCTTGTCGACTGTGCGAGGTCGCTACCCGCTCACCCTGGTGGCAACAAACGGCACTAATTACGTGTGTCGTGTTTACCGCGCCTGCTGCCCGACGCTGCCACACAGCGCTGATTTAATCCAAACGTTGAATATGTACATCAGAGACATCTAACTAGAGTACTATGTCATTGTGATGTCCTACGTTGCTCAAAAGATGAGGAAAAAGGAATGTACGCACATGAGCATGAAAAAGGAATTAATAATGATTGACTAGAATTTGATTTTGAAATATTGAGTGGGTATAGGTCACGTGTTTTGTTTTTCTGTAAATAGGCCCTTACGATATCTTTGAAAAGCCTAAAGATATGCCTAAGTACTATAGACTTCCTAGACCATGGGGCCTTTTGACTTTGGATGGCCTTGTTAATTGCGTTGAGCCATTCGGTTGACTTGACTTTCTTAGTTGTGAGTCACTGTATGTGTAATTGTGATCCTTGTTTTTTGTTATCGCGGTCAGATTAATTAAATATTTTCCTGTCACATACATTTGTTTGGCAAATGTTTATCCCAATTTTCGCCTGACTAGGTCGTCTAGAAGGTAGAAGTCATTAATTCCACGTTGCAAGCCGGTACACTGGACATCGCATTATTGAATTATATCTGTCACTCGCAGCAAGCTCTGCGGCGAACGAATTAATGAAGCGGAACACAAAATAATACCATGTTGATGATTTACATTAATGAGTGGCATTTGTTATGCTAATTAAAAGTTACTGGTGATTGAAAAGGGATTAAAACTATTTCCACTAGTAGCAATTGCCAATGTTAAGGTGAAATAAAACAATAGTTAAGACACATTTGTGATAATAGATATATTTTTAAGCTAAATTTGTGAGATAAGTATGAAAAAATCTTCTTCTTTTCGATAACATTATTAACATCAAATAAAGACTTTGTAAAGCTTCTACTTTTAACTTTTTTGACTAAAACGGCTTGGAATTGACTATAGCTTGCCTGATGGTAAGCAAAGGCCAGCAAATGGCCTAAGATGGAGCGTGCTTACCCGATAATAACCGATTCTCTCGCTTTGAAGAACGCTGGATTTAAGTGCGTATTATAAAACTATTTATTACTTGTTCTATACTGAGCATAAAATATTCAACGGAGGCTCCCTTATTTAATTTTGATAGCAACCCTAAAAACACTAAATACTGTTAAAAACTGCCTTTTTATGATGATTTCCCAGTAGCGCCACATTCTTCACTTTATGAAAATAGCTGTTATAACGACATAATAACTGTGAACTATGCCATATTAAATTGTACTTTATGACTATGCTAGCAAAGTATAATTTCGTGTGTTTTTGTTAATTGATGTATGCTAAAAATTGCGTGACAACATGTAAACACGTTATTATAGAGGTATTTATGTAGTTTTTGTTTTAAGATCAATGATTACGCTTAATTACGTCTAGTTTCGGCCTCTTAGTAAAAATTTAAACTGAATACGGCGATTTTTCGACTTTTGTTGATCACTTTGAAGTAAATTGAAAAACACTGTTGAATGAGTTGATATTAAAATTATGACGTAACAAAAACGTACATAATGACGAACAAAGACTAACAAACAGACAAAATAAATGACAGTTTCACAACAGCTATGTAATAAAAATATATAGGTATTATTTTTACATACCTACATACATAACAAATAAAATCTACCTACATACATACAAACAAACAAACACCCCCAAATCACACCAGATTGTCGCACCTCATCTTAATACTATATACATAACATTACATAATGTATGTACAGATATACTATCACGTATCTACTTACATATATCAGATACCTAGCCTACATACGCTTACGTTTTTAAATGAAATGTATAAAAACACAAATAAGGTAGGTAGTACTAGTACGTATGCGAAAAGCGAACTCTAGTACAGAGATTTTCTATATTTTTTCTAGAGGCATATATGTACCTACGAATGTATATTTATATATGTGTGGTACGATATATACTGTCACATATCTAGTCCTATCAGGTACCTAGCCTACAAGCCGGTGCCCGCCGCGACCCGGTCAGAGGTCGCCTATTTGTACGACCGAGCAAACTGACCGGGATAGTGCCTCTAATTGACAGCTGGAACTATGTCACGATGGCTTGGAAAATTTTTAATTAAATAGTATATTAATAAATGATTATCATAAATGCATATGAGAAAGTTTGATGTCGAGAACTTCCATAGTATATCCTAGAGGCATATTATATTGTATACAAATCGAATCAAGATCATTTGTCATATTATGTTTCAATTACACGTTTTTTGCTTAAAACTATAAGGACAAAAAAGGATTAATTTTAAAAATTGTAAAAGGTTACAGTTTTAAATTTTAACTAGTACATCTGAACTAAGCTAGGCTTGTATCTCAGAGATTCATTTATACGATTTTATTTAAATAGCCGGAACTAAACTTCAATGTATTAACAAAAAACAAAAGTACCTAGATACCTATAAATTTAACAAAGGAATATCCAATCGGTACACCTACCACATACGTTTCCCTGAATCGTGTTTATTACGGGTACGTCTTGGTGCTAAATAAAAGTGCTGACGTCACTAAATATAATGTAAGTGAGCTCTAGAATTTACGTACAGAATGACGTTGGTTGTAACGAGTAAGAACAAGTTTGTATAACGTAGCATAATTATATGTATATAGATTTATTTGTAGCACTGGAGTAACAGACTTCGTAGCAACGTCTGCCATTTTGTAGAGATTTTAGCTACGAAAACTTATTTTTGGGAGTTTTTTTGTGCAGTTAAGAATATTTTAGCAAGTTTGTCCCTTTTTACTAGAATAAATTTATTTTTTATGTAAATATTTTTCTAGACAGAATCTTGTTATTTTTAAAAAGAAAAAAGTTAAATAAGTTAGATTGTTTTTAATAATTTTAACAACAAAATTGGTTCTACAGATTTATTTAAGAAATAAAAGTTTGTTTCTCTAAATGTTAATTTAATAAAACTATTAAAGTTGCTATGTAATACACTCTAATAAATAACTTGTCTCAAAGTCAGAAATAGTTTTTCATCAAAATTTCATTACACCTAAATTTTCAGATGGAATATCTGAACTTTATCATGTGACGGACCCTGGATTATTAGATTATACTCAACTTCAGGTCTCCAGAGTTAATACTTCAAGAGATCGACCTTTCTGAATAAAATATTGAGATAAGACTGAAGAGATCCTGCCAAAGAAAAAATAAAAGTTGGAGCGGCGAGGAAAAATGAATTGAAGACAGAAATATACTGTAGTGATTGATTATGTTGGTATTCACTGTAAAAAGCCACTAATCATATGTGCGTTAATCAATATTTATCCACTAAATCTTATTCCGATGTTTTTTTACAATTTTGTAAAAATAAGTGCATATTCCTCCATCTGGTTGATTTGACAAGAGTGAGAGCAAAAATAACTACAACTTATCATATTGCTAAAATATAAGTGTCACCTGTAAGTAGATACCTATTTCATCATTAATTCCTCTCTTATCTGAGAAAGGGACTTAATCTGACCTTTCTATTTGAAGCGCTTTCAAGACTCATCGGCAAATAATCGAGAACGTCATTTTAAAAGCTTCAAACTTTATGAACGAACTCATCTTTAGGCTTTTGAGAGAATATATCTGAAAGGAGATTTTCAGGTTTAGGTCCTCATAACTTGGGCTAGGTCTGCTAAGTTTTCTAGTGTTTTTGTACTAGGAAATACCTACTTATATATTACATATGTAGATACAAATACTTACTTAAGATATCTTTGAAAACATCAGAGATCGTATGAGTAAAAATCGAAATATTCTCTTTAAGTATTCTCATTAATTAGGTACAGAAAAATGATTTAAGATTTTATAGGCATTAATACTAATTATTGCACGTATATGAGACAGCTTTTGAAATATATTTTACACTTATTACTAAGTCCTAGTCTTTATAATTACAAAGAAAAAAAAATTGTACTAACACCGGTACTAATATTTTAAACAAGGAAAATCTTACAAGAAAGTCTTAAAGATATTGTTATCTTGCTGTTTTCTTACTTTAAACATTATGAGAGGTATCCCAGGTAATGCTAATGAGGTTTTTGCCCTGGTTCGTGTTATCTTTGCTGCGGTATTAAAGCTATAACTGTTACTTTACATGAACTAAATTACATTTATAAGATACTAAGGTATACTTTGTAGGAGACTTGGTTTTACACGTGGAATAATAAGATAAGAATGTTTTTTATTTGATCAAGCTTTTGTTTTTAATAAGTACGCGTGAGTTGCTATTTATTTGTGTAATTAATTATTTCTACATAAATCCCGGCTGTTTGTCATTACGGCTGTCGTTAAGCCATGTCATGCCTATAGAGGTTTGGCAACTCTGGCACCAGAGTTGGCCACTCTCATAACTTACTGTTATTTTGTGTTGAGCTTTAGAAATTAATTTCTCTATTTCTACAAAATCTCTCATTGAAAATTCTGATAAAATGAAATAAAACTCACAAATCTTTTAACAGAGTGGAATCAATTTGCGCTATTTTTATCGTTCCATCCAATTGTCTCTGAGATTAATCCATCTCGGGCGACACTTTTCTCGTTTTAGGTTTTTTTTTTCTTTTCTCTTGTTTAATTATTCAGAACTCCGAGGCAAGGAACGAGTCACTGCGGAATTTCTTATTCATGGTTGTGCGGAGACAACTCTGGTACTTACTGGCTAGAATAATTTCCTAGCGTTTGTATTTTACCTCTATTTTTATCGTTCGCTAGTTTTGCGCTTTGTTAATTATTTTAACATCCGTTTTTTTTTCGTGTTTACTCCACGGTGTTTGATTGATAGATATCTCTTAATGCACATCAAACAATCATCAGACTTAAGTTAACTCGAAAACTAATAAAGTGTAAAAAAACAGTTCAACATATTAAAAAAGATGAATATAAAAAAAACATTGTGTTTTTGATAAAACGTCATATGACGTATGTATATTTCTTGTAAAGAAAAAAAATATGAGGCTGTCATCAATATACATACATACATATTGTAACATTATATCCTACTACTAAACACTGTAACCATGACCGTTGGACAAGGAAGGTGGTGGAATGGATACCAAGATCGGACAAGCGGAAAAGAGGACGACCACATAGAAGGTGGGAAGACATATTTTACCAGAGACATGGAATAGAATGGACGAGGTTAGCAAGGAACCGCAAAACATGGATGAAACTGGGGGAGGCCTACGCCAACGAGACGACAGCTATGACACCATAAATAAAAAGGACAAGAGAAATCGCACAACAACACGACATTTAAAATAATAATAACATCAAATAGTTCTAATACTTATAAAAAGCTCAAAATGAGTAAATTTATATATCCGAGTGCAAGAATGTAAAATGAATTTTAAATAGCTGAATAAATGGCTTTTTTTACTTTTACTTTTACTTTTACTAAGCACTGTAATTCGTATCACATTGCTATATATAGCAGTTATTATTTAGCTTGATAACTACCATCGTTGGACAGTGTCATGTATTAAATTAATCCCTAATGTAGGGTGGGTCGGTAAATATCTACTTTTTATGGAGGTTGTCTGACTTTGGGCTAATTTTTGTAGACAAGGTGGATGATGATAGTCCAATTAACGCTACACTAATTATGATTGTGCTGTTTTAGTGTTTTTATACTAAGAGGGGTTGCTACAATTATGGTCTTATTTTCTTTGCGTGATTAAATTGCTGAAATTAGGTGACGATGTATTCATATGGCGATTTATTGATCTTTAATAATTATGAAAGAACCTTAGATGGTAACGGCAACACCATTGTTTTTTTTTGTATTTTATGTGATTGTAGTAATTTTTTCCTATATTTTCTAGGCTAATAGGCAGATTTATGGGAATAAAAATATATAAAGTTCTAAAAATATCAATTACAAAGTCCCATTTTCACAACATTGAAACTATTCTAAACCTAATCTCAAGTACCTTATACAATATTACTCTGTTAATGCATCATGAGAGTCCCACATCAACTGGCAACATTTCCCATTTTCCCCGACATTATGCAAAAGTCCCACGAGACGGGGGCGGTAATATTGTGGCAACACCGACACACTTGGAATAAATACTTAATGAACTTGGAGATGTGAATGGTAATGTTTTGTATATAAAGGTTAGGGGTGAACGTGTAATAAAACTATGCTAGGGCTATGTTTTAGATGGGAGCTCGATTTAGGTTGATGTGACGCAGTTTGCGAGGAAATTATTAAGGAAGAAAGATTTAGTTTGATATTGGCCTAAGTATTTGTGTGAAATTTTACAGAATAGAATGGAAAATTGGTTTGCGATCTGAAATAAAACATGCCATGTTGGATTATTGCAAATGGTGCAGTCTGTGCCAGTTATTTTGTAGAAAATATATTGATCTGACTGTTATTTACTTATTTCTTTGTAGAACATTAAAATACATGACTTCAGTTACCTTTGAAGGTAGCAAAAAAACCAAACGTTGTCACTGCTTTTCTGATTATTAGGGTCATTTAGGATTTAATTAAGGATGATAATTATAATCATGCCTGGCATGGCTTGAGAAATTATTGGTATTTTTTTTTAACTAGAATGGGATTGCACTTGGCCATAGTTTGCCTGATGGTAAGCAAAGGCTAAGATTGAGCGTGCTTACCCGATTAATAATTATTGAGTTGATGTCTTGTTATCGCACAAACCTAACGTATGTACCTCGTTGTTGCAGGGCTGCTGTCATGGGACTCTGGCGAGCACCAGGTGGACCTGGAGAAGGAGCTGGCCACCCTCACGGAACAGGCACCGGAGGGGGAGGAAGCTCGATATGGTGAGTACACTGTTCATTCAACTAGTGGATATCCGCGGAATGAATGAGAGTGGCCAACTCTGGTGTCGAGAGTTAACCAAGCCGCCTTAAAAGCTGCCGTAATATGACAAACATCCGGAACCTACAATTGAACGTGTCATCCGACCCATGTTAAACGCCCAGAATGGATTGCCACTTTTGGTAACCCATCCAAAGACTGACCGCGTCGACAATTAATCGCAAACGATTACCTCCGCCAGCCGATCTACGGACGCTTCGTGATAATTTTAAGCTTAAGTTAAATTAGTTTTAAGTTTAACTACACCCTGATTCCTTCGTAAACAGGGTAAATGTAATTTTTAAATTATGGCTTATTTAAGGAATTGAATCGAATTGATTCGGAAAGTAAAGTAGCATGTTCCACTTGCAATTTTAAACACCTCACACCAAACACACAATACGACAAAAAGAGGACAAACAAACTATTATAAGCCAATAAACACGCTCACTTCCACAATGGTATAATGGATTAGTTTTACTCACAAAAACCATATGAAATCTATGAAAACATAATTAATAATAATAAGTTGATTAGTTCAAGAATTAAACAAAGAACAAAAACTTTATTTCACATAAAAGCACCAGTTTTGAGTTAACGAAAAATATATTCAAGGTGTTATTGCTTAGATATGACAAAAAGTAGGTAATTAACTTTAGACTTTCTTGTAATACAGTAAAGAAACTTTGAAGGAGCAATATTAATATCGTATCCCAAGTATTTGTAACACAAGCTGACGTTCTGAAAGAATTCATGAATTATGGATTCGAAACATTGGAAACAGAATCTGTTTCAGACACTTATCTGATTACTTATTTTGTTTCGACTTTTTAGGATCCTTTAGAAATCTTAAAAGCTGTCCTTTTTACTGAAAAAATAAACGTAAAGCTAGCTCATCTAATGAAACTCGGAGTTTTGAAATCCAAAATTGACTGTAGTGTGTGTATAAAGTCTCAACGTAGCAACGTTTGTATTGTATATAACTGATATATGGAGCATAACTGATATGTGGTACTTCGTTAGACGATTGCTGCTTAAATAAGTAAGCATATATCTATAATGACAATCTTCTTAATATATATAACTCAAAAGTGTCTGACTGGCTGACTGACATAGTGATCAACGCACAGCCCAAACCACTGGACGGATCGGGCAGAAATTTGGTATGCAAGTTGATGTTATGACGTAGGCATCCGCTAAGAAAGGATTTTTGGAAATGCCACTTTTAAAGGGATGAAATAGGGGATGCAAATTTTACTTCTTAATGTAAGCAATGCCGCGAGCACCCACTAGTTATTCATATAACCAATAAAAAGTACGATCAACTTCTATAAGAACAACTGGTATAAGAAACTTCGTATGTTTGCTATAAAACAGTAAAGACTTCTTTACTAAAATACTAAAAGCAAATCTCCAATGAAAGCATCCCCTTGCTTTAACGTTGTATCACAAGCCGGGTCAACACGGTCAAAGGAGGAGTCCATCGAAACTCGATACAAATAAACGTATAAATCCTCAAGCAACGTTTCTACATGCCATTTGGCGTTATAGGGCTTATTTACAGAGTTAGTGGTAGAAAACATTACGATTTTTTTTCCTTTTTTTTAACACGTAATAGGTTTGCTTTTGACTACAGCCTGCCTAATGTGAAGGACCACTGTAGTCTAAGATGTAGCACGCTTGCCTATAAAAAACCTATTCACTCTGGATTTTAAGACCCCTGGGTTATAATACCGCAAATACCTACAGACCGCAATAATAAAAATACTATAGGTCCTTATTAATAAATATAACTTGAAATTTGGCATTCTAAATTAATAAATTGCTATTATTATACATATCCAAATTTTATTATACTACAACCTATTCGTAAAAACACCAAAATGTATGTAAAATACTTCGTCGTTTGACCAATAACATTGATTATATTTTTCAATCTATAAGTTATGCACAGCTTTTTATAATTTTGTCGACATTGTATTCACTGAGATCCATCTACGATCCGTATATCTGAAACAACAACGATTATATAGCTTAGCTTTTCTGTGAAACAAATAATTTTGATAAAAATGAATACAATTTTTTTGTTCAAATAACCCAGTATATATAGGTTTGGGTAAAATAATGTAACGAGAGGCTTTACATTGTTTTATAGCTTTCAACACGATTAGGCCTGAGTTATGACCCCTATTTGGGACGCAAAACGAAAAAACTCAGATGGGAAATTTGAAAGCTCTCAGAAAGACATGACATTGTGTTATATATAAATAATCATTTTAATTTTATATATATATATATGTATTGTTCATATATTATGCGTAGATTGTTCACGTACTTCTATTGCGTTTATTACCCTAACTAGATAAAAATAAATAGGTTTCCGCAAGTACACTCTTACAAATATAAAGCTAATTGTCTTAAAATATTTGGCATAATGAATGAAAACCAACCATTTTTGTACTCAAAATGGCCGGTACTTCAAATTGTAATTGAACAATATTTTAGGATTTTTTGTGATGTTTAGAAATTTGGTGGTTTCTAATCTTTGATTCAGATATTAACAGGTATTTTTTCGTTATTACAGCGAAGTTATACTGTTTTTGTGATATTTTACGGGTCCTTTCGTTCAGAACACGTCTCGTTTGTTCCGCCCTTGCCGATGTTTTCGCAGTTTGCGACACATTTCGCCAATTTATTGAATTATTGACCAATTTATTGTTGTTTGTGTATTGGATACCGTTTGTTGTTTGCTATTGTTATTGCTTTGTGGTTTAGAGTTTGTAAGCGTTTACTGGAATAATAGGTTCATATAGAACAATATTGTAAAGAAAACTTACGTAGATCAGGTATTATATCACGTTCTTAGATTATATAGCTCTATCAGTCAATAGTGAATTGAATGTCTTAACTAAATATGTAGATTTCTGTAATATTTGTTGCTTTAAAATTGAAATATTATATTTTGGGTTTCATATCAGACGTATGTATCTTTGTCGATATATTTTACTAAATCAAATAAATCAATTAATCAGACTCAAAAACGAATAATAAAATCATCATTGTACAATAATTACTTTCGCTCTCAAAAGTCATAAAACAAATTAAGAATTAAAACTTAAACCATCTTCAGACAAAAAAAAAAACCTTTAAACTTAATCATATATTTTAGAAACCTGACAAACATAAAATCCAAGCGGCATTCAAGTGAAAACTCCGATGAAGAGACAACAGTCTGTAAAGTTGATAACAACTTGTACTTAGGTCTAGAGAGTTCACAAGAGCGAGAATTTTCACTGTAATAAAATAAGCCCCGAGGTCTCAAGGTGTGTTTTAGGAGATTCATCTCAGAACAGGCTTGAGCTGGGTTTTATGTGTACTTGCGAGCAGAGTTTTTTGAAGGATGCTTTGAAGGAGAAGGATAATATTATTCTGTGTTCAAGTGTTATGTAAATTCTCTTGAAGACCTCACGCATTTTTGCTTCTCTCTATCTATAGTAAAAAGTAACAAGTGAGTGGTCGAGTCTCCTATTCGTTGATGAATACAATATAAGGTATATTTTTAAAGAACATAATAAAAACCTGAAGATGCTAATGCTTGAAATTGACAGCTATAGATAACAATATATTTATTCACAGAAAAACAGTTAAAGCACAAGTTTAATATAAGTTATTTTTTATAAATACATTATACAGCGGAATACAGCCTTATCTCTTTACGAATAAAGTCATGATAGTTATCAATAAAATTGTTCCTGATTTAGTGTGCTAGTCAAAATCTGTCTACATAAAAATCTCCACTTTCTAACCCTCATCCTGCCCTCTACGTAAACTAGCAACATCGACGTACCCCCATCAATCTCTGCCCGACTAGCAGCACCTGCTGACGTGTGGCTTCCATCGCCCGCGGCTATTAATATACTGTATAGCTGTTACACTGCAGGTCACTTGACAGACACATACATGTTGTAGTATTCTACATAGATAAAAAAATCGGTTTAGATATCGTTGGGAGTTCGATTGGCCTTAGAAATTAGTTGAATACAAATCTTTCGTTCGTTTTATCATTTTACTGTTAATTATTATTTATATCAAAGATAGTGTTCTTATTTTATACGTTCAATCACTTTTTTGTTTTACTTAACAGCGAAATTTAGTTTTAGTCTTTGTTAAAAATGAGATATTAGTAAAAAGCAATTAGACTTGCTGTTTCCAAAAGGCAAATGTAATTATTATGTTTCAAAATATAAGGTATGTACTGAAAAGTCAGTATAGCTGTTAAAGGTATTGTTGCCCGTATGTTCACGTCAGTTCATTGGACATTATAGGCTGAATATCCATCACGAGGTGTTATGTTGGCACCTGACTTATGACTAGTGAAACTTGACACGATAAATGGGAGCAGGCAACCGTAACAAACAATACGGTTAAGCTATGTAAAATTTTTAGATCATCAATAGCTTTTGGTTTTTTTAGGCTAAGACTAAAATAATTACTACAATGCTCCAACGTTTTTGGTATCATTCATTAGTGGGCCTTCGTTTGATAATACGTAGGAAAATAATTTAATATCTTGGATTGAGATTCAAGTAAGATTTCAATTGATACAGCACGTTTTATCGATTTGATTAGCATTTTAAAACCAGAAGAGATGAGGAACAAAGACAAGTATGATTTTGGCACGAAATTTAGTAAAATCGATAAAATTATAAAACCACTACCATGTTATCTTCTTTAATATGTATAAAGTAAATATGATATAAACTCAAAAGACGTAAAAGCAAGTCTAGATCCATTGTTTTACAAACTTCAAGGTCTGTTAGAAATATGTAGGGAGACACGCAAACTGGTCGCATGTTCCAACCAAATATGAGCCGAGACCTAAAATGTAGGTCAATACCTAGGTCTTGCTAAATGTCAGACAAAAATACCTGAAAAAGCCTTTTTAATAAAACTCAGACTAAAATGGAATTTCAAAATGAAATAACGGAGACAAAGAAAATGAAAGAATCTTAGATATTTATTTTGCCAAAATATCTTAAATGTTTCATAAACATACAATTCTTAGTGCTTTTATGAAACAGATTTTCAGTCTAGAATTTTCATGTTTAGAATAAAAATTCACGGTAATATAGATTTTATTTAAAACGTCGTATGAGATATAATGAAAGTGGAAGGACCTGGGCACCCATCACGATGTATCTGCCCAAGAGAACTCCCATAAATTAATTCTGCAGGGGAGCCACGACCCTCAGTCATGAGGAAATACGACTCAAGAGAGAGATATAATGCTTGTTTAGCAAATAAATACTCAAATGCAAGTTATGTACTCTGCTTTCCATAGAAAACTAGAATCTTGGTGAAACTAATACCTAGTAGTTACTCACAAAAACGGTAAAATAAATTGATTTAACTAACAGAAAAGGTAAAAAAAATATATAAGAATTACACTTCCGTGTATATTATCATATCATTTAACAAAGTCCATTGTATATAAACATATTTTATGTATCTATTTAGAAAATTTAAATATTTATTTGGGACTCCAAGGTGATTAAAACTAGCAACAGTAGACGTGGTTGAGTCATAATGTAGGTTACTGAAACAATCACCTCCCAACGCAATATTTTAACAAAGCTATTCTAGCAGCATAAAAGCGCCTGAAGCTGTTATCAGGTTTCCGTGTGAGCGCGCACAAGCGCTTTAAGCGCTGAATGGGCAAGGACACTGAGGTCACCCTGACACGCTTTTTGATGAGATTTAGTACAGATGGGGTTTTACTGGTTTTAAAAGATTGCAGTTTTAAATTTTCTAACTGTATTACTTTAAAATATGTGTTTTTATAATATCATTTTTACATTATTCTGTTGTTTTCCTTCTTCTTAATTTAATTTCCTCGTTATAAAAAAAGTAAAAAAAAATCGTACTTTAAAGCACTTTTTAATTAATAAATTATGTACACTAATGTATTATAATACATAATTATGTTACATTAGTAAATTAATTAATAAATAATAATTAAATTAATTAATAATAGTGTGTAAATAATTTATTAACACTACTTATATTAAAATGTCATGGTTAAAGCCCTTGGGACAAAGTAATTCAAATCTTGAATATAAAAATAAAAAGTTTAATAAATTTAATTTACACAATAGTTTGTATTCTGAGAATTTAATTCAATAGCTACATTTCCAAATCACTATTCGTAGCCGAATGTCTACGCGACGTAGCACATAATATCTATGAGATTCTATTCTCGTAGCGATGTCGCAGGGAATAGCTCTACGCGAAATTGCTACGACAGAAATCTAGTTACATTTCGACAAGTAAATTGAAATCTTTACTTGTGCTATATGTGAAGTAGTTTTATCTAAAATCCGAACATTAAAGGTCTGAAGAATAGTTTTTTTTATACTAATTATGAAAAAACTCCTTCGAAATATTTGTAAATAATACTTACATAATGAAAAACATTTTTGTTTGCAGTTCACTTAACTGTAACATTTCTTTTCCTAAGTAAAAGCAAGTGTTGTTAAAAGTAATTGGTATAAAATTGTTTGTAATATTTAGGAGCCGTTATGCTCGTTACTCTTTGAAAGGTCGCTTTAATTTACTAATTGAAACGAAGCTTTTGGGAAATATACAATTTAACGAATACTGATTAAAATGAAATTACAAGATAACTAGTTACTAGTGAGGTAGTTCAATTAAAAAATTTATATAAACTCATTTTAAACTTTTTGGGGCGGAATTAATACACCGAAGTTATTAATTTACTTTATTCATTAATTAAACAAGATTTCTAGCGACTAAAGAGGTAGCGCAATTGAAACTTTCTAGGGCGTCTGTATTTATTAAATATTATTTCATTTTATATCTACTAATTAAATGCACAATCCATTGAATGCAATTTTTTCTTATAAAAATCGCTTTGTTTTCTTCATAGGGTCAAGCTTGACTACAACTCTCCTGATGTTAAGCAACGTTGTTATCTATTGTCTAGCACGATTGCTTTAAAACTGGTTTACACCCGACTTAACCTCGGATATATTCTCTATACTTGAATAGTTAACATAAAATATTTAAAGGTTAGTGCAATTTAAGTAGTCATTTTTGCTTTGTGCGATTAAATGTTTGTTTGAGATATTGGTTAAAAAGCTGCCTCTAATATTTTGAAGGTTCTAGAAGATATCATTAACCCTGTATAAACATAAACATATAACTCAATATCGGTGTGGCTGTCAGTCACATGACGAGGGTACAATGTGTACATTTAAATATGTTTTTGATATAAGTAATATTATGGCTTCTGGGTGGGTAACTTTAATATTTTTGACAAGGGACTTGACTTATGTACCCCGTGGGTTTGCTCACGGTGTAAAATATTACAATACAAAAAATTTTGGGTTATGAGTTATTTTTTTCATGAGCTCAACCCGCGCTATACTTGTATATTTGTTTAACTTAAACTTTTATTGGAAAATATGCCGGTCGTGTTTATTTTCGCCCATTTTCCAATAAAGCTTTAAATGTTAGGTTACTCGTTGGTCATAAAATCACTCTACAGAAGTATAGCTTAGCCTCTAGTGCATTTAATAAGCTGCTTTACTTCTCCTCCTGCTTTGGCAGAAGATCCTTATAGTTCAAGTCCCATCAGTAGGAAGTTTACTTGCTCATACTTATTACCGGGGAATTTGCCTGCTAATACCGAGCCAGGAAATTACCATCAACTGAGCTCAGTACTGGCTCATAATAAACGGAGCACTATAAGTTTAAATTCTCGTATAGCAACGAAATAAGGTAGTCACACGAGATCATCAAAGTCAAATAACAGTCAAATCAATCAGTTCTGAAATATTTGACGCACGGTATAACACGTTAATTTGTAGATGGAAATCGTTCGTATAGATTGGTAGTATTGGGCAGTCGCTAAGTCTTGTTAGAGACCCTTCTCTCTTCTTGATGTTTCCTCATGGCTGAGGGTCATGACTCCCCCGCAGAATTAATTCGTTATGCGAGTTCTCTTGGGCAGATACATCGTGGTGGGCGCCCAGGTCCTTCCGCGTATCCCGGAACGGTTAGAGACCCCTAGAGCGTTTCAAAAGCAATCGATACAAGAATTGGCTTCTCTTATTTGAATTAACTAATTTGATAAAAAGTTTAGCGCTGTTTTACGTTTGAACAAATTAGTATGAAGTAACAAAGAACTGAAGTCCACTGTCCCGAAAAGCAATCAAATTGCAATTAACTGAAATTCTGTGCACTGATTGAATTTAAAATGGCATTTGTTCAAAAGCCACTTAATTTTCTAGCTCAGTACATCTTTGCCACACTGTTGTGTAAAAATACTAACTTGTGTGTAAATTGTAGGTACTGGTTTAAATCAATTTGCAACACTGGGGAGGGTCATAATGTCAAAAATATTTACAACACATTTTTCTTATACAATTTATACACAACTACAACAACTGGATATCTTAATATCATTTTTAATGTGTCATATTTATGCATATTATTACGTTTTTTAATAGCTAATTAATCTATCCCAATACCTGCATTCAAGTAGCTAGATGAATGTAAACGAAGCTCCATCAGCCGGGCTGCGATGGAGCGACGTCCTATTGACACGACCTATTTCAAGTGCAAGCGAACTTACTGAGTACTAGCGTACTTACTCAGTGCAATATTACTTACTTAGTGCAGACGTACTGATTCTTAATGTTCTTACTAAGTTCATTCCAATACTGGACCAGATTGGATTCTGATATTGGTGATTTGGATGCTGTTGTTCTAGCTAGCTGATTATTTTTGTAGAATTGTTTGCTTGCTATTGTTGTTTCAGATACGTATAAAGACGCAATCCAATAAAGTATGTGTGAACTTACTTATTGAAAAATATTTTTATAATGCTAAAAAGGGCAAAAAAAATAATTGAAACCAAACACTCAAACGAAATAATCCACAACCCACAATAAAAGCGACCAAAAATTCTAGACCAACCATTTAAATATCAAACAATACAAACTTAATACCCAATCTAAACAAAAACTCTTCATCTCTCTCCCACGTATTTTTCCCGGCGAACAACAAAGCGAGACAAAACAAAGGAAAGCTTTCGTTAATACTGGCTTGATGTAGAACAATGGATGCTAATGTTGTTGAGTTAAGCTTCACACCTTCAACAAAAGGCTCTATCTACGGCAGACAGCTTCTGGAGAGCTTTCAGATGAAATATTACTTGAAACGTTTGGCAAAATTAAAGTTAAGATACATTTATATTAATTATTAGAAAATAGAATGGCCCTTCTTTTTCTCATTAATTATACTCTGCTACATAGAATAAAAAAAATCACGTGTGCTTCTTGTTATTATGTAACTGTTTTTTAAATAGTTTAGAATCCCTCAGGTATTACCAGCCAAAGCAAGCTATACTTACTGATTAAGAAACACCTAATCACGGATGAGTATTTAACTGATTGTTTTCTTTTTACGAATTAATATTTAACATAAAAAAAACAAAAAGCCTAAAAACTAGCCTATTTTATTAAAACATATAAACAATACGTGAAAGAAAAATTTAAGTTAGAATTTTTACTCAAAAATTGCGAAAAAAATTCACGTCAAAATTCCGCGCGTCACTTTTCCAATATCTCCAATAATTGGCGACCTTTTGTTTGTTCCATCCACAGCGTCCGTCGCAGCATGATGGGAACACAATGCTTTCAATATCGAATGTCAATATTTTCGACCTTTTAAAGCCCTTTTTTGTCTTTAAATACAATATTTGTATACGACACTCATTATTCTGTCGCTACCTAATACCATCATGCATATTTACGGCATTGTTTTTTTGCACAATGAAAGTTTGAACGAGTGAGAACACAAAACAATGTTTGACTATGTATTAGTATGTATATAATCAGTTGTTTGATCAACTCAATGTAAAGTTTGTTTTTCTAGATTCAACTTACATATTTATGTAACTGTATTGTTAAAAATAAAACCATATACCTACCTACTACTCTAGACAATAATTAAATTTCTTTACATGCTACTAGTGTTCAATAATCAATCTTTCATATATCTCACCATTGTATTATCATTTATTAAAAACTCTCTTCTGGTTCATACGCATAAATTCGTGTACCGCTTTTAGTCCTGTTTTTCACCTTTTTCCGCGAATATAGCCATCAACGGGCTTTCAACAATGTTAATGGACGTATAGAAGCTATACGGGCGTATAATATACCTTTACATTATGTATATTTGAAACCTTTATATGAGGCACAATTGAATGGACTTCGATTTGGGTAACGAAATCGTTATGTTTTGTGAGAAGTTGCCGTTGGTTATGGATTATATTTATATATAAAACAAACAGACTGTTCTTAATTTTTGTTCACGTGTTGATTGGTTACAATAAACAAGGTTTTAAAAAAAACAAGAAAAACGTCGCCATCACCTTAATTATCGGTTTTTCATTGCTGGACATAGACCTCTTCTAATGACTCTTTCTCTTTTCTTATCTAGTAGCATTGACAGCTGTCATAAAAATGCACCATTATTTTAATGATATAATAGTAGTTTATGCAGTTGCATACACTACTTTATCTTCACTAATGCAATTAATCAAACAACAAGAGTAAACGCTGACAATAGTTTATTTATATTAAATTCACGCGTACGTGTATTGTCACAGTGATTTTGCCGCCATTAAAATCTAACCAATGAGAGCGCAGCTGCGCGCATCAATAAAACGCGACCAACAGGCCAATCAGGTTGGTCGCGTTTTATTGATGTTATAATGAGATATTACGATATCGATGTGGATATTATACCATCATGTGAAATTGCTTAAATTGAGTGTTTTGTTGTCTGCGCTATAACAGTAGTAATTATAAGTCAAGTATTGGAAACATAAGTAGAATGTTACAACATTAGTGTAGATAAATATTCTTATATTATTTTTGTTCAGTTTGTCATACAAAAAAGTATAAACAAAACATAAAAAACTAACATCAAACTACACCATAAAAAGCATTAAGCTGATGCAGTTCGTATAAAATTTTAAATTGCCATCGCCAAAACTAAAATTACCCAATTTATTTGAGCTAACTTTGTAACCTCTCGTTATACAACAATGCAAGTCATTCCGTGTAACGACGTCGCTATAACGACGCTTTATAACGGCTCTCGTTACCTCTGCGTATTCGACTGGAAATTTAGAATACCTATAATTTGATTCAGGAAAATATCTTATATCACGGCGTCTCGCTCACACATAGACTTAACGTTATGCGTAAGAGCGAGATAAAGATACTATTCTTCCTATCACCTGGATCTTGAATCGTCGATGTCTATAGTCTCTGAGATATAATGGTAAAAATTATATCTCAGAGACTTCTAACTATGCTTTATAAAAGCTATTCTATGATTCATAATTTTCGGACCAATAAGAAATATCTTATTGGTATATCACTCATTCCAAACGATGAATCATTTAGTTTTTTTACAATTTAGACATGTCGGATAGTACGATATTATTATCATATTATCACGTGAGTTAATTTAACATAATGTACTAGTGCCGCTTTCCGGGGTTACTTACGATCATCATAACTATCAACCTTAAAGAAGGTAAATAGTTGAGCTGAGCAGTTTCTATGAAAAAAAAAAATATATATATATAAAACACACTCACATATTCACACCTTTACAAAAAAAGTATATTAAATTAAAAAGTGTTGTACTTTTTCTTTGAGGCGTCTTTTAAATATGGTGTATGTATCGCAAACAGACAGTCGACGGTGGAATCTTATTGAATGGCGTGGAATAACCCGTCAATGGCACTGAAGTATGAATGGAATTACCCCCGGCAAGATTGTTTGCTGAGGGGAAGCAGGTGGTTGGTAGAGAATGGGTTAAATGTGGTGTCTGGCAATGACAGTTCCTATTGAGAAAATTTGGCTTCCAAATGTTTTTGTGACTGTGTAATATTTCAGGGAAAGTAAAGCAAATCTGTAAAGTTTCTTTAAAAATAATCTTTTTACTTTGCCAAGGCTTAACTGTTGTGTGCGACGATAAAACAGTTAAGCTATTTCAGAGGTCCCCAGGGCGATTTTAAAACTTTCAACACAAAAGTTAACCACGCTCATATGAACTACTTACTTACTACAATTTAATAAAAATACCATCTAAACATTCAAAGTCTAGAATGTCCGAAGTTGAGACAAAAAAAAAAACATAGATTTTATGTAAACTGGCAACCTTCGATATATTTGTACAAACTCTGAATATTCCAATTAAACTTGTAACCCAACGTCTCCGGTAGTCAAATATTGAAATGTACATTTTAATTGTGTACAAATTTTCGACATCCCTTATTAAAAGTTTTAATTTGAGGTGAAATTTTGAGCTGACGGAGGTTGCCAGTTTTGTATTCATCGAGCAGGATCCGACCCTTGTTATTTTAAGGATTGGAACAATAATTGTGAATTGTTTTAGGTGGAACGAGGATGGGGTTGAACTTCAAATTACTTTATCTACGTATACATACGAGTATATGCCTGACTATATGACTATGATACAACTATCTATCTACGATCTATGATACTATATATATGAGTATATGACTGGCCTGTTAGCTTAGTTGGTAGTGGCTCTGCCTTCTAATCTAGGGGTGCGGGTTCGATTCCCGCATGACACAAGTAATTATGAATTTTAAAATTTGTAACTATTTGTGTTAAGTCTGGTCGTTTGTATGTATAATAAGTATGTATTTACAAAAGAAAAGTATATATGTATTATATCCGTTATCTAGTACCCATGATACAAGCGTAAGCTTAGTATGGGACTAGATGGCGCTGTGTGATATGTCCTGAAATATTTATTTATTTTATTTATGTGATAATATATATGTCTAGATCCAGCATATACTCTTGTTACTATAATGACAGTGGCAAAAACAAAAAATAATATTTTCTTACACAGTTTTGTCCACTTCTACTCCGGTGGAATCGTATTAAATGTACATTAATTAAATACATAGAGTTCATAGAGGCACATGCTTTTCTTTGCTACTATTATTTTGACACTTTAATAAATTAATATATCGTTCCATTTTAATAATTACATTTTCTACCCGCACTCCGCTACTTTGTTGTATCGCTACAAGATGTTTGTCCACATTTCTATCTTCCCAGTAACTTTCCCTCAAGTTTGCGGTAAATATTTTCTTATTTACAGTATTTCAGAAACATTTTCCCTCCACCTTGACCTCGGGTACATTTATTTTCCTCCAAGGTCACGATAATATATCCTTTATCCTTTTCCCTAAGCCTGTTTATCATTGTCGGTTATTATTTGCTGAAATTTCTCGCTTTATTGCCTTTGTATTTGTTGAGGAGAGGAAAATGAGGGTGATTACAATTTTTGGTTGGTTTAATTCGAGAGTATTTTGTTTCTGTAAGAAATTTGGACAGATTTGCTAGAGGTTTTGTTTTTCAAGACATTTTGAGTAATAGTTACGACAAATATCTTATCAAATTTTATTTTTACATTTCTTAGTGAGCGGAGAATTCTTTGCTCTGCATGCTATTTATTATTCAGTTAGTGTCACTAATTAAATAAATAACGTAATATTGGAATGCGTGATCAAGTTAATATTATTTGATACTAAATATCTTAGACATGCCATCACGAGTCATAATATATCATTTTCTTGACAACGGAATTAATTAATCTAAATGTAGCGTCAGTTCAATTAATTAATTAACTTATTTAACAGGATTAGGCTTGTGTAGTGTGTACTAAACACCTGTTAGTTGTAATTGAGAGACTGTTTATACAAAACATTTTAACAAGCCGAAGAAGTAATTAAATACTAACATTTATGTTTTTTTATAGAAAAGCAGTCAAACATTATATTATAATGCTCATTTACCCGTAGTATGTCATTAGATGATTCGTACAACAATTAGTCTTATCACACATCCAATATGTACGTAGTATGTATGAAATAAAATATATCAATACTACACATTTTTTCCTATGCGCATATAATTCAACCATTTTATAACACATTTTCGTCTATACGTATCAAATTCATACAACCTTAGGCATAATTTAGGTCTCTCACACCCTACCTTAGAGACCTACATCACGTAAATGTCACATCCCCTACACACACACACACACACATGTGCAAGAACCTTGGTTTGTCAGTCCATTGTGTGTGGAAAGCCTGCGGAGGCTTTGTGAAGGTGTCTATTCTTTGCAACGCTTTGTCTATCGAAGACAGATGCGGGAAATGTCGCGCGCTGTGAGGTGTTGAGGGAATTAGTGGTGGACGTGTTTGAGTAATTAATATTTGCCTGATGGAAACAAATAGGTGAATTTAATGTTATTGTCTGCAATAAGCTTGCTTTTGGAATTCCATATATAGCGTACTATGTAACGAAACCTTTGATAGTTAAATAGTAAACTTTAAAAAATAAAAGTACAGTAACAAGTTAATCTTGATCAAATGAACATACGTAATGCCTCTTACGGTGATACCGAGAGCATAGTTTTCTAAATCTTTTACAGTTACTCAGCCAAACAGTAACAAAGAAAGAAATGTAAATATATGTACTTAAATTTTCAAGGACATTTTAACTGCAATGACATAACAGCCATGATTCGGAATGTAATAAACACGAAGTGTTTACTATAAATAAATAAATAAATATTTCAAATTCAAATTCAAAATATATATTGCGGAATATAGGTTACACAGTTGTTAAAATATTACATAATGGACCGCTATACTCCCACCCGTAGGGCACGCAATTTACAGAAAAAAGAACGTAAAAGAAATCTATCATTTAAAACATTTAGGTTGTTTTTAAATTTTATAACAGGACATATCACATAGCGTCATCTAGTCCCATACTAAGCTTACGCTTGTATCATGGGTACTAGATAACGGATATAATAAATACATACTTAATATACATAGAAACGACCAGACTCAACACAAGTAATTACAAATCTTTAAAATTCATAAATACTTGTGTCACGCGGGAATCGAAACCGCACCCCTAGATTAGAAAGCAAAGCCACTACCAACTAAGCTAACGGGGCAGTCCAATAAAACATTTTCAACTAATTATTAATTTCTTCATGACTAACCCCCTCTTCTCTTCTTACAGGCGAGAGACTGATCCAGTTCGCATCCGAGAACCTGGTGACCGAGATCCTGATCCACCCGCAGATGAACACGCTGATGCAGTGCATGCGCAACCTACTTTCTTCCTTCACCAGGCACAGGCACCTGGTGCATGCGGGGTACACCTTCGCGGGAAACGGATCCTGGGTCATGCAGGTCAGTTACATCAAATTAAGATACATTATTGCTGCGGCCAGACTTGATGGGGAAGATTCGTGTTCGCGCTGTCACGATATAAGTTTGTGTTCGATCCAAGACGAAGTGCTTGGCCACATTAAAAAAAAACTTCACTACGTCGCGATAATTCATTTCGCGGGAAATATGACAGAGTCAGTCTCGCAGTCAACTAAAGCGCGCGATGTGTAGCCAACCGCACGAACTTTGTCGCGACAAAACCCTTTGATGTGCAGCAATTTACCGACAGCGGCGCGAAGGGCATTCGTAATCGCGAAGATGATTCGCGATAGGACAGAAAATTTTGCCCAGACGTGTCGCGACAACGCAAATCTTCGCGTTATCGCGATAGTGTGGCCCCAGCATATAGCAATTGCCACCGATAGACCAGACCTAGCAGAACTGTACATCTCGCAGCTGGACGTACGGAAGTATTGTTTCAGTAAGCAAGTCGTCAAGCTCCCTTGCCGGTATAGTTGCTAGACAAATCTTCTGTTTTTCTATCGATGCATCTCCATTTACTGCCGGAATGCACAATTTGACTTCTAATACCAAAGTTTAGCAATTCTCGTTAAGTATATAGTTACTTAATGTAAACTTATGTTGAATAGATGTAATTAGTAGTTAAACAACAGTTAAAATACTCATTATCGAGATTTGTCTCTTTACGTATGCATAACTGTTCACTTATTTACTCTCTGAAAATGAAAGCAGACACTTAAAAACAAAGAGAAGCCACAGAAAACTGATACTTCTCGTTTACATCGTTTGTCGACTCAGCAGCTATTTGTTCAAAGCCAAGCATTTCCATTTACTCGCGAACTGTGACCTTTAAGGAAATGGAACTCATTTGAATGCGACCTGTTTCGACATTCATTAAACGAAAGTAATGTACTCGTATTTACCGCACCAACGCTTAACTTATATAAGGTGTTTTTTCTTTATATTTGATTTTATATACTTGTACACATGTTATTACCGTAACAATTATTATTGTGTTAGTATTTACGCGTCTTTGTGTGTGTAGGTACCGCTGTTTTTTCAAATAAATATCATGATTAGAAGTAAAAGTATATCGTGTTGTTTAAAACCAACCTTACATTATTTTCTTTAAATTATATTATATAGTAAATCTAATCCGTGTTTTTTTAATTATTTAAGTATACGTTAAGGTTTATAGGGCGGTGTAAGTTTCTAATTCTTTTCTAACACAACAACACTCTATTACTAAACCAATTATTATTTTGAATTAAGTTTAGTTTTTATGTCTAATTTGCACCCCAGTAATGGTTGAGATGTATGATTCTAATATTTGATATGTTATCACCTACCATCATGTAAAAAACTACATCTGGCAAATAAATGAATCTTTATCTTTATCTTTATTATCATTTAGCTACATTTCAGCATGAGCAAGCAAAACATGGCGTTTTAAAGCCAAAGCGGGAATCGCAAGTGGAGGTTTAATTCCACCATAACTCCGAGGGAATTAGTCGACACCGAATTCAGTTAGTACAGACAGTAATAGGTTTTCGGTGTCAGTGTAATTATGTACTCGTTCAACGCCACTATGAATTGCTTTTAGAATTGTATCAGGCGTTATTGAGACTTCGCATTTTGTTCACTAGCTAAAATGTTAATTGCTCTTTGAATTTAGTAGGGGTTATTCGTATTGACTGTCTGGAGATATATGGATATGTAATGAATTGGTTCTAATACATTTTTGCTAACAAAATGGTAGTGTGGTAATAAAATAATAACAAATTACTCAAATACATCACACAAAAGACTTACAATCAATATTTCCACTACCAATTTATGTAAAAACATTTTTCTCTCGCTATCTGCATTATTGTAACAAATAAAAATCGAGACACAGCAAAAATGCAGGAAAACTTTTGTTCTTGAGACACCATTATTTGCGGTTGATAAAATCTCGCCATAACTTTCTCCTTTCACTGAAATCGTTGAATCGCTTCCAAAGAAATGAACCCATTTATGACAGATATTCTTTTTCAGGGCTCTGGGTTTGGCGTTGTTATCTATGTAGGTCATCGTTCTAGGGTTACAAAGGGAATAGACGCAAATTGTAGTTGGTGAAAGGTTTTCCTCGAATTGGTAGAGGACGGAACAGTAAATTTTTGTGTCACAAATAAAGTATATTAGTAGCGCCCCGTGTTGTTACTCATGTTCTGTTCTACTTCCTATAAAAATAAGTCTATATAACAATAATGTAGGGTTAAATCCATTCATACCCAATTTTATTTAAGTCCCTCCAGCTGTTTGAGCATAAAGAGACAACCAACACACACTATCGTACAAGCTACGCCTTGGCAGAGGCCATTAGGGCGTTTCAAAAACTCTCGACACCAGAGTTAGCCACTTTTACGAATTTACTTTTTAACCTTTATACTTTGATTAATTTTGTTTGACACATATTTCTATTTTAATACGTTGCTAGTTAATTACAATAGTAGGAGACAAAGGAAAGCATACAAAGTGAAAGAAGCTTTGTAGAACATGACACAATGTAGAAATAGTAATTAGCTGAAACGGGGAAAACTACGAGTAGAGATAAAAATATGTAAGTTAATTACAAAAACCTTGTACAGATTCACTATAGTAAAAAAAATATCTTTCAGAGTCGCAAAGAAAAAAAGTAGATAAATATTTAGAGATAAAATAAAAGTTAGAAAACAATGAAATCTTCTATAAGTAGGGTTGCTACGAAAAGTTTCAACATGTTAAGTGATTTACATTCCATTAAGAACCTAAAAGCTTTCTTATTCGTTTGTATCTTGAGTTATAGGAATTATACAAAGTTCTATTTTGAGGAAATGGGAATGATATGAAAATTTGTCTCAGAAAATAACCTACTGAATTTACGAGTGAACTTTTTTGACGTGCGAAATAAAAGCTTTAAATCTATTGCTCATTATCATCAATTGAATCATTTTTAACAAAACTTAACATATGTTGTACAAAGTTTTTTTTTCACTTTAATCATATGCATAATATGGTTAGTTTTAAAATCTCGCAGCCTTGTATAGAATCTAAAAAAGAGTGTAAATCAAGTGGGTGTGAAAAAGTAACAGAAATGAATAGCTGGGCGCTAAGCGAGAGGATGCAGCGCGGATGCTGCGAGCTATTTATTGGATTCCTCTACAAATAGATCTAAAATACAGGACTGCTGGAGCTAAAGTGTTTATATTTCATTTTGTGTAAACTTGGCCATTTTAGTGTTGATGCAGGGTTTACAAACTGTTATAAAAATCTGTGATGTACTTGTTGTTTTCCTCATCTTATTAAATTTGAATATTAGTTATTATCTATTCTATTTAAATTTGCCAGTAACTAAAATGAAAAGTTTACACAGATCGTGATTTTTAAAAGTTGACATATAAACTTGTCAGTTTTTGTGTGAAAATTGGTTTGTTTTATTCACACTGAAGTGGTTAAACCAAATTTAATCATAATTAAATTTTAGTGTGATAACCGGCTAGCACTTACGTCAAAAAATACGTCGAAACATGTCGAGCTAATTTTCAACATATTTTTTGACGTAAGTGCTAGCCGGTTATCACAACTAAATTGGCAATGTATTCTATTCTGGGTTTCAAATTCTTCACATTTCAATACTGGATTAAAGCTAATTTCGTCTTCCTCTCCAAAAAAGTTTACCACATAAACTTTTATAACTCCCAACTTAAAACGCTCCAGCTCTTGTTTAATTACAAGCTATATCATTACCGGTGTAAGCTGCAAGCTCGTCCAATGTATCGGAAGCTGCGTCAGTGGAGGCTGCAGCGCTTTATATACGGAAATTAAAACTGTTTGTCAAGCTTATACCGGCTTTATGCAGTAGCTTAAGTTAAGTCAAATAAAGGATATTTTTAACTTGGGTAGCATGGAAAAGTTAAAGAAAATTTGTCATATTTTAATATTATTATGATAAATACATAATTACGTGATCATAGGTTATATTTTTTGGTAGCTAGGCTCTCAAGCTCTCAAAATTGATAATTATGAACCTAACCAGGTTGTACACAAACAAATATAGAGGCCATTTCAGTACATATCATGCTCCATTTGCGACCACAGCGGAGTTTTGCTTATAACGATTACGTAACCAAAAATCTGTAAATTGATAAAGATTTTTTTATTAGTGCTATACAAAAAAATACAGATGTATGTATATGGATAAAACTGAAATCCATCAAACTCTGATGATAATTGTTAAAAGTATAGAACAAAGACAGTGTACTGGCATTTACATTTTCCATCATTTCCTACCGGATTCCCAAACTTGATGGACAGTCAATGAATGGGATTTATTCTGTCGTTTCAACATATTGAACGCTCTGTTAGCTCTTTACTGTTGTTAATTAAACAATCGTTTTAAATACTAATTAACTTATTAAATTAATGTATTTCCTACTCATACATAAAAATGATAACTGGTATGACTGACCTTAAGAAACGCCTATTGCTATAGTTTTAACACTCCTAGAAATATCTTAGCGACAACTGTAATGCTTGCTTGCTGTTTGTTTGCTTAGTGTGGAGCTAGATGGCGCTGTGTGCTAGGTCGGAATATTTATATTTTATATTTATTTTTAATGATTTGAATACTGAACTGGTTTATCATCATCATCATCACATTATTTATGTGGATTTAATAGTTTACTATAGACTAGTAAGGTTTTTTTGCCCAGCGCCAGCCCATATACTCAGCGAGAGTATAAGTCTCTGTAGCAATACGATTCCGTATTCCCATTCCCATTCCGTAATAGCTTCTACAATTATAAAACCTGTTTCTCTCTTCCAGGACGGTACATTCTCCCTGGCTGACTTCACCGACGCCTACCAAGAGAACGAAGTGCAGCGCGTCATCCGCGCCTATGAGAATTCAATCTCGATCGACATACATTGCTCCACTAGTGGGGGCGGCGAGTGGGCACGCCTGCCCGAGCAGTCGTTTGTTAAATACTGCAAGATTAGAGTCAACCCCACGGACATACTCGATACTGGCTCGCAAGCCATCAAGGATTTTATTGGTAAGTGAGTTTTTAATGAAAACAAATACCAGATATGAGTGGTCTTACTTAAAATAATCAATGGTTTAACAGCTGGTTCGTTAAATCAATAGATTAATAGATTTCTTTTTATTTTACTTGGCAAGTAATCTTAACTTAAATGACAGGGGTGCATAACATAGTAAAAAACGTAAGCTTAAGTGTTAAAAAATATGTTTTATCTGTTTCGCTCGTTGTCAAAACTACAATAATTGTGAAATACAATAAATCTGTTAATGATCATAATATAATGGAAAAGCTACAACATACAGTTTAAATAATAAGACTCAATAAAGTTATAAACCTTTTTTTATTTGCGTGAAGGCATTTATTTTCTTAAGTGTACGTAATAAAAGAACCTAAATAACAAATCTAGACCTGGTAATAAAGTTTCTAGGTCACACGCAATAGGAAATCTAGTTTTTTATAATATTATACTTAAGTACGTTCAAAGATTATTTCAATAAAGAAAACTCACGAATAAATTATTTTTCTAAACCCAGCATATTTTCATATAAATTAGTTTTCTCAGTAAATTTGTTTACAAACAAACATAACGAGAAATTAATTAAACCCAATTATGACGTCATCAGCTATCAAGACAAAGAAATAAATTAATTCTAACATTACAAGCGACTTGTCAAAACAAACGTACAACACGGATAATAAGACGGATTAAAGCGGATTAAACGTGGATTATGGGATTAAATACTCGAGAGAAGACGGTGATAAGCGTTCTAAGTAAGGAAACTTCGTCGAAAATATAATGCACATTTTCGTTAATTACCTTGATGGCGGTTTTGTTAATTGCTCTGTTTCTTAGTACATTATTGAAATGACTAGTAAAATATTACTTGTTGCGTAAGGACAACCATATTTTATATGATTATTATAATCGTATTTACATTAGAGGTTTATGTTCATACGATTATAAAAATCACGTAAAATATCTTTTAGTCGAAGTTAGTAAGAAGAACATAAAAATAATAGTGAGTGAGAGTAACCGAAAACTTTACTGTGTTTCAACTTAGTATAACTCTAGCTCTCGTAGCAAATGAGCGTAGCATTGCTACGGCGTAGCAGCTACGAGCTATTCTAACGCTACGAGAAACATCGTTCAAACAACAAGTTAGACTTCATTTGAATGTGGAAGTTGCGCTTGCGACCCGATACTAAGTTTGTGTTGGCTCCTAATTTTGAATGTGGAATACCTCTGCAGTTTGAATTTAGAACACAGCGGTCTGAATACTTGTGTTTAGCATTGTGGAAAGTTTGCATACTTTAAAAAGGTTTAATGTGTTATATAATTTTATAATTGTTTCAGTTTTTAAACAAAAATAATAATCATTGTGAAGAGTTATTAACCTTGAATGACAAATCATCGTATCTAGGACAATTTCTCTAGATAACTGTATAATTTTGATCTAAAACAAAAGTAACTGTAATTCAAAATGTGTAAGAAAAAAACAGACAACGATATGAATAGCATTGGAATAAGAAAGACATTATTTCAATTTCTGAATAAATTAGGTTTCACGAGCCCCAAACTACGTATTGTTAAATTGGCATAAATATCCGAATCCGTTTATCAGCACAAGTTTATGCATGGAATATTTTATGTGTTGTTACGCGGCCATTTTGTTGCCTAACTCTGTAATTAGGTTTAGTTTTATGTAGCATAATCACTGGTTACTGGTTAGTAAGTGGATAGATTTTCAGATTTCAATCACGATTATGTTACAGATATTATGAAAAACATAAGCATACAATCTATTTACTCGGCACATATGTGTTTATGTATTCTTGTTCGTAATAAGTTGCTTATTATTATCAAAAGTATAAACTATAGATCACTTATACATTATGTACTTGTTTGCATTTTTCTGGCCAGGGCTGTTATGATTATTTTCATTATACTATAAGATCTCAAGAGTTACATTTAGGTCTTTCTAAGTTTAATCTATGGGCTAAAATGCGAGTTGTAATAACTTAAACATGAAACAATAACGTAAAATATGCATAGCGCTTAGCAATGTTCCAATATGACTATTTAACCAGCAATACGCTCAAATGTACAGCAGTTCTAGCACAATACGTGAAATTACCAGTACGTCAGTACGCATACGACAGAGTACGAGCGGGTAATTTGACGAGCGCTCACAACTTAGGCGGCTGGGAAATGGCTGCTGGGGTACAAGGCATAGGCGATGGCGGATATTTAGAAAATAAAAAATAAGAAACTAATAACGATGATATGTTAGTTACAATCAACATCCTCTCAAACTTAGATGGGTATAATATATAAATACTTAACAAATAAAACTTTTATTAACTTAGTTTACTTACCATCGTAAATTTGAAAATGAGTTGGGTTTCGTTTTGGGTAACTGGGCTAGATTGTAAACTGATTCGTGAGAAATTATTATTAGAAATCATTATTGAAAACCAAAGTTTTCATTGTTATGACTGAGATATCATCTGACATATACAGAGTAAGACATATATACATAATCGAGTATACTCAAGATAAGACATCATCGAGTTATTGCATACTACTCAAATCTTACACGCTACAATGTTTACAGTTTTAATAAAACGCTTTAAGCTTATGACTAGTTTCTAATAAACCCAGCTAAGCAATTTCGCGAGTTTCCAATGTAGTAAAAGTTAAGCGCAGAAATTAGAGCGACTTGTTCAGTTTTATAATATGCCCCAAGCATGTTTCCTTTTCAAATTGAGCAACTTTTATTTTAACTTTAAGCAAATTTAATAAAGAAAAGGCTCTGGACTTTAATTTGATTTAGATTTGCTTTGCTTAGAACGAGTTTAAATTGAATATGGTTTTTTAAGAAATAAAAACAATTGCGGTGAAAACACTTAAGTACCTAATTGTGATAGATTTAAAAGTAAAACTTTAATTAAACAAAATATACAGATATTAAATATTACTTAATATATTTTTAAGATCTTTTCAAGATTTTCGTAAACGAAATGAGATTCCAAACCCTCGCAAAAGAAAAATTTCAGGTAAACAACCTATCATGCCATGTATTAGGAATCGGTAAATGTATCTGGTTTCTAAAGTTGTATTCATATAGTCAAACATTATCCGTTGAAGGTTAAAGCATCAAAAGTACCTACTATCTAATCTTGTATCCATATGAGATAATAATACATGAACATACAAATCCTCTTGCGGTGGTGAAGCCTGAGTTTAAACTCGTTTACAACTATAAATTGCTTTTAGAACTTTGCTCCGAACGTTGTAAATTTAATAGGTTTTCTAAGGCCTTGTTGAAGCCTTAGAATGTGGTTGTTAACGTATTTATAGCTAACTAGGGAAAATCATAAAAAATTAAAACTATTTATTTTCAAACTATGTACATTATATGCTTTCAAAACTTAATCGCTTTTTTATATTTAAGCATTGTAATATTTTTATATATTTTTTTGTATATTCAGCTATTGTTAACTAATTTAAATTCATAATATTTCCATTTTAACGCCTACACAAATATTTGCAGCAATCCAACGAACACATTTTCTTTAGTTTTTATGCTCAGGTCTTTGTGTTCAAATGAACAAAGAAACTCTTATTACTATTATGTTTGCATAAAATATAACTTTGATTCTTGTTTGTATTATTTTTCATATTTAAACTAGTCTTCAACGTTAGAAGTTTTCATGAATTTATGCCTAAATTACGGCGACTAATATAACAGCAAACATGATCTGACAAGAGAGAAATTAATTTTTGCTTATGATGCTATCTAGTTCGAGACATTTTTATGAACATCTCTTTTTACCTTTATAATCTATGAAGGTTTTTAAATACAGTTTATTAAATATATTCTTGTTGTATAGTTTGCGACCATTTATCTAAAAGTTGGATATTTATAAAAAAATAAATATAAATTCGTCTTTCCAACTCGTAGTGTAAGAGGTTTTAGGGGGGTTTCTTTAAAACATATTTTGCTTATATTGGTTGAAATTTTGTATCCCAAGTTTTTTCAACATTTGGTAAAAAAATTTGGCATGCAGTGTAAACAGTAGAAACACCCAATTATTTATCATGATTTATATCAAGTCTGGAGCAAAGTTAGGCAATAAGCAACGTCACTTAAACTTTTGGGGGATATTTATGCTAAGATGTAATCTATAAGTAGGCTAACTTGACGTTTTCTACGAGCGTTAAATTTATTTGAGCATTTGAATTATATAGTAATTCATTACGAAAGATGACGTCTTTTTATTACAATAATTAAAAATGTTTCCTAAACATTGATATTAAGAATAGATTTAAAATATACTGTAGATCTTTTTGTGTACATAAATTTATTAAATAAAACATATATTTGTGATTCTATTTTCTTCTGATGTGGTAGGTATAGCTCAGTTGATTTAATTGTTCTATCACACACATACTTGCATGTAAAAATATATTTTCCATATTTCTATAGGAACAATACAACCGTGGTATAACTGTACAAACAGAAATATGATTAGCTAACAGGTACGCAGAGCACTAACAAGTTTTCCTACGTTACGCAAGACCCAACTTGATTCCGGAGCGATCCCGCTCGGCCTCTATAGCCTAGCGTACTTAGGTCATATACCGAGCTAGGTAATTAGATATATGCGTACGTATCAACTGGATAGAAGACATTTATCAAACAAATATAATATCATTGTAGGGACAAAATGTGACATGACTTTGGCAACGATTTTTGATGGCCTATGATTACAAACATAAGTGACAATAACATAACATAACAAACTAATTGTTTGGTTTTATTTAAAAGAAAAATGTACCTACTAAATAGTGGGTGCTCGCTGCTTTGCAGCATTAAGAAATAAAACTTACATCCCCTTCTTCACTCCTTTAAAAGTGGCATTTCCAAAAGTCCTTTCTTATCGGATGCCTACATCATAATATCTACCTGCATGCCAAATTTCAGCCCGATCCGTCTAATGGTTTGGGCTGTGCGTTGATAGATCACTAACAATCAGTCTATACCTTTGAGTTTTATAAATTTAGATTAGAGTTTCGTATTTTTTCGTTATGTAGCTGACACCAATGCGCATACACTTACATTAATATTTCATGCATGCAACAAATGTAAAACATTTCAAAACTTCACATTCCACCTACACGAACCTTTCAAACTATCACTAGCATCATCTACCTTACTATCTAGGCATCTAGCCTGCCTAGGTAGCCTAACGAGCAACATCCGGCACTGAGATGACCTGGATCTAGGCACACGAGGGGTCAGTCTAGACTTTATGACGTTTCCATCAAAGGCACCGATACTTGACCTGAAAAGCAGGGTTTTCTAGATTTATGGTTCGTGTCTTTTTCATGTTTGGAAACATATTTATAAAAGTGTAATTAAACATACTGAATGTTTGGATCACGATATGTAACAATGTACCTTCACGCTAGGATTAGATCATCTGAAGCAATATATTGTGTAAAGAATTGAATGAATTCATACAAAACAACCATTTATATTTTCATATTCCTTGCCATTTTATAGCTTTTTAAATTATATTTTTAGAGTAAAGAAGTCAAATAAAAGAAAACGTCAAAGAAAATAACGAAAGAAACCCTCTGACTCAGCATTATGCTGAGGACAAAAGGTATCATTTTCCGGCCCATTGCAGATACTGTTATTGTAATAGGTATAACTGACCCCACTCCGTTAGTAAATATTTATGTTCACTGCATTATATTTCTTGCACATAACAATAAAGGTTAAAATAAAATATCATATCTATATAAACGTGCCGGAAATTTGCTATATTTTATCTTCGTTGCAAAGTTCTAGTGAGTTTTTTCGCAGATACATCTTCTCTGAGCTGCATGTTCGTAAGAAGTTACGCACATGCAGCTCAGGTATCAAAAACATTTGTATTTTTACTAAAATTTTTATCTCAGTAAATTATCTTAGTAAACAACAAAACCACAAACATCAACAAAAACATATCATTTTATGAAAACTACACAACGCTAGTTTCTGCAGTGTACATTAATGAAACGCCAGCAAAAACCGTAAATCCAAGTTTAAAGCATAGTTAACTGCACATGTATGAATAGCACTTTTTGAATAGCTGTAAAAAAGACAGCTGGATTTTTTAAATATAATCTGAGTACTAACGAGGGCTGCTACCTCGGCGTTTTTATTATGAACTAGTGAACACCCGCGACTTCGCTCGCATTAATTCAGGATAAAAAGTAGCTTATAGACCTTAAACTCCATACATACTGTAAGGTTATTTTTAAATGGATCTAGTTTTTCAATACAGTAATTGTTTTTTTATAAATTATCTGCCATGCTGCGAATGCCAGCACCTTTAGTCATCGCTCACAATAATATTAAAGTGTCATGAACATGGTTGAGTATTTGATTCTCAAAGACTAGCAAAACGGTGAGTGTTGCGATAACATAGAGGTGGGGGTATTTATAGTCGTATAAAGGCAGGAGCGAGACCCGCGACGGGGTCAGTCGGCCGTTGGAACTCGAAAGAGTGTTTTCAATAGATTGTGAGCTAGGAATTTAAGTCAGATTGACGATTGTGATTTAGAGTAATAAGTAAAGATGAATTTCTATATTTGAAGTGAAATAATGAAGCTGGTGTTTAATTTATCCCTGTAAAGTAAGGGTACTCTTACATCTCAGAAGCGGAACTTCCCACGTAAGTACGGTTCTATTATGCAATTTCTATTTTGAAAGGTTTTCCGATTTTGACAATACCCTGACAATACTCAGTAAATGAAATCAATTATTGATTCCTTAAACTGTGGGCTTGTAATTGTTAACAATCTTAATCATTGTAAATAATCACAGAGCAGATATTTAATATTTTAAATTAACATATTTTTAGATTGAAGTATTAATAAAAGAGGGTAGGCATAAAGTGTTAAGATCTTTCCTGATATTAAAAACCTGTGAGGTTGCATTGGTTGAAATGGTCATATGGTATAGCTTGTATGGTTATACCGCCATTTAACACCGAAGTTTGTATAATTTACATGTTTTGCTTTTATATATTTACAAAATATATACATTAGTAAAACATACAGGTATTCTTACGATTAATCATTTGCTTAAAAGCTGACTTCAGTTGCGCTGTCCATATGTTACGGCTGTTATTGTTAATACATATAGCCAGGTTTCAGGTCAATATTTTACAGTAAAGTACCCGCAGATCTGTTTATAAGAAATATTAGATGTTCGTAATTGGATAGTCAAGAGAAGGAACACTTGCATGTTCTAGGTTGTTGAACCATTATTATTAGAATGTTCTCGAAAGCATGCAATAGACAATTGCTACAAGTAACATATTTTTTATTTTTACTAGAAGGTTTCACTTAATATTATATTTTGTGGTTTTTCAAAATCACTACACTACTAAAGCAAACTCACTCCCCGCGTCTGTCCCCATGTCTATACTCTGTACGTAATATGTACATATGCTTAGATCTTTAAAACTACACAACGGTTTGATGCAGGTTTTCGTAATGGATAGTGATCTAAGAAGGTTTATGTGCGTAATTTTACTGCTAAGCCACGGGCAAAAACTTTTTAATTAGACCGGAGTGGCGTCAAGTTTCAAACGATGCTCTAGTACAGCGTTGGAGATAACTTTAGATTAATCCAGTGAGATAGCTTGTAGTTGTGCTAGATCGAAATATATAAAACTCAAAGATGACTGACCGACTGACTGGCATAGCGGTCTATCAACACACAGCACAAACCACTGGATGGATCGGGCTGAAATTTGGCATGCAGGTAGATGTCATGAATGCAAAGGAATTTAAGAAATGATTTTGTTCTGCCCTCAAGGAGCTAAAATAGTAAAAGAAAGTTTGTATGAAATTAACGCGAGTAAAATCACGGGGCACTACTAGTATAGAAATATAAGCACACTATTTATCATCATCATCTACTGCTGGGTATACGCCTCTCTCTTAATAGGGCAGCACACTAATAATAAAGTTAAAAATGTATCTAATAAGAATGTGTACATATACAATTTAGTCTAGCAAGAAAAGATTTAATCCAAAAATTACATAGTACAATACATAAAATAACTATAGTTACCCCATGGTGTTACTCGCATTAGTCTGGGATAAACAGTAGAAGTTTATATCCACAATAAATGTTATATTATATAAAGTAATCCAATTATGTTTACTTTTTCAACGAATTGGTTCCTTCGCCTATATTTTTCCCTAGCTACTGGAATAATTTAGAGGTACTGAGATTAAAAGCTCGCAAGCTTCAGGTTGCAATTAAGGCTAGCAAATGCAGCTTTTAAAGTATTTCAGCTGCAGCAAGAATTGAATGCATATTATACATCGTCATTTTACCTACAACGTATTTACTTAGTGAGCTCATATCAAAAGCTGATTAGAATTTCTTAGAGTTTCTTTAAAACGTGTTCATTTTCATGTAGAAACTTTATGCACAGATAACCTTGAGAAAATAGATTTTTCTGTAATATCTTTACTTTATATTACTTAACTGACTTGCGAATGATGAATAATTATTTATGATAGTTTTGAGAACGAGTGAAACATCAGCTACTAAATTTTATGTAGATTCGTTTTAAGTAAGGAATAAGAATTAAATTATTAGAATTATTATTTTTAATTTGTTATTTGCACAAGATCGACGCAGCTGGCACATTCAAAGAGAGGCCTATGCCCAGCAGTGGGATAGAGAAGGCTGTGGATGATGATGATGAAGTAAGGAATTAAACCTAATAACTTACCCAAAGATTTAACAGTAGATTTAATGCTTTGTGTGATTAAACTGGCTTTACAGATCAGTCAGGCTTCAGTACCAGGGATCTTGGGTTCGATTCCTGCAAAAATAAACAATGTTTGTTTAGTGTGAGGTTTACAAACCTAGAGTTAATAGGTATCTTCTAGGTAAACGTGTTACACCCTAGGCTGCAGGAATGCTTAACATCAGGCAGGCAATAGTCAAACGTGAACCTATCCTACGTAACAAAACTAGTTTTTTTTTTATCTAGTACGGGTTTGCACTTGGCCATAGACTGCTTGATAGTAAGCAAAGGCTATTAGACGGCGCTGTGTGAATGTCCCGTATTGCGATGTTTAGAGTCTATTTGAGTAATAAGGGATATGTTATAATTACAATTGCTTACTAACCTAACCCAACACTACCTCGTTCCAGGGTACCTGGAGCCCTACATAGTGCCAGCCAGCCTGGAGCAGCTGCTGGTGGCAAGCGACGTGGTGGGCAACATCCGCTTCAGCCACCCCACGCTGTACGTGTTCCCGGGCGGACAGGGCGACGCCGCGCTCTTCGGCATCAACGGGTTTAATATGCTAGGTAAGTACTGTAATAACTACTACATTCTATGCTCCAATGTTATTTTTTAAGTGGAAACCCGCACTATGGTGTGGAAAGGCCCATTTCTCATCATTTCAGGTGCCTATAGTACATCGATATGAGTGCTTGTTAGACATATTCTAACACAACAAGTGGCGCCATCAGCCGCGTAGTGTGGAGTGTTTGGAAATTAGTGTGGTTTTTTGCGCCTGACAGATAGTAGACCGTAGCCTAGTTGGTTAAGGGGTTCTGGACGGTGATCGGAAATACGCAGGTTCGAATACAGCCGGTTGTAATTATTTTCGCTTATTTTCCATTAAAAGATTCAGTAAATACTAAAATGTATCTGCTTAAGATAACTCCCCTAATAAATTAATTATGTGGCAAAGTCACTCCCTCAGAAATTTCAAGTATCAAGGCAGGTTGAATTTCAAGCAAACGCTACCCTGTAGGACGCCGTGGAAGAATTGCGGTGTGTCGACTAGCAGGAGACGATGTGTTGTCAAAAGAGTAATTACGTCATTTTATTACAATAGCTACATTAGTAATGATTATGTAAAATATGAAAAATACGCTAATCTAAAATTAAATAGGTTGCCAAACACTTCACGATTCACGCATGCTCCATTTTGAATAACAATGAGTTGTACTGATGTATTTTATTTTGTGGTTTAGTTGAGGCCAAAACGTTTGACTTAAATGCGTACAACCAGAAATCATTTTCGTAGCCTGACAATAATTAATTTTAATACGAATACCTAATAAAAGAGCATCAAATAGACCATACAATGTTTGCTCCAACCACAGTGTCCTGATGAAATATTGGGCAATGAATTAGCCGCTAGCGGCAAACGTAGAGCCTCTCTAATGAAAGCGGAGAAAAATGCCTCCTGCCAGCTTTCAGCCGTTATTACTAGCATTTTTGGAGTTCCTATTGTGAGCCATAAGATATATAGGTCTCTCTATAGTAGGTAGGTGTAAGGTTTCTGCTACTAGTGCCTAGTAGTAATAATAAAGACCTGAATCTTTTCTTGAAATAAAATTGTTGTAGCATACAGTATACATGTGTAGGTGAGCATTTAGATATAAAATGAGCAAAAATGCGTATTTCTACAAGTTTTGTGTAAGTTTGGCAAAGTAACAGATAATCATAACTTCGTAAATGTACAAAAACAAACATTTACGAAACTGGTATTTGTGTCATAAAATTGGCCATAATAATTTGATCATTGGATAGTAATATTTTTGGTATAGAAAATTTTAATCTACCAGTACAAAAACGGAATATTCTAGATCCAACGCTATCTTAAAATACCTCAACCTATCCACATTCTCGAAAAGCCTCAAATCTCGTATCCGCTCCAATTTTCATGATTTTTCAAAAGCTTACGCGATTGCGGTTATTCGGTCGCTCCCATTGGCTGTAAGCCAGAGCTCTCATCTTTATTGGCCGCCGAGCCGATGTAGTTTCGTTACGATTGGCTGAAAAGTTACTACGTAATAACTCGCGCCTGTTATTGGTGGTTTAACATCAATAACTGTTCCAGTGGTTTTTATGGAGAGGATAACTTCGACTGAGAGATGTAAGAGCATTGCTTTCATTAGATTGATAAACTTTTAACGAAGCTTTTTGAAAGCCTAAGGATTGTAGTAAAAGGTTTTTATTTAGTAAATTTGATATCGTATATTTTTATTAACTAATTTGTTAGGGAGGACGGTAGAACCACTGATACGAATAAGCATGCGCACATGGGCAATCAGTTACGTTATTATACTTAACATTTTATTAACATATACTTTTGCCTTCTCAGAAAACAATTGCTTAAACAACAGTAGTGCTCCTGACTTAAGGGGTCGTCAAAGGTGGCTTATCATACCTACCTATAACATTTAAGAATGCAATAATGCATAAAATCGAAAGGGTTGTTGTCAAACTTGAATCTATAGTAAAATACCACTTAACAACAAACCAAAGAGGAAAAAAACCGCCTTGACACGAGTCTCAGATACAGCCTGGCCTTGGGCTAACAACCACTCTGGCCCGAAGCCAGCGAATATTGGTTTTCTTCTTAGACGTTTTTGTGACATCCAGAGCTTGCCTATAGCCTAGTTAAGTGGGGTATCGAATTTACTGGCTCTTGTCGAGATGTCTACTCGGGTATTGTCAATATTGGACTTGGGTTTGGAAGAGATTTTTTATGGTAGAGTGATAGAAATAACGACGGACGGTGGACAACAGTAAAACGTAGATATACAGATAAGTGATAGTTTTCAATTGCAGTCGACTTTATTTTACAAAATCTAAGCAAGTAAGGTAACATTTTGTTAGTACCTACATTTAATTCTTACACTTACTTGAATTAGCTTTCAGACTGATAACGATGATTAGATTTGAGAGGATAGAAATATAACATGTAGATTGTAGTCCAAATGAAAATTATATTATTCTAGTATTTTATTTATATAATAATTGCTCCACGTTTTATACTAATAAATCTAAACAAGACCTATTTTTATTCAATCGTAACGTAACCAACAATAAATAGAAGAGTAAACTAAAATCACAGTCTGCCATTTCGCTCTATCTCCATCCATTCTCTACATCCAATTAATTTCATCCTGTTTGTTTGCAGCGCGGATTGCATCGCAATTATTGCGCGGAATCAATGAACAATCAACACAATCATTCCATTTTATATACGGACTAGTACGTAAATGTGCCGAGTTTAAATGAAAGCATATTAATGAGCCATGAATGTGATTTTTCTGAACACAGTTTGTAGACTTGATAGAATGAATATGAAATTGTTTATTGTTTTGTCTCCTTATTTATTAGGAGCCTGTATTGTTCCATTGTTGGGCAAATGCCTACCTCCTCTTTCCATTTATTTCTGTCTAGTGCTATAATGTCTCCTTAATTTGTGATATGTTTTATGTATCACATGACTACATACGAGTCGTTTCTATAACAATAATACGAAAATCAATGTAACATCGCATAGTAACAATTTCCATGACAAGACAATTTTGGTTTCCTGAACAACCTTGAAAGTTTTGTAGCTTAAAATGCTATTAAGGGTGGTCCTAAAATTGTCTATTCCGGGTAAAGTTTATAAAGTTCACTCCTAAAATCTACAACCATACCGTGAGTTGAAAAGTTTTATCACGATTTGTAGATTAAAATTTAACTTTGATTACATACTTTCAAGGGCGTTAAATTTAGATGTAAATGTATTTAAAAAATACCCGTGATAGGTAATATTGATACGTACGTGGAATTAATCGTATAAAATTTAAAGATCAAATTTTCAAAAATGAAAAGTTAGCCATTTTAAGGTCACTGATAGTATTAGCAAATTGTTAGAAAAAGAAGACGCCTCTAAAACTTTTGGATACTGTTTTAGATTTCCAAATAGGAAACGAGTAAATTGATAAACCATTTCGTCTAAAAAAGGTAAATTATATTTTTTAACCTTAAATCACAGTGAATATCCATATAAATCTACAATTCAAGGTAGCTGGGTGAAATATTTACCTATGTATACTTTGCTACACATAGTATACATAGATTGGAACGGGACCCGTTCGTTCGGAAGCACTAGATTGAAAAATAAATTGAACCTGGATCGGAGAGCGTTTGCATACAGTCGTAGGTATAGCGGAGTTATATATATAGTAACTAGGGGAACTTTTTATATCAGGGAGAGTGAATAGTATTTGCTTTATTATACGACATTGTTTGAATAAAACTTTGAAAATTTATGTTTTATATTAAATAAACTGTAGCTTAACGAAAGACAACGACATTTTCAAAGTTAAATAAATGGACACATAATATGTAATGTACATACAATATTAGTACTGGCATGAGTCACTGAAACAAACACCTTATCCAAAATGGGATTAAAGACGGAGTTCACGTTTTATTTTTAAAATTCGTAGCATTGCATAATTTAATCAATGTTTTTATGTAAGTAGAAGTAGAAACATACTAAAATTAATTAAATATTCTCCTTTCACTGAACTAAAAACTAAACCAGCTACATACATTTATATAAAACCTTGATCATATTTCCTTGATTTATAAAACTACAGTATACGTACACCCTCCCGCCCATATTTTGCATGTCCGATCCACTGCGTGCGTGGTCAGAGAAACAAACAATATTTGCCGACTGTCCGCCGCCACGTTTGGACAGCAAAGCGACAATGTTGGACAAGCTCTCACAAACAATGTTTCACCCGACATGGTTTAGGCATGCTCTGAGCTTGATTGCTTTGTCCCTTTAGATAGATATATTTGTAACTGTGGTAGGTTCACAGGAGTAACTTCACATGACTTATAAAAATATTGACGTGCATTGTTAAATTCATTTGTAGTCAAGCAAATACCTAATTCCAAAAGGTTGTTAAACAAGGTTGTCAGCATCATGTCAACCTTTATCTACTGCTGATTATAGGCCTCCTCTCGAGCATGAGCTCTGATATTTTATTTTACCTATGTATTTGTGAACATATGGTGCGGGATTTTCAGATTGAATTTGTTGCAGATACAATGTGGTTATACGAATGGTTTGCAACAATTCATTACTGTGGTTGACTGTGTTGTGTGGTATGGAATGGTATGGAAAAGTATGCAAGTCGATAAGGTTACTTACATAACTGATTTTTGTAACTCAAAATTGTTTGTTTTTACAAGATAGTCGTTAATAGTTTAACTACTTACTAGGGAAATGAACAGACCAACGAAAGAACAAATACACTTTTGGTAAACAACTTTATTTACAATAATAAAATATAAATACAAGGGAAGAAAAACTAAACATAGGTACTACTTCTAACTACTACAAAAAGGGGCACTTAGAAAATCTTTAGAAAAGCCTAAAGATAATCTAAGTGCTCCAGCCCACTACCAGAGGGCAGCGTGCCCAGCATACTGGCCGCATTACCACGCTGGATGGCAATGCTTATACGTTGAGCCAAAAAAAGGCCAGCATTTTGGTCATGCGTTGCGTCAACCAAGCGCTCCGAGAGGTTTTGGAAAATAGTATGGGCTCCCGGACCCCACGGCCCCAAAGTCTCGACTCCAAAAGGCTCAAATATGTAACCTAGGCTGATATGTCTATGTCTTTTGGTTATATTATATATAAGAAAGGTATGACGTAAAATTTGTAGAGGTAATTCCTTACTAGCCCATACTTTATTGTAGAGGTCATTCCTTACTAGCCCATACTTTATAGTAGAACTAAATACTAATGCACATCTATAATTATATAAAACTCAAAGTTGACTGACTGGCTGATAACAAACCACTGGACGAATTGGGCTGAAATTTGGAATGAAAGTAGATGTTATGACGTATGCATCCGCTAAAAATGGATTTTTGGAAAGGCCACGTTCAAAGGGGTGAAATAGGGGATGCAAGTTTTACTTCATAATGCGAGCAAAGCCGCGAGCACCCAGTAGTAATAAAATAAAGATATACATTTAACCTATACAATTGTCTATCTTCCAGTGGACGGCGGTTTCTCCCGCAAGGCGTGCTGGTGGGACTTCGCCCGCCACCTCGACCGCCTCGACGCGGTGCTGTTCACACGACTCAACAACTGCTCGGCCTCGGGCATGGCCTCCGTGCTGCGGAGGAAGGCCGCTACTAACGTCTACCCACAGATTGGACACTTCTTCTGTAACCTAGAGGTGAGCATACCTTCCTAGATGGTATTAGTAGCGCCTTAGTTCATTCATCGGCCGAACTGCAGTACTTGCGACGTCGTTAACACACACTCATTCAAAAAACAATAAAACTGATCGTATAAGGTTGGCAGAATAATGGTAATGTGTAATGGAAATGTTGCTTTTTTGGACTTTATTGGGCATAAATCCTTAATATAAACAGCTAGTTAGGTTATTACCAGGTTTAAACAATCGCAATGCCAATTTTGACGCTAACTCATTAAGCTGATTGAGCGTTGAAGGGGAATAAACATCATTAGTGTTACATCTCAAGTATATTGTAATTACGTTAAAGCATAGATAGTGCATTGTTCGTTTGAAAATATTTTAAGCATTAATAATGTTTATGCATGCAGATTGATTAAATAAAATAGTATATAATAAATAAAAATATATTATCATATAAATTGTATATACCTACTACTTAGTATTTTTTTTTATTAATTTGACTTGTTGGATAAAGAATAAAATAATGAAATCTAGGGCTGACTAACAGAAGTATTAAATTAAATCTAGGGCTGACTTATTACAAAGTATTTACCTCGTGGCGCCATATAGTCGCCGTGCAAGGTTGTAACTGATCCCTCCGTCGAGCTCCGGTGGGCAGACTGCTACTGCACGGCTTGGGTGGAGGGAAGGAATCTCAAGTTTGATGCGATGCACGCATCAAACTTGAGATTCCTTCCCTCGTTGTGAACGTATGAGGTAAATGCAAATCTAGTCTCAACGCTATACTTTTTTGTTGATGCATTGGATTATTGATCCGTGGAAGGACCTGGGCGCCCACCACGATGTATTTGCCCGAGAGTAATAAATTCTGCGGGGGAATCACGACCCTTAGTCATGAGGAAATACGGCTCAAGAGAGAAATTGTTGAGTAATAAAATATACTACTAAGGTAGTTAACGTAAGATTAATAAAATATCCTTTCAAGTAATCTGTAAATAATACATAAAATAAGATTTAAAATTAAAGTAACAAGCAGAACATAACTCTAATCTGATGTGAAGTTGTAACTTGATCAAAGAATCGCTTGTGATCGTAACTATCTAAATATGTTTACTAAGTTACGGCTACCACGAGGTCAGAGGATTCAAAACATTTTGTGACAAAATTTCTTTGGGCAATAAATAAATTTGTATTTGTAAGTTAGCTTGCCCTTACCCTACCCTTTTTCCCCTTTTGGATAGGTACAATAATAATTATTTACATGTCAAAAATTCAAACATAATATTATATTTGTCGTTTTCTAGAGAGCTTATCAGTAGGCTTCAAACAGTAAAGCTACCAGATAGATATACATACATCTAAATGCATGCACAAATATGTCCATGGTCAGAATTCCTTACGCACCCAACATACTCAAGTAAATTAAATACATAACATTAAGTTGAAAGAGGATAGTACGCGTTATATATTTAGTTATGATAGTAACTATTGGAGCATGTAGTATCAACTTCCATTGAGTATGAGTTATAGTATTTCGTCAGACTACACCAAGCACTAACGTGTGCATGTAACGCGCCTACTCTCGTGTTCGATTTATTGGGAACTTGTTTTTGTGTTGTGATTATTTTGTGATTGAAATTATGTACCTAGTCACTTGTAAGTGCAATTTTGTTTTTTGCTGGTTAGGGTTTATTTGTATTAATTTTTCTATAAGTACAACTAAAAATAAAACTGAACCTATAGAACGTATGTACCTACTTGACTAGATCAAGTGTCAAATTTGAGCTTTTACAAATGTGAAGTTCTAATAAGTTTTAATATTGAGATTGTTAAAATATGTTTGGACTACTATTTAACGTATTATCCTACCAAAGCGCTTACGTGTATGATACTAAGTATTTTTTTTTTTTCAAATCAATTATTTTTATTTGTCATAACTTAAACTACTTACAGAAAACTTGATAACAGAACACGTTCCAACATTTTATAGAATGTTTGTCTGTTTTTATGTTTCTCTGTTTATCTCGCAAAAACAATCTTCACAATTTTTAGAATGTAGGTAGTATAAGATCCTAGAAGTGTTATAAATCCGAAATAATGCGAGCAAGGCCACGGGCGACCACTAGTAGAAAATACATTAATTGCGACAAGAAATAAGGTAGGTAGGTAAATCTACCACATGATACCTACCACAGTAGGTACACTAAGTTCGAAATCTGTTATAGGAAAGTCAACCCCAAGAAATAATCTGACACCCGGTCATAACATTCCTCCGGGGTTGCGGAGATCTGATGGCAGTCGTTCTGTGTAAAAACCTGTTTCTGCCAAATCACGTAGATCTGGAAGCCATGAATTTGGAAACATGGCGAAGGGAAACAACTAAGTTCTAAACCTATCTGGTGTTGGTTTCCAGGAGCGTCGCGCGCTGTGCAGCCCAGACGAGGACAAGGATCGCGACCCCCTGCTGGTGTCCCTCCTGCAGGAGGGCTCCGATATGATGGCCGACCTCCGCCACCTCAACCTGCGCCCGCAGTACTGCTACCGAAGCCCCGACCCGGTCAACCTTTATCATAAAGTTGGACATGGTACGTATCACGCAGACATACTTTGCCCTTAGGTATTTATTTTAGTGTCAACAATAATAAAGTTAACAAAATTAAGGCAAAGTAACAATTGAAAACTCACTGTTCTAAGCTCACTAAACCTTCTATTAGATTAAACAATGATGCTGTATTTACTGAGCACTACAATAATTAAGATTTTTACTAAACTGTTTCTTATCTTTTATTTCAGGAACCCTCGATATGTACGTTCTGAATCCGTCCAAGGACTCCAAATACGTTCGTGAATTTCTCAAAAAGTGGCATAATAGTGAACAAAAACTGTTTGAAGGTGCTAGTGCGTCGGGACAGTTCAACTTCCCCATCCCTAACTTAGTATCGATATGTGCGCTGCTGGTGTGGCGGCCCGCCAACCCCGACGACACCATCACCAGGATCATGTTTCCCGGCTCCACGCCGCAACACAAGATCTTCGAAGGCCTCGAGAAGCTGCGCCACTTGGAGTTCCTGCAGCACCCCACATGCACCGGGCGACAGATACAGCCGCAGGCGCCGCCTGTCGTGCCGACACCTGCTACTGCCGTCACTTCCACCAAAATCACTAAATCGACCACAAAGACCAGCAAAGAAAGAACAATTATCGCGGAAAAGACGAAAGACGAGAGAATCGTCGAGCCTGAACCGCCACCGAAGGATTTCAAAGATGAAAGAGACTCTAAAAATATTATAGATAACAAACTGCTCAGTGAACTTGTGGACGGAGAAGACAAGAAGATTGAATCGGTTCTGAAAGATTCGATTACTGCTCGAGCAGAAACCACTCTAGATGATAAAATCGCTCAATACGAAAGCACTGTTATAGACAGTTTATCGAAAAAGAAAGATGCGAGGAAAAAGGCTGTAGATAAAAAAATTAGACGGATAGATAAGACTGATGATATTAAAGATTCTGTAGTTAAATCTACCGAGGCTAAAAAAATTGAATCTGAAAGCAGAGCTAAAACGGAAGTGAGAAAAAAAGTTGAGAGTCGAACCAAATCTGAAACGACTACAACGCCAAGAAGCAAAATTAGTCACAGAACGTCACATAAATCTACAGAAAAGAAAATTGTAGCAACCACGGTTGATAAAAAAGTAACGTCTGAAGATAAAAAATCCCCGCCTGTGACACCCAGAAAAAGTATTGAATCTAAAACTACTCCAACAACTGCACAATCTGTAGTCAAAGAAAGAATCAAAGCAAAAACCAGAAAATTAAGCCCTGGAAGTACACCTGCTAAAAGTACCAAAGAAGCAGCTAACCGTAGAGTAGCGGAATCCAAATTAAAGCAAGGTTCACCTAAGCGCGATATCACACAAAAATCATCAGAAAAAAAAGAACCTAAAAAACGTGAACCTATATCACGCAGGCCAAGGCCATTGGCTTCCCCTGTGAAAGGTTTAAAAGCAATGAAAAGTCCAACAAAATCGGTAAAATCTATTAAAGCAGATACGTCAAAGTTAAAAGGACTTCAACGAGTAAACTACGAAGATATATTAAGAGATGCTAAAAAATCTGATGAAGATACTTCTAAATCTTTAGATGACATGAAGCAACAAGAACTTGATGAGCGAGAGGAGCAAGAAATTGTTCGAGAAATCGAAGCAGTATTTAACAGAGACAGTGAAGCGGAAGAAAGAATAGAGTTTGTAGGTCGTTCTGATATTGAAAAAATAACATGTATGATCGATGAAACTAAGACTGAAACCACAGCTGACGGGGAGTTTGAAGAAGAATACCTCATAATCGAAAAAGAAGAAGTTGAGCAAGATACAGAAGATGTTGAACATGAAAGTTGTCATGACCATGAAGATGAACTACAAAAACATGCAAAAGACAAGGAGGAATCAGAAAAAAAGAAAGAAGATACTGTAGTTGAAAAAGACAAGTTAGAAGAAACTCAAAATAAGACTGAAGCTTTAATAGAAACTGAAATAAAGCCAATTAGTTCTAAGGAACATTCCGTAAGTGTAGACGAAAAACAAGATATTAGTAGTGAAAAAAAGACGTCTGATAGCAAAAGTGGTGTGGCTAAGCCAAAAGATTCATTAGAACTCAACAATGTCCAAGAATCTCAACCTGATGAAAAAATATCCACTACTATAGAATCTGGTGCTACCACAGCACCTACATTACCAGAAGACGAACGAATAACGTTAGATGATATTAAAGAAGATCATCAAATAGAAGAAAAACACACACAAGAAGTAACAAAAGAGGTAATCCCACCACAAACTCTTGTAGATATGCAAAAACCAGAATCTGCTGAAAAAAATACTAAACTTGAAGCTCAACCTGCTCCAATAAGAGAAATCGTAAAAACGCCAGATGAAGTTGCAGATCTTCCGTTACACGAGGAAGTAGATTATAGAACATACGAAGAAAAAAAGACACCAATAGAAGAGGATATATTTAAACGAAAACCAAACATAGGATTTGTACAAGAAATAAAGGTTCCCAAAGATTTACCACTTCCTGATAAAGATGCTTTGATTGGTAGTAGTACAAAAGCAATTGAAGAAGATGTTGTTATACAGACTATGCAAAGAGCATCTCATGCTGAAGTTGTAACAGTGACGCCAGGATCTGCGCCCGAATCTCCAATGTATCATGATCAAATGAAAATAACGTTGATTCCTGGATCTGACCTCAAGCCTGTCAAAGAATATGATGATACTGATTTTGGTTACGGCCAATACACTGAAAAGTTAAGAGAAACTCATATCACAACACTAGATTCACCAATGAAAGATGACATAATTGTCATAGAAGAAGTCTCCTGTATGCCGGAAAAAATTCCATCAATACCTGAGGATGTTGAAAAAGAAATTGAAGAAGCCCAAAAGTTAGAAGAATCAGAAAAACCTCCTGTGAGTCCAAAAGATGTTGAAAAAATAGTGGCTGATGTTGCAGAAGTTCTTAAATCTGATAAAAGTTTAGATGAGATAATGGCTGAAAAGTCACCCATAATGCTAAGAAAATCACCTGAAAGCCTGACAAAAACAGATACTACCATAATGACTGCTATAGAAGCAACTAAAATGCTCCTTAGCAGTGAACAAGAAATTAAACATGATAGCTCTCTTGACAAAATTGTTATTGTAACTCATGACCTAGATTCGGTACATAAAGAGGTGTCGCCGGCAAGATCAGTTACATCAGAAGATGTTAGTGAAATATCAGATAAAACTGTCCTAAGCGAAGGAAAAAGGTTAAAACGAGATACAAGAGAAGATATATTTATGACAAAACAAGCAGTAGCAGAATCTGAATCAAATTTAATGGAAGTTTTGTCATCAAAAACAGAAAAAAAACTGAGTTCAACTATGGAATCAGCCAAAACTTTAGAAAAATTAGAAGAAAAAATGGCTGACTTAAAAAAGAAAGAAATAACTCAAAATGTTTCTCACACCATCACTGAACAGGCACCTGTCACAGATTCACAATCTGAAACTCTTCTCAGCAAAGTTCCTGAAAAAGAACCTAGTACAGAGAAAGATAATCAGATCATAAGAAACATACACGAACTGGAACTGATTACTTCAAAAGATCCACATGAAGTTGAAACGAAATTGCCTGCACAAGATAGTGGCACCACAGATGAACAAATCCATATAAAACCAAAGAGTCCACTTTCAGCTAAGGAAGACAAAAAACAACACATATCTGAAAAAGAAAGTGACGATGAAGCAGATAGCGACAAGAAAGAATTAGAGGTCGCACATAAGGATATGAAGGAGTTTGACGATAAAAATAAATCTGAAAAATTAATCCCAGAAAATCAAGTTCAAAAAACACTCCACCAATCCACTCAAGATATAAGAAAAAATATTAATATCATTTCTGACAAACTTGATGAAAAGCAAGTAGGTTTAGAAAAAGATATTAAGAATAAAGAAAATGTAGTTTTACAAGATATTGATGGTGTGGAAGATACCTTGAGCAAAGAAATAAAATCAAAATTATCAAAAAAAGATAAAATAGACAAATTTATGAACAAATTAGATGAAAAAGTTAGTGCTACAAAAGATTTTTTCACTGGAAAATTATTTGGTCGAAAACCTTCAGTTGACGTTAGTCCCGAAAATAATAAGGAGGCTGAAATGCTATCCACGAACACAGACAAACATGAAAAAATTTCAAAGGCTGAAGAAAAGGTATCAAAATTTTCACCTGAAAAGGAATCAGAACAAATCGATTATGACGAGAAAATCCCCGGTTCGATAGCAGAAGTCCTGACATTTGAAGACTATGATAATAAAGTTGAACCTGATTCTCTTAAAATAGAAGAAAAACGTGTCAAAATGTCAGATGATCAAAACCAACTAGATTCAGTAAAAAAGGATAAAAAATTGAGTAGTCTTATTGAAAAAAATTTAACACAAATAGATTATGATGAAATAGTTCCAAGTGCAATAGCAAAGTCTCAAAGTTTGCATATTGGCGATGACAAAATAGAACCAGCTAAGCCATTTGAAAGTTCGAGTAGTTTCAAAGAAGCATCCACAGAAAAAGATCGAAAAAGTATCAGTGTATCAGAAGATACTACACCAAAATCTGTTGTTGATGTAGTAGAAAGAAGATTAAGCAAAGACAAAATTGTAGAGCAGATTGTGGCCAGTGCTGATTTGGGTGATGATTTTGAACAGAGAGAGAGAGATAGAGAGATTGAACAGATAGATACGGATTTAAGACTTGACATAAAAGAAGCTCCTAATTTAATGCAAGAAATGTGTTTGAAACCACATGATAGAGAACCTAGCCCTGATTCTCTGGATGAATCAGTGATAAGTGATAGCATAGAAAAACAAGCTGAAAGAATACCAAGTCCATTAGACAAAGATCTACGTCCATCAGAGTTAAATGTCAAAGCAATTAGTCCATTATGCAAACCTTCAACTCCAACTATTGCCGAAAATGTAAGCCCTGAAGAACTAACTATAGATAAATTATCTAAATTAATATCAGACGACAGAAAGGTATTAAACATGTTTACTGACAATAAAATGTCCTTTGATGATTACATAAGCATGAGATCAGTCACACGAGATGATTTAAAAGTCAGTGGCATAGCATATAACGATGAAGATCTTCTCATCCAAGCATTAGAGCCTGAAGCAGTTCTTAAAGACTTAGTTCCTATCGATACACCTAAAATAATAGTAACGTCTGAAATTGTCACAATTAACTTTGAAGAAGTTGAAATAGAAAGACTCGTCTTTGCGAAATTAGTTTCAACTAGATTTGCTGATAAACACGGTGTAATAAGAAAAATTAAAAGAATAACGGTATCTTTTTCGACAGATTTTTATTCTGATGGTAGACCAAGTACTGATAATACTGAAAGTTTAACCTCAATCTCAGATGTAGAAAATGAGATGGACATAAATGAATGCCTGAAAGACTATGAGCTTGTTTGTCAACCCGAAGAAGAAACTAAAACTTCCAAGTCAAGTATTGTTACTATCAATGGCCGTCAAATTTCTAGAAGAATTATTACGACCACCATAGTAGAACAGTACAGCTTGATAACTATAAAACGATCTCGAACGAAATTGATTGTAAGAACGATACAACAAGATGAGTATCCAAATGGCTCCATATTAGCCAAAGTAAGTGAAGTTATAACACTTGCAGATGGAAAAATTGACATCAGTGAAAACGAAGAATCAGATGAAGTCAATCTTCAAGGTTTTGAAAAACTTGGAGATCCAACAGAGGAATCAACAACACAGTCTCTTACTATAGTAGAAAATGGCATAGTCATAACCAGAAAGGTAATTGTTACAAAGATTATTCAAGAATTTTATTGTGCCATAAGTAAAGTGAGTCGAGCCAGAACAATATTAACAACAGTAACAGAAGATTGTCTACCTGATGGGACTTGTATCCGAAAGTCTAGTGGTAAAATGACATATTCTGATAAAATTGACGTACAAACCTCTGGTGAAAAACTTCAAAAGGCAATAGCAAGTCCAACAACATTAGTACAGCTAGAAAAGACATCAATACTAAGGGCTAAGACGTCGCCTGATGAAGAAGAGTCAACTTCAGTTGTAGACAAAGTGTCTCCTTTAGACAAAGAGGAAACTTCAGTTAAGGATAAAAGCTCACCATTGGATGAAGCACCAACTCCAACTAAGGATAAAAAGTTACCTCAAGACAAAGAGCCCTCTCCGATAAAGAACGAAAAATTACTCCTAGACAAAATAGAAACTCTAGTTTTGGATAAAATGACAACATTAGATAAAGCACCATCACCAACTAAGGATGAAAAGTCACCGCTAGACAAAGATACCTCTGTAATTAAGGATGAAAAGTCACCTCTAGACAAAAAGCCCGGTCCAATAGTGGATGAAAAATTACCTGTAGACATAGAGGCAACTTTAGTTGTGGATAAAATGTTACCATTAGATAAAGCACCATCTCCAACCAAGGATGAAAAGTCACCACTTGACAAACAGCCCTCTCCAATTACGGATGAAAAGTCACCTGTAGACAAAAAGGAAATTCTAGTTGTTGATAAAATGTCACCATTGGATAAAGCACCATCTCCAACCAAGGATGACAAGTCACCTCTTGACAAAGAGCCCTCTGCGATTACGGATGAAAAGTCACCTGTAGACATAAAAGACACTCTAGTTGTTGAAAAAATGACACCAATAGATAAAGCACCATCTCCAACCAAGGATGACAAGTCACCTCTTGACAAAGAGCCCGCTCCGATTACAGATGAAGAGTCACCTCTAGACAAAAAGGACACTCTAGTTGTTGAAAAAATGTCACCAATGGATAAAGAACCATCTCCAACCAAGGATGACAAGTCACCTCTTGACAAAGAGCCCTCTCCTATTAAGGATGAAGAGTTACCTCTAGACAAAAAGGAAACTCTAGTTGTGGATAAAATGACACCATTAGATAAAGCACCATCTCCAATCAAAGATGACAAAACACCTTTTGACAAAGAGCCCGCTCCGATTACAGAAGAAGACTCGCCTCTAGACAAAAATGAAACTCTTGAAGTGGATAAAACGTCACCATTAGATAAAGCACCATCTCCAACCAAGGATGACAAAACACCTCTTGACAAAGTGCCCGCTCCGAATACAGATGAAGAGTCACCTCTAGACAAAAAGGACACTCTAGTTGTTGAAAAAATGTCACCAATGGATAAAGCACCATCTCCAATCAAAGATGACAAAACACCTCTTGACAAAGAGCCCGCTCCAATTACAGATGAAGAGTCAGCTCTAGACAAAAAGGAAACTCTAGAAGTGGGAAAAACGTCACCATTGGATAAAGCACCATCTCCGACCAAGGATGACAAAACAACTCTTGACAAAGAGCCCTCTCCGATTACGGATGATAAGTCACCTCTAGATAATAAGGAAACTCGAAAAGTGGGTAAAACGTCACCATTAGCTAAGGCACAATCTCCAATAAAGAATGATAGAACACCTCTTGACAAAGAGCCCTCTCCGATAACGGATGAAAAGTCATCTGTAGACAAAGTGCAATCTCCAATTAAGGATGAAAAGTCACCTCTAGACAAAAAAGAAACTCTTGAAGTGGATAAAATGTCACCATTGGATAAAGCACCATCTCCAATCAAGCATGACAAAATACCTCTGGACAAAGAGCCCTCTCCGATTACGGATGAAAAGTCATCTTTAGACAAAGAGTCCACTATGATTGAAGATAAAGAGTCACCTCTAGACAAAAAAGAAACTATTGAAGTGGATAAAATGTCACCATTGGATAAAGCACCATCTCCAACCAAGGATGAAAAGTCACCTCTTGACAAACAGCCCCCTCTGATAACGGATGAAAAGTCACCTGTAGACAAAGTGCCCACTCCGATTAAGGATGAAGAGTTATCTCTAGACAAAAAGAAAACTCAAGATGCGGATAAAACGTCACCATTTGATAAAGCACCATTTCCAACGAAGGATGACAAGTCACCTCTTGACAAAGAGCCCTCTTTAATTAAGGATGAAGAGTCACCTTTACACAAAAAGGAAACTCTAGTTCTGGATAAAATTTCACCATTGGCTAAAGCATCATCTCCAGCCAAGGATGACAAGACACCTCTTGACAAAGAGTCCACTCCGATATTGGATGAAAAGTCACCTCAAGACAAAAAGGAAACTCTAGAAGTAGATAAAACGTCACCATTGGATAGAGTACCATCTCCAACCATGGATGATAAGGCACCTCTTGACAAACAACCCTCTCCGATTACGGATAAAAAGTCACCTGTAGACAAAAAGGACACTATAGTTGTTGAAAAAATGTCACCATTGGATAAAGCATCATCTCTGACGAAGGATGACAAGTCACCTCTCGACATAGAGCCCGCTCTGATTACAGACGAAGAGACACATCTAGACAAAAAAGAAACTCTAGTTGTGGATAAAATGTCACAATTGGCTAAAGCACCATCTCCAACCATGGATGACAAGTCACCTCTTGATAAAGAGCCCTCTCCAGTTAACGATGAAGAGTCACTTGTAGACAAAAAGGAAACTATAGAAGTGGATAAAACGTCACCATTGGATAAAGCACCATCTCCAACCATGGATGACAAGTCACCTCTTGACAAAGAGCCCTCTTCAGAGTCACTTGTAGACAAAAAGGAAACTCAAGAAGAAGATAAAACGTCACCATTTGATAAAGCACCATCTCCAATCAAGGATGACAAAATAGATCTTGACAAAGAGCCCACTCCGCTTGAGGGTGAAGATTCACCTCTAGACAAAAAAGAAACTCTTGAAGTGGATAAAATGTCACCATTGGATAAAGCACCATCTCCAACCAAGGATGACAAGTCAACTCTTGACAAACAGCCCTCTCCGATTACGGATGAAAAGTCACCTGTAGACAAAATGCCCTCTCCAATTAAGGATGAAGAGTCACCTCTAGACAAAAAGGAAACTCTAGAAGTTGATAATACGTCACCATTGGATAAAGCATTATCTCCAACCAAGGATGAAAAAATACCTCTTGACATAGAGCCCGCTCTGATAAAGGATGAAGAGTCACCTCTAGACAAAAAGGAAATTCTAGTTGTGGATAGAATTTCACCACTGGATAAAGCACCATCTCCAACCAAGGATGACAAGTCACCTCTTGACAAAGAGTCCTCTGCGATTACGGATGATAAGCCACCTATAGACAAAAAGGAAAGTCTTGAAGTAGATAAAACGTCTACATTGGATAGAGTACCATCTCCAATCAAGGATGACAAAACACCTCTTCACAAAGAGCCCACTCCAATTAAGGATGAAACGTCAGCTCTAGACAAAAAGGAAACTCTAGTTATGGATAAAATGTTACCATTGGATAAAGCACCATCTCCAACTAAGAATGACAGTTCAACTCTTGACAAACAGCCCTCTCCGATTACGGATGAAAAGTCACCTGTAGACAAAGTGCCCTCTCCAATTAAGGATGAAGAGTCACCTCTAGACAAAAAGGAAACTCTAGAAGTTGATGAAACGTCACCATTGGATAAAGCACCAGCTCCAACAAAGGATGACACGTCACCTCTTGACAAAGAGCCCTCTCCGATTACGGATGTAAAGTTACCTCTAGACAAAAAAGAAACTCTTGAAGTGGATCAAATGTCACCATTGGATAAGGCACTATCTTCAACCAAGGATGACAAGTCACCTCTTGACAAAGAGCCCTCTCCAATTAAGGATGAAGAGTCACCTGTAGACAAAAAGGAAACTCTAGATACGGATCAAATGTCACCATTGGATAAAGTACCATCTCCAATCAAAGATGACAAAACACCTCTTTACAAAGTGTCCGCTACGATTACGGATGAAAAGTCATCTGAAGACAAAGGGCCCACTCCAATTCAGGATGAAGAGTCACCTCAAGACAAAAAGGAAACCCTAGAAGTTGATAAAACGTCTCCATTGGATAAAGCACCATCTCCAACGAAGGATGACACGTCACCTCTTGACAAAGAGCCCTCTCCGATTACGGAAGAAAAGTCACCTCTAGACAAAAACGAAACTCTTGAAGTGGATAAAAAGTCACCATTGGATAAAGCACCATCTCCAATCAAGCATGACAAGTCACCTCTTGACAAACAGCCTTCTCCGATAACGGATAAAAAGTTACCTGTAGACAAAAAGGAAACTCTAGAAGTGAATAAAATGTCACCATTAGATAAAGCGCCATCTCCAACCAAGGATGAAAAAACACCTCTCGACATAGAGCCCGCTCTGATTACGGATGAAGAGTCACCTCTAGGCAAAAAGGAAACCCTAGTTGTGGATAACATCTCACAATTGGCTAAAGCACCATCTCCAATCAAGGATGACAAAACACCTCTTGACAAAGAGCCTTTGCTGATAACGGATGAAAAGTCATCTGTAGACAAAGATCCCACTCCGACTGAGGATCCAAAGTCACCTTTAGACAAAAAGGAAACTCTAGAAGCGAATAAAACGTCACCATTGGATAAAGCACCATCTCTTATCAAGGATGACAAAACACCTCTTGACAAAGTGCCCGCTCCGATTACGGATGAAAAGTCACCTGTAGACAAAGGTCCCTCTCTGATTACGGATAAAAAGTCACTTCTAGACAAAAAGGAAACTCTTGAAGTGGACAAAATGTCACCATTCGATAAAGCACCATCTCCAACCAAGGATGATAAGTCACCTCTTGACAAAGAGCCCTCAACTATTACGGATGAAAAGTCACCTGTTGACAAAGTGCCGTCTCCAATTATGGATAAAGAGTCACCTCTTGACAAAAAAGAAACTCTTGAAGTGGATAAAATGTCACCATTGGATAAATCGCCATCTCCTACCAAGGAAGACAAGTTGTCTTTTGAGAAACAGCCCTCTCCGATTAAGGATGAAGAGTCATCGCCTCTAGACAAAAAGGAAACTCGAGAAATGGATAAAATGTCACCATTGGATAAAGCACCATCTCCAACCAAGGATGAAAAAACACCTCTCGACATAGAGCCCTCTCTGATTACGGATGAAAAGTCACCTGTAGATAAAGTGCCCTCTCTGCTTAAGTATGAAGAGGCGCCTCAAGACATAAAAGAAACTCTCGTAGTGGATAAAATTTCACCATTATATAAAGCACAATCACCAACTAAGGATGGTATGTTTTCCCTGGACAAAGAACCCTCTCCAATAAAGGATCTAAAATCATCTATAGACAAAGAGCCATCTTTGATCCAGGATGAAAAGTCAACTCTAGACAAAGAGCCTTCTCCGATTCAGGATGAAACATCACTTATACATACAGAGTCCACTCCACTTAAGGATAGAAAACCTTCTGTTAACAAAGATTACTCTCCACCAAAGGATAAAAAATCACCTGAAGACAAAGAGGAAACTTCAGATGTCGATAAAATTTTGCCATTAGATAAAGTACCATCTTCAACCAAGGATGCCAAGTTACATCTAGATGAAGAAGAAACTGTAATTGTGGATAAAATGTCACTATTGGATAAAGCAGCATCGCCAACTAAGGATAAAATGTTACCTCTGGACAAAGAGGCCACTGTGATTAAGGATGAGAAATCAATTCTGGATATAGAGGAAAATCTAATAATTGAAAAAGAGCCGTCCCCAACAAAGGATGATATTTCTACAATTGAGAAGGAGGTGTCATCCTTAAAAGATGAGAAATCCCCAACTGAGAAAATAACGTCACCTCTGCGAGATGAAAAGTTACCTGTAGACAAAGAACCGTCTCCATTGATAGATGAGAAATCATCCCTGGACAAGGAACTTTATACTTCGACGGGTGAGAAATCGCCAATTGAGAAGAAAGCGTCACCTCTAAGAGATGAAAAATCACCTTCGAAGGAAAAGATGTCATCCCTAGACAAGGAACTGTCTCTGTTGAGGGATGAGAAGACTTCTCTCGATGAACCTTCTCCTTTGAGGGATGGGAAGTCACCAATTGAGGAACAAGCGTCACCTCTGAAGGATGAAAAATTAACAGTGAAGAAAGAACGGTCCCCATCGAATGATAATATTTCGACAATTCAGCAGGAAGTGTCATCCTTGAAAGATGAGAAATCCCCAACTGAAAGAGAAACGTCACCTCTACGAGATGAAAAAATACCTGTAGACAAAGAACCGTCTCCATTGATGAATGAGAAGATTTCTTTGGATAAGGAACCTTTTACTTTGAAGGATGAGAAGTCAACAATTGAAAAAGAAGCGTCAACTCTTAAAGATGAAAAATCACCACAAGAATATATACCGTTCTCATCAAAGGATGATAAGTCACCAATTGAGACGAAAGTGTCATCCTTGAAAGATGGGAAATCCCCAACTGAGACGGAAGCGTCACCTCTTAAAGATGAAAAATCACCTTTGAAGGAAGAGGAGTCATCCCTGGACAAAAAACCGTTTCCATTGGTGGAAGCAAAGTTATTCCTGGACAAGGAACCTTCTCCTGTGAAGGATGAGAAGTCACCAATTGAAAAAGAAGCGTCACCTCTAAAAGATGAAAAATCACCTTTGAAGGAAGAAGAGTCATCCCTGGATAAGAAACCGTCTCCATTGGTGGAAGCAAAGTCATCCCTGAACAAGGAATCTTCTCCTGAAAAGGATCAGAAGTCACCAATTGAAAAAGAAGCGTCACCTCTATTAGACGAAAAATCACTTCTGAAGGATAAGGAATTATACCTGGACAAGGAGCCGTCTCCATTGGTGGAAGAGAACTCATCCCTAGACAAGGAAACTTCTCCTGTGATGGATGAGAAGTCACCAGTTGAAAAGGAAGTATCACCTCTAAAAGATGAAATAACACCTTTAGAGGATGAGGAATCCTCCCTGGACAAGAAACTGTCTCCAATGGTGGAAGCAATGTTATCCCTGGACAGAGAACCTTTTGCTGTGAAGGATGAGAAGTCACCAATTGAGAAGAAAGCTTCACCTCTGAGAGATGAAAAATTACCATTTGACAAAAAACCGTCTCCATTGATGGATGAGAAGTCACCAATTGAAAAGGAAGCGTCACCTCTAAAAGATGAAAAATCAACTATGAAAGATGAGGAATCATCCCTGGACAAGAAACCGTCACCTTTGGTGGAATCAAAGTCATCCCTGGACAAGGAACCTTCTGTGAAGGATGAGAACTCACCAATTGAGAAGAAAGCGTCACCTCTGAGAGATGAAAAATTACGAGTTGACAAAGAACCGTCTCCATTGATGGATGAGAAGTCAACAATTGAAAAAGAGGCGTCTCCTCTAAATGATGAAAAATCACCTCCGAAGGATGAGGAGTCATCCCTGGATAAGAAACCGTCTCCATTTGTGGAAGAGAAGTCATCCCTGGACAAGGAACCTTATCATTTTAAGGATGAGAAGTCAACAATTGAGAAGAAAGCGTCACCTCTGAGAGATGAAAAATTACCAGTCGACAAAGAACCGTCTCCATTGATGGATGAGAAGTCACCAATTGAAAAGGAAGGGTCACCTCTAATAGATAAAAAATCAACTTTGAAGGATGAGGAATCATCCCTGGACAAGAAACCGTCACCATTGGTGGAAGCGAAGTCATCCCTGGACAAGGAACCTTCTCCTGTGAAGGATGAGATGTCAACAATTGAGAAGGGAGCGTCACCTCTAAAAGATGAAAAATCACCTTTCAAGGAAGAGGAGTCATTCCTGGATAAGAAACCGCCTCCATCGGTGGGAGCAAAGTCTTCTCTGGACAAGGAACCTTCTCCTGTGAAGAATGAGAAGTCACCAATTGAAAAGGAAGGGTCACCTCTGATAGATGTAAAATCACTTCTGAAGGATGAGGAATCATCCCTGGATATAAAACCGTCTCCATTGGTGAAGGAGAAGTCTACCCTGGAAAAGAAACTCTCTCCTGTGAAGGATGAGAAGTCAACAATTGAGAAGGAATCGTCACCTCTAATAGATGAAAAATCACTTAAAAAGGATGAGGAATCATCTCTGGACGAGAAACCGTTTCCATTGGTGGGAGAGAAGTCTACCCTGGAAAAGGAACTTTCTTTTGTGAAGGATGAGAAGTCACCAATTGAAAAGGAAGCGTCACCTCTGAGAGATGAAAAATTACCAGTCGACAAAGAACCGTCTCCATTAATGGATGAGAAGTCACCAATTGAGCAAGAAGCGTCACCTCTAAAAGATAAAAAATCACCTTTAAAGGATGAGGAATCATCCCTGGACAAGAAACCGTCACCATTGGTGGAAGCGAAGTCATCCCTGGACAAGGAACCTTCTCCTGTGAAGGATGAGATGTCAACAATTGAGAAGGGAGCGTCACCTCTAAAAGATGAAAAATCACCTTTCAAGGAAGAGGAGTCATTCCTGGATAAGAAACCGCCTCCATCGGTGGGAGCAAAGTCTTCTCTGGACAAGGAACCTTCTCCTGTGAAGAATGAGAAGTCACCAATTGAAAAGGAAGGGTCACCTCTGATAGATGTAAAATCACTTCTGAAGGATGAGGAATCATCCCTGGATATAAAACCGTCTCCATTGGTGAAGGAGAAGTCTACCCTGGAAAAGAAACTCTCTCCTGTGAAGGATGAGAAGTCAACAATTGAGAAGGAATCGTCACCTCTAATAGATGAAAAATCACTTAAAAAGGATGAGGAATCATCCCTGGACGAGAAACCGTTTCCATTGGTGGGAGAGAAGTCTACCCTGGAAAAGGAACTTTCTTTTGTGAAGGATGAGAAGTCACCAATTGAAAAGGAAGCGTCACCTCTGAGAGATGAAAAATTACCAGTCGACAAAGAACCGTCTCCATTAATGGATGAGAAGTCACCAATTGAGCAAGAAGCGTCACCTCTAAAAGATGAAAAATCACCCTTGAAGGATGAGGAAACATCCCTGGACAAGAAACCGTCACCATTGGAGGAAGATAAGTCATCCCTGGACAATAAACCTTCTCTTGTGAAGGATGAGAAGTCACCAATTGAGAAGAAAGCGTCACCACTGAAAGATGAAAAATTACCAGTTGACAAAGAACTGTCTCCATTGATGGATGAGAAGTCACCATTTAAAAAAGAAGCGTCACCTCTAAAAGATAAAAAATCACTTTTTAAGGGTGAGGAATCATCCCTGTTTAAGAAACCGTCTCCATTGGTGGAAGCAAAGTCATCCCTGCTCAAGGAACCTTCTCCTTTTAAGGATGAGAAGTCACCAACTGAAAAGAAAGCGTCACCTCTAAAAGATGAAAAATCACCCTTGAAGGATGAGGAATCATCCCTGGATAAGATACCGCCTCCATCGGTGGAAGCAAAGTCATCCCAGGACAAGGAACATTCTCCTGTTAAGGATGAGAAATCACCAATTGAAAAAGAAGCGTCACCTCTAATAGATGTTAAATCACTTCTGAAGGATGAGAAATCATCCCTGGACAAGAAACCGTCTCCATTGGTGGAAGAGAAGTCTACCCTGGATAAGGAATTTTCTCCTGTGAAGGATGAGAAGTCACCAATTGAAAAGGAAGCGTCACCTCTGAGTGATGAAATATTACCAGTCGACATAGAACCGTCTCCATTAATGGATGAGAAGTCACCAATTGAGCAAGAAGCATCACCTCTAAAAGATAAAAAATCACCCTTGAAGGATGAGGAATCATCCCTGGACAAGAAACCGTCACCAATGGAGGAAGCAAAGTCATCCCTGGACAAGGAACCTTCTCCTGTGAAAGATGAGAAATCACCAATTGAAAAAGAAGCGTCACCTCTAATAGATGTAAAATCACTTCTTAAGGATGTGGAATCATCCCTGGACAAAAATCCGTCTCCATTGGTGGAAGAGAAGTCTACCCTGGAAAAGGAACTTTCTCCTGTGAAGGATGAGAAATCACCAATTGAAAAGGAAGCGTCACCGCTGAGTGATGAAAAATTACCAGTCGACAAAGAACCGTCTCCATTAATGGATGAGAAGTCACTAATTGAGCAAGAAGCGTCACCTCTAAAAGATAAAAAATCACACTTGAAGGATGAGGAATCATCCCTGGACAAGAAACCGTCACCATTGGAGGAACCAAAGTCATCCCTGGACAAGGAACCTTTACCTGTGAAGGATGAGAAATCACCAATTGAAAAAGAAGTGTCACCTCTAATAGACGTAAAATCACTTCTGAAGGATGAGAAAACATCCCTGAACAAGAAACCGTCGCCATTGGTGGAAGAGAAGCCTACCCTGAAAAAAGAACTCTCTCCTGTGAAGGATGAGAAGTCTATAATTGAGAAGGAATCGTCACCTCAAATAGATGAAAAATCACTTATAAAGGATGAAGAATCATCCCTGGACAAGAAACTGTCTCCGTTGGTGGGAGAGAAGTCTACCCTGGAAAAGGAATTTTCACCTGTGAAGGATGAGAAGTCACCAATTGAAAAGGAAGCGTCACCTCTGAGAGATGAAAAATTACCAGTCGACAAAGAACCGTCTCCATTAATGGATGAGAAGACACCAATTGACCAAGAAGCGTCGCCTCTAAAAGATGAAAAATCACCCTTGAAGGATGAGGAATTATCTCTAGACAAGAAACCGTCACCATTAGAGGAAGCAAAGTCATCCCTGGACAAGGAACCTTCTCTTGTGAAGGATGAGAAGTCACCAATTGAGAAGAAAGCGTCACCTCTGAGAGATGAAAAATTACGAGTCGACAAAGAACCGTCTCCATTGATGGATGAGAAGTCACCATTTAAAAAAGAAGCGTCACCTCTAAAATATGAAAAATCACTTTTGAAGGATGAGGAATTATCCCTGGTTAAGAAACCGTCTCCATTGGTGGAAGCAAAGTCATCCTTGCCCAAGGAACCTTCTCCTGTGACGGATGAGAAGTCACCAATTGAGAAGAAAGCCTCACCTCTAAGAGATGAAAAATTACCGGTTGACAAAGAACCGTCTCCATTGATGGATGATAAGTCACAAGTTGAAAAGGAAGCGTCACCTCTTATAGATGAAAAATCACCTTTGAAAGAAGAGGAGTCGACCCTGGATAAGAAACCGTCTCCATTGGTGGAAGAGAAGTTATCCCTGGACAAGGAAACTTCTCCTGCGAAGAATGAGAAATCACCAATTAAGAAGAAAGCGTCACCTCTGAGAGATGAAAAATTACCAGTTGACAAAGAACAGTCTCCATTGATGGATGAGAAGTCACCAGTTGAAAAGGAAGCGTCACCTCTTAAAGATGAAAAATCACCTTTGAAAGAAGAGGAGTCACCCCTGGATAAGAAACCGTCACCATTAGAGGAAGCAAAGTCATACCTGGACAAGGAACCTTCTCTTGTGAAGGATGAGAAGTCACCAATTGAGAAGAAAGCGTCACGTCTGAGAGATGAAAAATCACCTTTGAAGGATGAGGAATCATCCCTGGACAAGAAACCGTCACCATTGGTTGAAGCGAAGTCATCCCTGGACAATGAACCTTCTCCTGTGAAGGATGAGAAGTCACCAACTGAAAATAAAGCGTCACCTCTGAGAGATGAAAAATTACCAGTTGACAAAGAACCGTCGCCATTAATGGATGAGAAGTCACCAATTGAGCAAGAAGCGTCATCTCTAAAAGATGAAAAATCACCATTGAAGGATGAGGAATCATCCCTGGACAAGAAACCGTCACCATTGGAGGAAGCAAAGTCATCCCTGGACAAGGAACCTTGTCTTGTGAAGGATGAAAAGTCGCCAATTGAGAAGGAAGCGTCACCTTTAAAAGATGAAAAATCACCTTTGAAAGAAGAGGAGTCACCCCTGGATAATAAACCGTCTCCATTGGTAGAAGTGAAGTCATCCCTGGCCAGGGACCCTTCTGTTGTGAAGGATGAGAAGTCACTAATTGAGAAGAAATCGTCTACTCTAAAAGATGAAAAATCTCCTTCGAAGGAAGAGGAGTCATCCCTGGACATGAAACTGTCTCCATTGGTGGAAGCGACGTCATCCCTGGACATGAAACTGTCTCCATTGGTGGAAGCGACGTCATCCCTGGACAAGGAACCGTCTCCTGTGAAGGATGACAAGTCACCAATTGAGAAGGAATTGTCAACTCTAAAAAAAGAAAAATCACCTTTTAAGGAAAAGGAGTCATCCCTGGATAAGAAACCGTCTCCATTGGTGGAAGCGAAATCATCCCTGGACAAGGAACCTTCTCCTGTGAAGGATGAGAAGTCATTAATTGAGAAGGAAGCGTCACCTCTGAGAGATGAAAAATTACCAGTTGACAAAGAATCTTCTCCATTGATGGATGAGAAGTCACAAGTTGAAAAGGAAGCGTCACCTCTAATAGATGTAAAATCAACTTTGAAAGAAGAGGAGTCAACCCTGGATAAGAAACCGTCTCCATTGGTGGAAGAGAAGTCATACCTGGACAAAGAACCTTCTCCTGTGAAGGATAAGAAGTCACCAGTTGAGAAGAAAGCGTCACCTCTGAGTGATGACAAATTACCAGTTGACAAAGAACCGTCTCCATTGATAGATGAGAAGTCACAAGTTGAAAAGGAAGTGTCACCTCTACTAGATGAAAAATCACCTTTCAAAGAAGAGGAGTCACCCCTGGATAAGAAACCGTCTCCATTGGTGGAAGAAAAGTCATCCCTGAACAAGGATACTTCTCCTGCGAAGGATGAAAAGTCAACAATTGAGGAGGAAGCGTCACCTCTAAGAGATGGAAAACTACCTATGAAGGAAGAGGAGTCATTCCTGGATAAGAAACCGTCTCCATTGGTGGAAGCGACGTCATCCCTGGACAAGGATTCTTCTCCTGTGATGGATGAGAAGTCACCAATTGAAAAGAAAGCGTCAGCTCTGAGAGTTGAAAAATTACCAGTTGACAAAGAATCTTCTCCATTGATGGATGAGAAGTCACAAGTTAAAAAGGAAGCGTCACCTCTAATAGATGTAAAATCAACTTTGAAAGATGAGGAGTCACCCCTGGATAAGAAACCGTCTCCATTGGTGGAAGAGAAGTCATCCCTGGACAAAGAACCTTCTCCTGTGAAGGATGAGAAGTCACCAATTGAGAAGAAAGCGTCACTTCTGAGAGATGAAAAATTACCAGTTGACAAAGAACCGTCTCCACTGATGGATGAGAAGTCACCAGTTGAAAAAGAAGCGTCACCTCTAATAGATGAAAAATCACCTTTGAAGGAAGAGGAGTTATCTCTGGACAAGAAACCTTCTCCTGTGAAGGATGAGAAGTCGCCTATTGAGAAGAAAATGTCACCTCTGAGAGATGAAAAATTACCAGTTGACAAAGAACGGTCACCACTGATGGATGAGAAGTCACCAGTTGAAAAGGAAGTGTCACCTCTTATAGATGAAAAATCACCTTTGAAAAAAGAGGAGTCACCCCTGGATAAGAAACCGTCTCCATCGGTGGAAGATAAGTCATCTCTGGACAAGGATACTTCACCTGCGAAGGATGAAAAGTCAACAATTGAGAAGGAAGCGTTACCTTTAGAAGATGAAAAACTTCCTTTGAAGGAAAAGGAGTCATCCCTGGATAAGAAACCGTCTCCATTGGTGGAAGCGACGTCATCCCTGGACAAGGAATGTTCTCCTGTGAAGGATGAGAAGTTACCAATTGACAAGAAAGCGTCACCTCTAAGAGATGGAAAACTACCGTTGAAGGAAGAGGAGTCATTCCTGGATAAGAAACCGTCTCCATTGGTGGAAGCGACGTCATCCCTGGACAAGGATTCTTCTCCTGTGATGGATGAGAAGTCACCGATTGAAAAGAAAGCGTCACCTCTGAGAAATGAAAAATTACCAGTTGACAAAGAATCTTCTCCATTGATGGATAAGAAGTCACAAGTTGAAAAGGAAGCGTCACCTCTAATAGATGTAAAATCAACTTTGAAAGAAGAGGAGTCACCCCTGGATAAGAAACCGTCTCCATTGGTGGAAGAGAAGTCATCCCTGGACAAAGAACCTTCTCCTGTGAAGGATGAGAAGTCACCAATTGATAAGAAAGCGTCACCTCTGAGAGATGAAAAATTACCAGTTGACAAAGAACCGTCTCCACTGATGGATGAGAAGTCACCAGTTGAAAAGGAAGCGTCACCTCTAATAGATGAAAAATCACCTTTGAAGGAAGAGGAGTCATCTCTGGACAAGAAACTGTCTCCATTGGTGGAAGCGAAGTCATCCCTGGACAAAGAACCTTCTCCTGTGAAGGATGAGAAGTTACCAATTGAGAAGAAAGCGTCACCTCTGAGAGGTGAAAAATTACCAGTTGACAAAGAACGGTCACCGCTGATGGATGAGAAGTCACCAGTTGAAAAGGAAGTGTCACCTCTTATAGATGAAAAATCACCTTTGAAAAATGAGGAGTCACCCCTGGATAAGAAACCGTCTCCATTGGTGGAAGAGAAGTCATCCCTGGACAAGGAAACTTCTCCTGCGAAGGATGAGATGTCAACAATTGAGAAGGGAGCGTCACCTCTAAAAGATGAAAAATCACCTTTCAAGGAAGAGGAGTCATTCCTGGATAAGAAACCGCCTCCATCGGTGGGAGCAAAGTCTTCTCTGGACAAGGAACCTTCTCCTGTGAAGGATGAGAAGTCACCAATTGAAAAAGAAGCGTCACCTCTGTTAGATGTAAAATCACTTCTGAACGATGAGGAATCATCCCTGGATATGAAACCGTCTCCATTGGTGGAGGAGAAGTCTACCCTGGAAAAGAAACTCTCTCCTGTGAAGGATGACAAGTCAACAATTGAGAAGGAATCGTCACCTCTAATAGATGAAAAATCACTTAAAAAGGATGAGGAATCATCCCTGGACCAGAAACCGTTTCCATTGGTGGGAGAGAAGTCTACCCTGGAAAAGGAACTTTCTTATGTGATGGATGAGAAGTCACCAGTTGAAAAGGAAGCGTCACCTCTAAAACATGAAAAATCGCCATTGAAAGAAGAGGAGTCACCCCTGGATAAGAAACCGTCTCCATTGGTGGAAGCGACGTCATCCCTGGACAAGGAACCTTCTCCTGTGAAGGATGAGAAGTCACCAATTGAGAAGAAAGCGTCACCTCTGAGAGATGAAAAATTACCAGTTGACAAAGAACCGTCTCCATTGATGGATGAGAAGTCACAAGTTGAAAAGGAAGCGTCACCTCTAATAGATGAAAAATCACCATTGAAAATAGAGGAGTCACCCCTGGATAAGAAACCGTCTCCATTGGTGGAAGAAAAGTCATCCCTGGACAAAAAAACTTCTCCTGCGAAGGATGAAAAGTCAACAATTGAGAAGGAAGCGTCACCTCTAAGAGATGAAAAACTACCTTTGAAGGAAGAGGAGGCATTTCTGGATAAGAAATCGTCTCCATTGGTGGAAGCGACGTCATCCCTGGACAAGGAACCTTCTCCTGTGAAGGATGAGAAATCAACAGTTGAGAAGAAAGCGTCACCTCGAAAAAATGAAATATTACCAAATGACAAAGAACCGTCTCCACTGATGGATGAGAAGTCACCAGTTGAAAAGGAAGCGTCACCTCTAAAAGATGAAAAATCGCCATTGAAAGAAGAGGAGTCAACCCTGGATAAGAAACCGTCTCCATTGGTGGAAGCGACGTCATCCCTGGACAAGGAACCTTCTCCTGTGAAGGATGAGAAGTCACCAATTGAGAAGAAAGCGTCACCTCTGAACGATGAAAAATCACCATTGAAAATAGAGGAGCCACCCCTGGATAAGAAACCGTCTCCATTGGTGGAAGAAAAGTCATCCCTGGACAAGGAAACTTCTCCTGCGAAGGATGAAAAGTCAACAATTGAGAAGGAAGCGTCACCTCTGAGAGATGAAAAATTACCAGTTGACAAAGAACCGTCTCCATTGATGGATGAGAAGTCACAAGTTGAAAAGGAAGCGTCACCTCTAAAAGATGAAAAATCGCCATTGAAAGAAGAGGAGTCACCCCTGGATAAGAAACCGTCTCCATTGGTGGAAGAAAAAACATCCCTGGTCAAGGAAACTTCTGCTGCGAAGGATGAAAAGTCAACAATTGAGAAGGAAGCGTCACCTCTAAGAGATGAAAAACTACCTTTAAAGGAAGAGGAGTCATTCCTGGATAAGAAACCGTCTCCATTGGTGGAAGCGACGTCATCGCTGGACAAGGATTCTTCTCCTGTGAAGGATGAGAAGTCACCAATTGAGAAGAAAGCGTCACCTCTGAGAGATAAAAAATTACCAGTTGACAAAGAACCGTCTCGACTGATGGATGATAAGTCACCAGTTGAAAAAGAAGCGTCACCTCTAATAGATGAAAAATCACCATTAAAAATAGAGGAGTCACCCCTGGATAAGAAACCGTCCCCATTGGTGGAAGCGAAGTCATCCCTGGACAAGGAACCTTCTCCTGTGAAGGATGAGAAATCACCAATTGAGAAGAAAGCGTCACCTCTGAGAGATGAAAAATTACCAGTTGACAAAGAACCGTCTCCATTGATGGATGAGAAGTCACAAGTTGAAAAGAAAGCGTCACCTCTACTAGATGAAAAATCACCTTTGAAAGAAGAGGAGTCACCCCTGGATAAGAAACCGTCTCCATTGGTGGAAGAGAAGTCATCCCTGGACAAGGAAACTTCTCCTGCGAAGGATGAAAAGTCAACAATTGAGAAGGAAGCGTCACCTCTAAGAGATGAAAAACTACCTTTGAAGGAAGAGGAGTCATTCCTGGATAAGAAACCGTCTCCATTGGTGGAAGCGACGTCATCCGTGGACAAGAAATGTTCTCCTGTGAAGGATGAGAAGTCACCAATGGACAAGAAAGCGTCACCTCTGAGCGATGAAAAATTACCAGTTGACAAAGAACCGTCTCCATTGATGGATGAGAAGTCACAAGTTGAAAAGAAAGCGTCACCTCTACTAGATGCAAAATCACCTTTGAAAGTAGAGGAGTCACCCCTGGATAAGAAACCGTCTCCATTGGTGGAAGAGAAGTCATCCCTGGACAAGGAAACTTCTCCTGCGAAGGATGAAAAGTCAACAATTGAGAAGGAAGCGTCACCTCTAAGAGATGAAAAACTACCTTTGAAGGAAGAGGAGTCATTCCTGGATAAGAAACCGTCTCCATTGGTGGAAGCGACGTCATCCCTGGACAAGGAATGTTCTCCTGTGAAGGATGAGAAGTCACCAATGGACAAGAAAGCGTCACCTCTGAGAGATGAAAAATTACCAGTTGACAAAGAACCGTCTCCATTGATGGATGAGAAGTCACAAGTTGAAAAGGAAGCGTCACCTCTACTAGATGAAAAATCACCTTTGAAAAAAGAGGAGTCACCCCTGGATAAGAAACCGTCTCCATTGGTGGAAGAGAAGTCATCCCTGGACAAGGAAACTTCTCCTGCGAAGGATGAAAAGTCAACAATTGAGAAGGAAGCGTCACCTCTAAGAGATGAAAAACTACCTTTGAAGGAAGAGGAGTCATTCCTGGATAAGAAACCGTCTCCATTGGTGGAAGCGACGTCATCCCTGGACAAGGAACCTTCTCCTGTGAAGGATGAGAAGTCATCAGTGGAGAAGAAAGCGTCACCTCTGAGAGATGAAATAATACCAGTTGACAAAGAACCGTCTCCTTTGATGGATGAGAAGTCACCAGTTGAAAAGGAAGCGTCACCTCTAAAAGATGAAAAATCGCCATTGAAAGATGAGGAGTCACCCCTGGATAAGAAACCGTCTCCATTGGTCGAAGCGACGTCATCCCTGGACAAGGAACTATCTCCTTTGATGGATGAAAAGTCACCAATTGAGAAGAAAGCGCCACCTCTGAAAGATGAAAAATTACCAGTTGATAATGAACTGTCTCCATTGATGGATGAGAAGTCACCAGTTGAAAAGGAAGCGTCACCTCATAAAGATGAAAAGTCCCCTTTGGACAAGGATTCGTCGCTATTGAAGGATGAAAAGTCACCTCTGAATAAGGAACTTTCTCCATTGAAGGATGAAAGATCACCTCTCGACAAGGAACTGTCTCCCTTGGAAGATGAAAAGACGTGTCCTGATAAGGATTCCTCTTCACTCAAGGGAAACCCAATTAAAGCTAAAGAAATGACGGCAACCCTAGTTAAACCTGTTGAGAAAGTTTTAAGTTCAATTAAACTTGAAGAAAAGGTTGTTAGTCCGGATTTCATAAAAGAAATTGCAAGTCTAGTTCTAGATGATGAAAAAGTAGTGAACTCAGTTCAAAACGACGCAAAAAGCCCAATCAAATCTATTCCTGCTCTGGAATTAACGTCATCTTTGAGTCACGTTGATGTCCAAAATGATATTTCGGTAGAAGATGACCGTTCACCAAGTCTTGTAGAAGATGATAGGTCACTTTCTCCTGCACAAGATTTTAACTTCGATAAAAATGGTGATTTTCCAGAAAAATCTTTAGATAAACAAACATCAATAGATACTATTACAAGACCAGGTCAATCTGATTTTAAAACTGATGATTTTGTTGAAGATCTGGAAACTAACAAAATATTGACTAAGGACATTTATGTACATGAAAAACAATCGATGGACTGCACAAAAACGGAAAAAGCTTCACAATTAGTAGTAACTGGTGCTTCAGACGTGAAAAAAACAGAAACGAAATCTGATAAAATTCTTGGCAAAAATATTACCGAAGATGGAGAATCTCTCAGTGTAGACAGCGTTATTGAACATGTTGCTTCAGACACGTCAAAAGAGTTAGCAGACAACCTGTTGACAACGTCTAAAATTAGATCTCTGACAGAGTTGGCTCGAGAATCAGAAGAAATGCTTCATCAAGAAAAACAATTTGTGTCAAAACTTCATACCACAGAACTTGAAACAAATAAATCACAGCCTCACATAATAAAGAAACGATCTTTATTGGAGGATTTAGTTGATGATAAAACTACATCATTATCGACTATTGACAGTGGTATTACCGATCAAGACAGTATAACTCATACACTAGTCCACGGAAGTAGTTCTGAGGACGTATCTAAAGAAATAAGTTTGGAAGAAAAATATAGTTTTGAAAGTACTGAAAAGGGCGATAAGAAAAAAGGTCAGGGAATAGATATCATAACATGCAATAGCTATGTTGAATCTTTACCATCAGTAAGTAGTAAAAAAATAGGCAGTGAAATCATTTCAAGTGAAGACGATTCACTTACTTTAAAGGGATCGACGGTTGATAAATCTCCGTGCAAAGGGAAACAGATGGGTGCGCCCGCTGAAGTGATTTCTCCTAAGGAAGAAATTCTGCTTTCAGAGGCATCGGACTCAGGTCTTCACAGCATTCCCACTGATGTCGACCATGCATCGACAGCTTTAGATGATTTTACACGTTCTATGAAAGATAGTGCTACTAATTTAGTAGAGTCAATTCAAAAAGCTTTTGAAAATGACAAAGTACAACAAGGCATTAAGACTGAAAGTCTAGAATCATTGGTAGTACGGCACGATATTGAAAGAGTGTCTACCCCTCCTACAGTTCCTGTAAGTCCTTTACCAAAAACACCAAGTAGCTTCCAGGATGTTAAAGTAACTGATGGCGTTCAAAGTGAAGTGACGTATGATAAATCAGAAGGAAGTGAAGAAACAATAACTAAAGTCGTTCACGTGGGTGAAGATATTCTTACTCAAAAGATTTCTACGTCAACGGAAAAAGTTCCAAAAGTACAAAAATCTGCTGCCCCTGATATTGATCAAAATGATTCTGAATTATTAACTCTCATGCAAAATGTTGGAAAAATTCAAACTGAAACTGACACAATAACGAAAATAATAAAAGAAGGTGAAAATGTTGTAACTCAAACAATTACCACAGTCACCACTAAAGAAGTTATTTCTAGAGAAGATGGTACTCCTCAAAATGTAAAGACAACCATAGAAACAACTACGCTAAGCAAAGGTTCAGATGGATCAACCACTACCTCAACAGATACTCAAACTTTACTCTCAGAATGTTCTTCCAGCTTAAGATCTACCTCGCAAATGGACTTATATCCTAAAGATAATAAAATAGAAAAATATAACACAGATTCTTTCAAAGAAAGCACAGAAACATCATCGAATCTACAACTTAGAGATTTAATTGAAAAACCAGATAGTGAATCTGTTTTTATACTCAAAGATGATTCTATTCTCAGTGATGATTCTGATGATAATATAGAAGATACCATTATAGATACAGACGTAAGCAAACGTATAATTAAGGAAAACAATGTTGATATTGTAGAAACTATCACAACAACAACAAAAAAAGAAACAGTTAAGGTTAATGATAATAAAAAAATTATGAGAACAACTGTAGAAACAAACACGACTAAAGAGCATCCAGATGGATCAAAAGATGTTCAAAAGAATGTTGAAGTTAAAACTGAGGAGCTAGTTTTAGATTCTAGTAGCAATCTTGACAAAATTTTGAGCAACTATTCAGAAATCGATGAGCCAGAAGAAACTGTCACAACAAAAACAGAAGAAATAAAGCAAGGAAGTTTTACTATAAAGCGAACCATTGTTACTAGAATCGTAAAAACTAAATATGTTGATGCAAATCTTATACCCAGAAAACTGAAAACCATAACTTCTATTACGACGACTGATAGTTTCCCTGATGGCTCCTCTAGGACAAAAGTTGATACAAGCACTTCTTTAACTGACATTGAACCTGAACATATTGACTCTCCAGAGCTTCAAGATTTCAATTTAGTTGAAAACAAAACTGAAGAAGTTGAAACTCTACAAAAAACAATAACAATAAATGGAAGAGATGTGCTTCAAATTGTGACAATTACAACTACAAAAGAAATAATGTCTAACAAAGACAAGTCCAAGAAGAAGCTAAAAATAACAATTGAAGCTATCACGGAAACTAAATTACCAGATGGTATGACAGAGGTAACAAAAGATGTGAAAGTATCTGTGGCTGATTACGAATCTGATACTCTCAGTGATATTTTACAAGATTACGAGCCCTATGAGGAACCTAAGGAAGAAGTTAAAACTAATATTGAACTCTTAACTGAAAATGGTATTCTTATCAAACGTAAAACTACTATCACCACTATGACTCAACAGTTCGTCAATATCACAGAAAAAACTAAACGTACACAAACAACTGTTAAAACTGTAACTGAAGATGAACATCCCGATGGATCTATTGTGACCAAAACTAGTGAGAAAGTTTCCTTGCTTGATGAAATCTATATAGTGTCACAAAATGGCTATCACACTGAAAATGAAGAAAACAGTGAATATACAGATGAAGATCAGACGCTTCAGGATTTAGCACCTTTTGGAGAACCTGAGGTTGAAGAAAACACGGATACAGTTGATATCAATGATAATGATCTAGCTATTAAAAGAACTTTGCACACTAAAATTATAACAGTAAAATACTCGGATATGCAAGGGATTGTTCGTAAAATAAAAACTGTTACCACCACGACTACAATAGATAAATATCCAGATGGTTCAAGTAAAACTTCAGTGGATACTAAGACTGTAATATCTGAAAATTTGGATCATACTAAAGCCCAATCAAAGGATGAATTATTTGCAGAAGAATATATGAGTGATAAATCCTCCTCAGAACAAAAAAGTGTCATATCACCTCATAAACCCGATTTATTAGGTGAAAATGTTATGACCGATTTATGTAAGCCTACCACTGATGTTACTACTCATGAAGAACCAAAGCAGCAACTTAGTCTTGACGCTGAAAACATTGAGATAGCTCTCAAAGATCTGATATCCTGTGGTGACCCAGAAGAGATCGAAACAACAGAGACTCAAGAATTGCAAGAAAATGATATAATTATAATTCGAACTATTATTACAAGGATCGTGAAAACTAAGTATCAGAATTCTGATGGGCATTTGTGCAAGCTAAAAACCGTGCAAACTGTTACTACTACTGATAAATATCCGGATGGGTCAAGTCGAAGTACTGTTGAAGGCAGTACTACAATTACAGATATAATAGATTTAGTACCTGCAGATGATAATGACATGGAAGGTTTTGAGCCTGTAGGTAAAGCGAAAGAGGATTCGTCATTATGTGTAGAAACTATTGATGAAAATAACGTAATCATTAAACGTAAGACTACTGTCAAAACTATTACTCAAGAGTATATAAGCGTAATGAATCAGTTGAAACGAACAAAGACAATAGTGACAACTATAACGGAAGATAAACATCCTGATGGTTCAATTATAACTAAAACTAGCGAGAAGATCTCTATATCCGATGAAAATATAAAATCATCGTGTGATGAAAAACTTGAAGATGAAAATGAATCAAATTCTGCTGAAAGTAGTAATATTGAAACTGTTCTGCAGGAACTTAATGTTGCTGACAAATCTGAAGAAAATGAATCGACTGATATTGAAGAAATCAAAGAACAAGGAATAACACTAAAACGTTCGACAACGACCAAAATCACTAAAACAAAATATTTGGATAGAGAAGGTAAACCAAAAAAATTAAAGACCGTTACTACTATCACTACCACAGATCAATATCCTGACGGTTCACAAAGAACTACAGTTGATACCAATACATCAGTTAGTGACATAGAGAATGCAGAAAGTAATGAAACGCAGGATCTTAACGGATATTCACTTGAAGATAAGACAGTTAGCGTGGAAACACAAGAAAAAATAGCTTTTAGAGATGGTAAAGAAGTAAAACAAAAAGTCATTACAACGACCTCGAAGGAAATTTTTATATCAGATGATAAAATTAATAAAAAAATAAAAACAACTGTAGAAACTGTCACTGAAACACTTCTATCTAATGATATCACTGAAGTTACCAAAGATGTAAAAATATCAATGTCTGATTATGGTATGGATTCATTCGATGAAAATCTGACTGGTTTTTCAGCTGTTGGAAAACCAGATGAACACACCACTTCAGAAACAGAAATAGTAGAAGAAAAAGGTATTAATATAACAAGAACAACTGCTATCACCACAGTACAGCAAGAATTTGAGAATTTATCCACTAAATCAAGAAAAATCAAAACAGTTGTAAAAACAGTGACTGAAGATGAATTCCCGGATGGTACAATTATAACTAAAAAGAGTGAAAAAGTATCAATAGCTGATGTTTTGCTCAAAGCGCCTGGAACTCAGGATGTAACAGAACATACCGACACTTACACTGCCGAGAGCGAGACTGTTGAAGATACTACAGAGGACTCAGATGTAAAGAATGAAGTTATACAACAAGGGTCTATCACAATCAAACGAACAATAACTACCAAAACCAAACGTGAAACATTATCTAGTACAGATAAAAATATTAAACGAGTAAGAACAACAGTTGAAACTACAACAATTGATGAATATCCAGACGGTTCCACAGAAACTACAAAAGATGTTAAAATTACTATTTCTGAATTCCAAAAGACTTCTGACAGCAATTTACAAGCTGCGTTACAAGGATTATCAAGTACTGGCAAAATTAAAACATCTGTGGATAAAAAAACTAACATTTTGTCACTTCAAGGTGAAAAAATCACACAAACTGTTACAACTTACGTTACAAAAGAAGAACTCAAAAACAGTAACACAAATGAAATAGCAGTTAAAACAGTCACTGAAACAATAACCGAAAATGCTAAACAAGACGGTGCGGTAGAAACCACAAAAGACTTACGAACACAAATAACGTATTTGCCTATAGGGACTGGGCTTGATGATTGGTCACCAGAGGAATTAGAAGAAATCGAAAAACAACCAGTCGCACTAGAAACAAAACCTATTTTGGATAGTCTACCTCTTTTACAAAAGACAGAACCTAAATCTGATACCAAACCAACGAAAAAGCAACGTTCACCAGTCGGAGAAATAACTACAGATACTGAAACTTTTACAAAAGTTATAAAAGAAGGTGATAATGAAGTGACCCAAACAATTACCGTTGTTACGACCAAAGAAGTCATTAGTCCCGAAAAACTTAAAATAACAGTCGAAACCACCACCATAAGCAAAAGCAGCGATGGCATAACAAAAACAACTAAGGCTACAAAGACAACTATTTCTGAGTTTAAAGAAGAATACGAAGAAACTGTGGATGCAGGTGAGAGTGAAAAATCATTCTCGAAGCTTTCTTCAAAGACTAGTGATTTGCGTAGTTCTTCAGCCACTAGTGATGATTTCGATCATCCTGGTATATCTTCGCCACCTTCCGACATAAGTTCCAGAGGTTCTAGAGCAGCCACTCACGTGTGGGGCACTGAGAGTAGTGGCATGTACTATAGTGACGATGACGGCCCGGGCAGCCCCAGCAGCACCAAGTCGCAAGTAGCGCACTCGCCCCGATCTAACTCCAGTTTCGATCTGGACACGAAACAACAAGACATTCAAGATATAGATGATAAGCAAGACCTGCCCTCGTTTATGCTTCATAGAGACCCGATGTCAACGTCCATATACGGACAACTACCTGAAGATGACTCGGCCACGTCCTCGACTCATTCCGAAGTAAAGACTGAAATACACGCCGTTGAAAGATCCGTCAGTAAATTGACAGAGGACTTCTTATCGCATGAAAAATTAAAATCAAGTTCTACATCAGCGACTACAACAAAAGCAACAAAATCAGACTCATCATTCCTCAAAGAGGCCGACGAGCATTTCGAGAAAGCGATAGAAGAGCACAAAAAAGTCAGCGGTTCCGATGTGATTTCTAATATCACGGCTAAATATGAATTCGACAAATCGTCGCATTCGAGCTCCCATCATATGACGTCGAAAGAAGAGAGCACAATTACGCTAAAAGATCTAAAGAGTGAAACTAAGAAGTTCGAGAGTTCTTCGAGTAAACATGAGAATAAATTTGAAAAAGAGGAGCACACGAGTACATCGCATACTAGCAAAGATCCGATTGAGTCGTGGGGCAAACCACTAGGGCTGCCGAGTCCAATACTGCCGCCACAAGACGGCAAGAGCACGCCTAAGAAGCAGGCGGCGACCTCGGCCGTGCTGAATAAGAACAAGTTGAATCAGGAGAAGAGTAAGGAAGCAAAGTCGCGCGCGAGTGAGTCCCCGAGCAAGAAGAAGGCGCCGGCTCCAGTGTACATGGAGTTGACGTACGTGCCTCACCACGGGAACTCGTACTACTCGGCCGTAGAGTTCTTCAAGCGAGTGCGCGCCAGGTACTACGTGTTCTCCGGGACAGAGCCATCCAAGGAGATCTACAACGCCCTGTTGGACGCCAAGAAGACTTGGGAAGATAAAGACTTAGGTAAGTCCTGTACTTTGCAATGCCTCATTTACTTTCTTTAGGTACTACCTAGATCATTTTCAACCGTTTTAGCGATACGTTTTATGCGTGCCAAATAAGAATAGGATCGCGCTTGCTGCCAACTTCACACAATAACTGTGAAAATAGTACTGCCAGCAAAAAAAGTGCATTAAAGAAACTTCATATATAATTTATTGTTCATAAATAGGTACAGATTATGATTAATAAGGTAATATTAATAATTATTGTACAATAATTATATTCATTTAAAAATACTATTCTTGAATTTTATTAATTAATTTTTAGGAACGATTTGATAATTTTATTGTCAAATCTTTCCTCTTTATAATATAAGTGTAGATGTAGATTTGGCGTAAAATGTATTAGATTTACCAAAAAAGCGTACTTACATTAATCATTCAAACGGAATATAATTTATGTAATGATTTTTTTGCACACCATACACTTTGGTTATTAAGTTTGCGCGTATTGCTGAACAAAATGGCGTCTTGACAGTCCTATTCTTATCAGGCGCGTATAGTACAATTGACACTTGTGTACAATACATAGTAACTTAAGTGTCAAGTGTAAACACTTTACGCTTATAAAGTATTTACTTGACAGTTATTTTAGTGTCCCTCTGCTACATTATTGCCGTTTTTGTCGTCTGCCTGATCAAGACAAACTATTGTGACACTTGACTCGTACTATTTTAAGAACATTTATACTTTACAGAGTTAATGTTACAAAGATGTCTACCTACCTCATGTAACGAAGTTTGTTTTGTTGTGTTCCAGAAGTGACTATAATCCCGACGTACGACACGGACGTGCTGGGGTACTGGGTGACGGAGAACGAGGAGGCCCTGGAGCGATACAAGATCGACCTGTCCCCGTCTGCCTCGCGCTGCACCATCAACCTGCAGGACCACGAGACGTCGTGCGCCGCCTACCGGCTCGAGTTCTAGGTGTCGGGTCTATTTGTAGCCTTCTCATCGAAGTAGCTCCTCGCCGCTGCGGGACCCGAGTACGAATCTAGGCTGTGATATGAACCAGAGCACGGCCCCGGACGCTACTCCGCATGAGAACGCTCGCAAATAGATGAAAGACTTGTGATATGTGATTGCAAACGACAGACTGCATTGAGTTTGATAAGTCGTAGTATATGTAGTGCGATCGACTCGACCGTGCCCGGAACCCGTTCATCAATGACCACTCGACCTAACAACGTAAACGTCCATTTTTTTCTAACCGTTTTCTAGTAGCTTCATTGAACGATGCCATTTAAAAATATATTTCAGATGATGTTTTAAAAATTTGGTCTTATACAAAACTGTAGTGCTTTTATACACGATATTTAGCGTAACCGGTCCATTTTGTTTAGCCGACACCGCTTTTGTATTGTATGTCGAACGTTTTGGATATAAAACATTATTTTGCTAACGCATTTGTGAGTTTTGTAGGATATAGTTAGCTAGTACGGTGGCGATCTTATTTTTAGAGTTGCACGCTTGCACGGACGTGATCGAGCATACCGATGTCACTATCTACGACACAGTGTTGATTAACATCTTAATAATATACTTATTATTAATAAAAGTTTAAATAAAATTATATTTAATAACTTGTCTTATAAAGACGCTCTTAAAGATTATAATGTCTCTCGACGAGCTAGTGCGGCCTGCGCTAGCGCCCTCGTTCTGACGTGGCGTTATTTACCTATAGTTCGACTCTAGAACCGCAGGGGTCCGTCTCTACACAACTATATACAACCCGGAATATGTTCTACTTGAGCTTAGAATCGTGCAATTTCAGTACTTTTGTAAGAACACTCCACCGCTGTAGAGGAAAGCACAAACTGACAATCGCAGAAACTATGGAATGTGAGCAAGAACTTTGTAAAAATGCCTGTATTTGTAACTTTCTTGCAGACATTACACATATTCTGTAAAAAAGAATAATTGAAAAATAAAGTTGGAACAGCGGTGGACATTTTTATAACTCGTAGAAGTGATCTCTGTGTTTCTAGACCAACACTGAGCCTAAAACGATAGAGAGCTTAAACCAGTAAAATTAAATGTTTTAGTAGATCTAATACAGATTGATTGTTCTATTTACCTTTGTTTAAGTTGATACTCGCTTGTTGCGTCGAACATTAATTAGTCTAACATAGTTATAATACGTGTTACGATAAAACTACTAATTTCCAAAATTATACTTAATCTTAAAGAATCTAATAAATTTATTTATGTTTTCTTTGAAATTTTATTGGCACTTGATTTCGGTCCGTTGTTGAATATTGTTTGAATTGTCTAGTCGATACGACCCAAATATTTGTAAACACGTTGTAGTCATTATTCGTTCCTATTCCGAGTGTTTTGAGCATTTCGATTTGTTTTTTTTACAATGGAATTATATAATCAAACTCGTAAAGTATTTATAGATGAAGTGACTCCAGTTATAGACGAGGTTTGTTTGAGTTGTTACATTGGTTTCCTTCGTAGGTAATGCGAGAATGCGAAAAGAGTGTAAAGTTTCATCGACTCTCACATAATATAGTTCGTAAGCTCTAACGTCTGCTTTCCTCCAATTCTTATGAAGCGTTTCTTTCGTTCTCTGCCAAAAGTATCAAGTGGAAGTTTTGAGTCAATTAATTTTAAGTCATCCATAGAAGTAAGTTGATATCGACTCCATCGTTGCTTCCTTTGCCAACAATCCGCTATGAACCAGCGAACGATGCGTACTATAGCACAGCACAACGTTAACAAATAAAAGAATAAACCTAAAAAATATAAACATAACACATTTAAACACTAGTATATTATTTATATACTTATTATATTTTTATGTATTTATATTACTGTGTATTGTACGAATGAGATTTTTTTTATGATAGATTTATAAACATTATTATTGATATAGTATGTGTAACTGTGTGTATTTGTGTGAGCACAATAAATTATGTTTTTTATGTTAATTGCTTTAAGTAGTTGGAGGGACTAAACAGGGAGTTTAATATCTTGGAGATTGGATCGGTGCCGGCGCGGCTTCTGTTTCTTATAGTTTTTAACTTTTTTCTGTATGCCTTTGCTCTATCTCTTTCTCGTGTGGTACGGCTAGGCGCGTGCGAGCGGGACGCCTGCCCCTCGCACGCCCGCTGTGAGTGATATTACTTCGTGTAGCCTCCCGCCGCCGGCGCCGCTCATGCTTTCAGTGAGAATGTCATGGCTTTCGTTACTTGTCCCGGGGTTTCCCTGAGCCACACCGGCCCGACGGACTTCCCCGGACAAGTTTACTATTGTATTTTATAGCTAGAACTCTAATTAAGTAATGCATATTATTAGGAATTATAAAAATGTTATTAAAATTAAGAATTGTATCAGCTTAGTGAACATCAATAGCTCTGAGAAATAAATCATTATTGAAATTATTAAATGTTGTTATTCTTCCGGTTGTAACTCAACTCTGTACTTACTAATTTTAACTTAATTTTAACGTAAATAGGTATGCCAATTATTTACCTTTACTGTATTTTTCTGTTAGGGTGATAATGATATGAAAGTTTTAAGACATAACATTTACGTTAGTCGTAACTGAAAATGAGTTTATACAAAAACTATTCAGAGCATTTGTATAAATTCATCATCTTTTATTACTAGTCCTGGCTATACTTTTTTCAACAATGTTCTTAATAATTTAACTAAATATTAAGGTACCTAATAGTTTCACTAACTTTAGAAATTACTGACCTTATATAACCTCAATGATTTGACATGTGTGGCCCCATGCTCGTGGGTCGTCACAATGTCGTGCCAAAGGCATTTTTACTAAACCATACTTACCAAGAAAATATCTTACGGACAGTTTGTGAAGAAATTTTCTTAAATAAATAAATTTTATTTCGCTCATTGGAAATAAGTGAAATCCTTAAAATCTAAACGTTAATCCATCAATACTCAAGTATACGAACAGACGAAACAAAATATGAACAAAAAATGCGGAGGTCATGGTTCACTTATTTCTATATAGCGAACATAATTAGTTTGTTAGTTGGTTTGTTTAGATAGGTACGAGAAGGAACAGTGTGAAAGCTTCTGTGGTGCTAACAGCTGATGTGCTAGGCGACATTAACAAATTATGTTTCTCTTGTAAATAATGACGGGAGTTGCTTTGTTTCGATCAATAGATGGCGCTAATAGTATATTTTTGTATTAACATTTTTACCGCTTTATTAATGCTAATCTAATTTTGCATTGACTTTTTATGCAACAAATTATTTCCAAAGCTGAATTGCTTGACCGTTTATGATAAGACTTTTTGATGCTGAGTTATTGCGTCATTGTTTACTAGAGAAATAAAAAATTGTAACACGCTTAATGGTAAGTAAGACTGATCGATGGTTGGTTTTAAATTTTAAATTCAATAGTTTTTCTAAATTGTTCTGGTAGTTGTCCCGAGAATGTTTGATAATTTAAATAATGATTAGAGTCTCGAACACGGATATTTAGGTACTTATTACGTAATTAATGAAAAGTAATGTCATTAACGCATTCATTGTATCAGTCACATGGTATCTCCATTCAGCGTGTTTGATGGAAATGTATGAATCATTACAGTAATAAAATTATTAAAATACATACATGAATTTAGTTTCATTCCTAGAAATTGTTTTATAAATAATAATGTTAGGTATTTAACGAGACGGTGGCCTGAATTGATATTCACACATTCAACATTACTTACAAGCGACTTTGTGGTCGCACATAGAAAATTATAATGAAAAAAGTTGAAACAGGTTTTAAACTGCCTTGTAGGTCTTATAACACGAGTATGAGCACCCTATAAAATGGTAGGTACTTAGTATCTATACATAAAGGTGAAGAGGGTTGAAAAAAATTTGAACATAAAAATATTAAAATACAAAAGATTTCTTTCTTTAAAAAAAATGATTCGGGTGACTTTAAATCCAAGACAGAACAGGTTTCAGCAGTTTTAGATTTTTTGTCTGTTTACTTAAACGCTCATAACGCAAAAACGGCTGAATAAATCATGATTTTTGGTATGAAGGTAATATGAGGTCTTAGAAGTGCCATTAGCTACTTTTTATCTCTAAATAATGTAAGCGAAGCGAAGCGTCTATTAGTAAAATAATAAGGTAACACTGAAACAATATATACATGTACAGAGATGTAATACATTTTATGGTAGGTAACTTTTTATGTTAAGCGTCACTGTAGTCTAAGATGTAGGTACAACGCTTGTCTAGAAGAAACTTCTTACGTACAATGATACAAGGATCCTGGTAGAGGTTCGCTGGAAGGCCAAAATAAAAGGATATAAATACTCCAACATATATTTAATGGAGTTCAATATAGACGAACAGATTTGTTTCAACAAACAAAACCACAAACTTTATTCCATTAAAATGATTCAATACTAAACATACAAAAATCAAAATGATTTTTCATACAATCTCTGATAGGTATCACTTATAGGTATATTTTTATAAATACGTTTTATCCTTACGTAAGGCACAACATGGTAAAATATAAATTACCTAGGTAGTAACAAATACTATTTTTTTTATCTACATATTTCGTTTTAGCGAACTTTATAAATAGAGGATATTATCGATTGTTTTTATTTGGAATCGTTGGTATTTTAATAAATGGATATTTTACTTTAAAGAAGAAAAAATACTGTAAAAGTAAAATTAATATTGTATAAAGTAAACCTTTATGTAACGAAAATAGCGACATCTATTAATGAAAATCATTTCACTAATACTTACAATTTCTACCTAAACACTACAGCTTTGGAATGATTGAAGTAATCACATTGTTTTACCTATTACTAACTTACAATATGTATGTATACTTATTAACTCTTTAAAATATTAATTAAAATACATACATTATATTATTTGGCATTCACATAGATATGAAATGTAAGCGCGTAGTTTATTATGGTATTGTTTGTAAAATTACATTACAACAATAAAAAGAGAATTTATGCGGGTACATATTTTACGTATAATAAAATGAGTGTCATTTTACACTAAAAAAACATTCTAGACTAGATTTGCTTCAAATAACTTTCAGCAAATTATATTCAAAGACAGCTTTTCATTTATATTATGTAACTAGATTTCTACGTGGCAGGAATGTATTTTAATTTCCTAAGTAGGTAATAAAAAGGGAATGTTATATCTCTTGAATGAAATAAAATGTAATAATCATATTAATTAAACACATAAAGCTACAATAGCATTGTACTCAAGAAGCCAAAAAAGCGTTTAACACCTTTTGGGTTTAAAAAAGATTATCATAAGCGACATACGAGACCAGATAGAAGATATAGACACAATAAAAAATATATTAACTTACTTCAATGTAAGCCAATCATATACAGCGAAATCTTTCATATTTACGTATTGAGAAAGACATAATTTACTTATAACATATCTCCAAGCGAGATACAAAATGAATATTCAAAATAAAACATACCTGAAAGGTACATTTTAGTATTTTCTTCTAATCAAACATCTATTTTCGATCGATTTGATCTGCGCATGAGGTCTAGCAAAACATCATAATTTTTATGTCACACCAATTCAATCATCGTGGCCTACTATTTCGTTAATGACCAAGAACTGATTGATTATATCAAATCGCTTGTTCACTAAAAGTGTTTCATCAGCAATGGCGATTGATCATAAAAGAGTTTGATTACCAAAAGCGTCTCTTCATCAGAACTCAATAATTGAGGCGCTTGTTTATCATGAATGTTAGATCAAGACAAGCCTTTCATCAACAACAGTGCCTGATTGCCAAAAGCGTTGAGATCACCACAATCGAATGATATTTGAAAGCAACACATCATACAAACTCGTCAATCATCATAAGCGTTTGATTATTAGTACTAGTTGATCACCGGAAGCGCAAGTCATCGGGCCGTCGTATGAAGTAAGCCACCTTGTCGAGCGGCACTCTGTACTCGTGCATCCAGCGGTTGCCTTTCCGCAGGGAGCCGTCGATGCCGTCCAACCACAGACCAGCAGGGAGGTACACTGGAATAAATGAGGAGATGTTGATTTATTTGACAAAAGTAAAAGAATCCATGAAACCAAATATTACTTATGTTACCTAACCAATAACCATACGGATCGCTATTACATTTCAAAAGCAAATCTAACATTAATGGTTTGTTCTGTTTGTTTGACAGTTTCAGTCATGCATTGTTCCGCTCATGAGCACAGTGTCTCTTGTGCGTGGGTCTCTTTAGGTTACCCCGTGATCAAATGATTGACTATCACGTTTAAAAGTAAATTGAACAGAAAAATCCGCAGATACATAAATCCTATATAGTAACTCGACTCGGTTATATCATCACTTTGTCAAAATTAAAAACAATAAATACCTTCTCGTGCAGTCTGTCCTTTCTGCAGCACGGGAGCTACCAACAGCTCATCTCCCACCAGGAACTCGTCTTTGACAAGTGGGGCTGCGTCTGCGGAGCCAGCCAGCCACAGTGGTCTGACCAGTGGTAGCCCCTCCTCCAGTGCCTCGCGTTTGAACTTTAGTAGGAGTGGGGTCACCTAAGGAATAAATTTGTTAGTTTATTTGGAGTCAAGTCAAAACTCAAAATCTATTAATCTCGGAAATAAGACGCTGTTGTTTTGAAAAAAGTCTGTGAGAAAATTCATGATAACTTCCAATTTTGTCTCTTGCTACGCCCCAATACCTCGGGACACATGCAATTTTTTTGTATGGCACACATGTAAGGGAATTGGCATTTAACCATTAGCTCAAAATAATAATACAATAAAACTTACATGTTTTTGCCGCAACAACGTCAAATTCTTCGCAATCTCTAACACCTTCTCATCGTTATATTTACTAGGCAAGTGAGTAAATTTCATAACTGGCAAGAACGTCGCCATTTGTAACCATCTTATGTACAATTCCTTTTCCGGCAATTCTATGCCATTCTCTTGTGTAGTGTTAGAGTCTGAATGAATTGGATCTATGGATCCTTTGGAAGATGGTAAGAACTGTTCGCTTCCAGGCCAATAGATGTCGCCACCAACTGCACCCGGCATTATAAAAGGATACCCATTGATGCTATATGTCAGCATTGTAGGAATCACGCTCTCTAAAGCTTCCCAACTCGACTCAAATGGAGGTAAAGAAACGAATATCGGAGGCCTTGGTAAAGAAATTGCTGAGGACACTCCAATAATATTCAGCGTCTTTTCGAATGTCTTCGTGAAGGTAGTTTTATACTGGTCAGGGTTCACGAGCAGTTTCTCGCAGCGATAGTAGTGAGGCATGTCGTGGGCTGTTCCCAGGTCAAAGTAGAAGGAATCGATGTGGAACTCTTCGATGACAGCTTGAAGCTTATCCAATATCCAAGGCACAGAACGATTGTTTGTGATGTCCAAAACACCCGCACTGGCCAGGGACTTAAACCTGGTCAAAGCAGGAATTCGTCTGTCACTGTTCCTCTCGCTAATAAGAAGCCGCTTCTGTACACATTCAGCAAAGTTGTTACTCTCAGTACTTATAAAAGGTTGAATGGTAAACGCAACTTTAAAACCTCTTCTATGAAGCTTATCAACAGTTGTATTTAAAGTATCGAATCTACTCTTATCAACTTGGAAATCACCAATTTCGTTCTGCCAGTATTCATTAATAAGCACGTGACCTTGTTTCAAAAAACCTAGATTTATTACGTCTTCTGTATACTTCGAGATAGTTTCAGCTTGCAATTCGTGTTTGAACCTCGGCGCAATTTGCCAGACTGGCTCTGATATAAGCGACTCCAATGTTTGCATATCGGCTGGTTTCAGACCATCCCATAGTGGGGAACTTCTATGGCTATGAATAGACGAATGTAGAGATTTCATATCGACTGAAGTGCAGATGTTGTATCTCATTTCTGGGAAGTCTGCTAGTTGGTTGGCGTAGGCGAATTCATCGTACTGGGCTTTTATACAGAACTGTTTTCCTCCTTGATTGACGGATATGTGTAGAGGTGTGTCGTCGTCTATAATGATGGCTGCTCCTTTGGAGTTGATGAAGTATCGAGTGACAACATTCCCGAACTGTGCTTTCTGCATGTCTCCCGTGATGAATGGAGTGTAGTCGACAGCGCCAGTGTTGAGAGGCCAGGACAGGTTGGAAGACTGCCCGCCACCGTACCAGCTTACTTTGGTGTCGCCCCAGTCGAAACAATCATTGGGAATCACATCTGAAAATACAAACAATAAATTAGTCCGTCAACTTATTTTTAAAAACGATAGTGTAGAAAGTGTTAAAAAAAATACTTCACGATTTAATAGTGTAGCGTTTTCCAAGCTACAGCCAGATACTGTTTCATAGTGTGTTTATAGATACTCGTAATAATCATACTAGCATATTTTGGCTATTCTGATATTTTAGTGAATCAGTATTTTGATTCCATTCCACAATAACTAGCGTAAAGAACTGTATACAGTCCCCAGTCCCCACATACCTTGCCTTAAAGCCTGCCAGTGCACAGAGTAACACGTAGTATTGTCCGCGCCAAGGTCGTGCGGGACGCTCTTCAAGTAGAAGCGGAAGGTGTGGAGCCACTCGAGGCACTCGGAGCCGTCAGCGCGGCGGTGCTCGGGCAGGCAGGGGAACGACTTCACCTTGCCTGCGAGACTTGCAGCTGGGAACAGAAGGTGGAGAATACTTGCAATGTAGTGGTGCAAGCTTTTGTTACGTGAATCATTAAAAAGGTTACGCAAAAATATGTGCCTTGGTGTCTAAAATCCGGATGACGCGTTTGAGAACTAACCAGTTTCAGTTGCAGCGGGGAGACAAAAATAAACAATTGGAAGATAATATACGTCTGTTAACAAGGGAATATAGTGGTGTGTTTGTGGACCAGCAGTCTCTTGCCTAAGGTAGTTCTGTTCCAGCACAGAACATTTTATACTGTTAATTTCGGTATCACTTATTATTGCCAAAGTTAAAAAAAACATCAGGAGAAGACTTACCTAAATTAGCTTTAAAGATGACAACATCGTCCTTATTATAGATCCGTACTATCCTCTTCGGTTCATTAAACTGCACTTTGTCAAAGTACGCCTTGGTAAGCGCCTGTTGATGGTACAGTACGTAGGCGAATGACACGAAGAATACGATGGCGAGGAACATGAGAGCCACGAACGCACGCAGCTTGTAGTCGGTCGGCTTCTTGCGCATCTTCTGGGGTATGCTCTGGAATTTTGAAATAAGTAAAGTTAATTAAACGTAAAGAATATTTTGACTAGGAGCAATGCCATGAGATTTCTAGTTACAAGTAGCTAGTTAAAACATTACGTATTTTTTTATAAACCCGGTATATGGCTGCGGCTTCAACCGAATTGTACCAGAATTATAGAATGATATGCCACGCCACATTCCGGACCAAATAGATCCTCCTTGATAATCTGGTGTTCTCCTGCGGTCATTGCAGAAAATGGTCGTCGACTATGTTAGTTCTACTTGAAACAGGAACGTTAGTTAACGTTCGTTAGAAACATCAACCCTATATATATAGGTACATCACCTGCAGCTTCTCCTTGAGCAGGCTGGCGAGCGAGTTGACGGAGGTGACGGAGTTGCTCGGAGAGTACTCTTCGTCCATACTGAATTCGGAGCGCAGCCGGCGCGGGGCCGTGGACTTGCGCCGCGGGGAGCGGAGGGGGGTTCTGGAAGTAAACAGATATAATAAAAATACAATGTTATTGAGAGGAGCAGGCCGCGTACCTAATGTCACGCAAACGATCATATTAATATACCGGATTATTGTATCTGGAATGTGAGTGCTATCACCGCGTGACGTGTATGCCCCTCCACTGGCAAGGCTCCGGTAGGCCTCCGGCGGCAAGCACGTGGTTGCATGTTTTAGCATTATTCTCAATAATTTGTTAAAATATCTACCAACACCTACGTATATTCAGAATGTACGTTAAATATGTATATCGTAAAATGCCATATTTATTTGATACTTTGTAAAAATAATGAGTAATACTAGCGTTCATCATATACTAATTGCAACTGTAAGGTTATTTTTAAATGGATCTAGTTTTTCAATACTGTAATTGTTTTTTATAAATTATCTGCCATGCTGCGAATGCCAGCACCTTTAGTCATCGCTCACAATAATATTAAAGTGTCATGAACATGTTTGAGTATTTGATTCTCAAAGACTAGCAAAACGGTGAGTGTTGCGATGACATAGAGGTGGGGGTATTTATAGTCGTATAAAGGCAGGAGAGAGACCCGCGACGGGGTCAGTCGGCCGTTGGAACTCGAAAGAGTGTTTTCAATAGATTGTGAGCTAGGAATTTAAGTCAGATTGACGATTGTGATTTAGAGTACCTAATAAGTACAGATGAATTATTATATTTGAAGTGAAATAATGAAGCTGGTGTTTAATTTATCCCTGTAAAGTAAGGGTACTCTTACACAACCAAAATGGTGGCGTAACCCTAACTGGTTACTTGCAGCCAAGTGGGGATGTCTTTCTCGATACAGTGTTTCCTAATATTAAATACATTTGTTTGGGTCAGGTCTACTTGTACTGCAAGGGTTGTCAAGGGTAACATCATCATTGCATATCAATATATTATTCAGTCGACTAACGTGCATCAAAACGTAATCGTTTTTAACTCAAAATATGAGGTATCACCAGAATTTACATTAGTATCTCTAGAATAGCCATTTTTTATGAGTTTTTCATCGTAAATGCAGCTTGTTGTTTCATTTATTTTCTAACAATCTCAAATCCACATCTAGCTAGTATTTCAACCTTGAAAGTACTTAGTAGCCAGTCGACCGACCACGCAGGTGTCAAATACTCAATCCTGGATAATAAGGATGCCGGGAATCTGCGACACTGGGGAAGGTCGACTCTTAGTGCATACTTTAATATAATATCATTGATTTAGAAAGCGTAAGGGGATTAATGTTGGTGTCACAGTATTACTTATGTTCGGTGGTATCGGGAAATTATTTATTTATTGAACAACTCTCTACAACGCTGATATCTTTAGGGTAAAAAACAACAATTTAGGCTTGGATAGAATAGTTAGGTACTGTATAGATATTGTGGTCTTTAATAATACAGTGTATGGAGTTAAAGCGGCAAAAATAAAATATGAAATACATACATAGATATACATACTTATTTATTTATTACTGAGTATACATGTGATACCTACTACTAGAATTAAGCCGTAAATCAGATGGATTACATAAAATTTTAATGTATTTAGCTAACCAGTTTAATAAAAATGCAATATAAGTATGTTTTTATTTCTAGAATTAGTTTGAACTTTAAACTTGTTTACAATCGATGTTATTGGCTTCTGTGATTATAATACGAAGAAAAATAACAATTTAATATTCAAGAGAGAATAATTAAACAATTTACTAGCAAACCGACGCCTAATAATCTGTTTTTATGCTGCCTTGTTGTTTAAGATATATTTCTATACTAGTGGACGCCCGCGGCTTCGCTCTCATTATTTCAGGATTATAAGTAGCCTATGACACTCCTAAGACTTCATACTACCTACATACCAAAAATCATGATAATGCGTTCAGCCGTTTTTGCAGGATGATCGTTTAAGTAAACAGACAAACAGACACACAGATAAACAGAGAAACACAGACAGACAAATTTTCTAGAAATTGTTGGAACGTGTTCTGTTATCAATTCTAAGTATATTCGAAGTAAATAACTTTTTTTCAAATATCTTTTTCAATTTCAATCTTCCGATTCTCTACAGACTTATTATATGTATAGATAACTTAGGATATGGTCCAATGGTTCAGCCATACACAAAAAAGTGTCGCTTCGCAATAAGAATATGACTAAATTTCCTGATTTACTATTATTCTATCTCAATATTATTATTTTATAACTGTTATGGCTCTCAGTACTTCAAATTTTGACTAGTACCCAAAATTCAATTCTTTATGAATATTTGTACCCGATTATTGAAACAGTAAGTACTGTCTTTGGGTGACCAGAAAGTTTTTTGTGGGTTCCATGATACATTAAATTAGTAGTTTCTCGTGCAGTTATATTAGAAAACGTAGTATTTTTATTTATTAACGAAATTTAATAGTAATTAGCTATCGCGACCCAGTAAAATAATAGTCGTTATATATAATGTATTTCTTCCAATAAATATTTATACAAGGCTATAAGATAAGATGTAGAGTCAAAGGGCTCGTATATGATTTTATTACATACAATCTATGTATAAAATATGTATAAGGAATAACGTAACTCATTGACGTATTCATATAAATGAATAATTTATATACCCTGCGATTGCATAAACGTTGTATAAAAATAATGTTCACGATAGAATAAGTTATTTTAACTTGGTCATTTATTAGCACGCTAAATATATAATAATGCAATATAAAAATTAGCTAAATAGTTTGGGCTTTGTGCTTATGCTTGAGTCCCCATTAATGCAATATTTGATTGAAATCAATTAAAACTTAATAGCGCGTTAAAAATCATATTTTACATCTTGTTATAGGTAGGTATCAGTATCAGGGTAACTAATTTAACTTGCTTTTTTTCACGAACCACCGAGCAGATACTCCAAATACACAAAACTATTCACAAAACCCAAAAAACTTAACTCAAGTGTCAACTTTCACCATTCACTTAAGATTTGTTCCAAACACAAAACTTTAAAAACAATCGTATAAATTTTAACACACTTTTTAGTCCAATCACAAACCAAAACGTCTATTAACACCAAAAAAGAAGTCACAAACAAAACAAATGAATAAAAGTCACAAATAAACAATAAACAATTGAATGAATGTAACAAAGTTGTCACTTTAAATGTGTGTAGTGAAAACTGCGAGAGATGTGTATAGAATGACGGGTGAAGCGGAGTGACGCCGGGTCAGTGTGCGTGCATACTGGGTTCGCAGACTGACCGGTCCGCAGGGTTGACCGTGTTGACACGGAGGAAAATTTGTCATCGTCAATGCCTTTGATGGAGGCGTTGCTTACCTTATAATAAGCTACGTTTCACCACAGCCTTCCAGAAGTAAACAGCAGTTAAGTCATATAATAAAATTTAATTGAGTTAAACTTTGTACAGTTTTGGTTTGTCTACACATTTTGCAACATACTAACGCATATCAGCGATGATTTTTTATACACTGAGGTTCCAAAGACTCGCACCAAGCGCTTTGCGTCGACTTTCATCGTGCGAACAGCCCAACTGTGGAACTCCTTGCCCGAATCTCTATTCCCCTTGAACTATAATTTGTCGGTCTTCAAGTCGAGAGTAAACCGGTTTCTTCTAGGCAAGCGCGCTACATCGTAGACTATAACGTTGCTTACCATCAGGCAAGTTGTAGTCAAGCGTAAGCCTATATCATGTAAAAAAAAAAAAAAAAAAAATACACTGTAGGTGGTTTTTTAAAGCTATCAAGAGCTCAATCAATTCAAATAAATTTCACGTCTGAAACACATAAAAATAAACAGAAAAGAGATAGAAAACCCCTCCTTTTTTGTAGTTGTAAAAAAGTAAAAGCCTTCTCTTGATTTTTCTCGACACCAACTAGTGTCAGCCCTAAAAATATGCAACCGCTGTGTGTAGAATGTTCGTTCGATTTTAGTATGTGATTGATTTCTTGGATTATTTACTGCGGAGATTACTTTACCGTAAACTAATGCTTGTTTGATTTATGACATTTAATAACTATGGGGTTTGAGAAACATATATAAAATATACTTGGTAATTTATAACTCTAAGATGGGAAAAAAATATTTAACTTTCGTATGTCAAAACTAGTTTACTTCACAACCCTGTTTTGTTAGTGCAAGCAAGTTTTAGTTTAAGAAAATATAACAAGTTATCAATTAGTAAAAGAAACATCCTAATTTTTCACTGGTATAAGTCTTAGTTCGCAATGACACGAAATCCAAAATCCTGACGAATCTAGCAAAATTTCACTTTCTTTGCGACAGTTCTACGTAGTCGCCTTCACTTGACTCTATACTATAAGTAGGTAAGTATTAGTATTAGTACGAAGTACTAACTAGGTAAGTAGTAGTACAAAGTGAGCAATGCATGATTAATGAGCCAATTAATTAATTATTTAATGTGCTAAACGAAGACGCTTACTTTGATTAAATTAGCATTATATCGATTAAATGACAGATAGTAATTCCCATAAAAATAACATTATTTATTTACTTATTTGCACTTTTCCTGAGGATTACATCGATATCATCACGATAAAAAGCCTTAAGAATAATTTGCGACCCCTTACATAATTAAATGTTTCATTGAATTTTGAGTTTTCAACAATTACCAGTCAATCTGTACCCAAACATTATGAAGGAGCGAAATTTTTCATAAGTACAAAATATTTGCTGACAATTGACTTCATACGTTTCAATTGATGAACAGGTGAAACCGCAGGGCATATGTAGCGAGCGATATGGTTAACTATAAAATGATGATTGTGATAAATCACTATTTGCTCGGGTTATCTCAGGACTGTTTCTGTGGAACTGGGTCAATTAATTGATTGTAGTTTGGGAAGAACTGTTGTTTTACATCTTTATATCATTGGTGAGATTTATGGGTTAGATATACGGGATATTAAAGCCAAGGATAGCCTTTTCATAAAGCCTTTTTCTTGTTTATTGCGAAGTTTAGAGTTAAGTTGGTAACATTTGTTGTACATTTATGCTGAAAGTCAGTAATATAGGTTTAAAAAAAGTTTCTGAACTTTTATTAGGTAAAAAAAGTTTATAGGTAGAGAAGCTAAATGAAAATTCGAAATAAAAATTAATAACTTGGTGTTACAGAGTGTATTTTCATGTATTATTTCAATTCAATCAGCTTTTATTTCATTAAAATATAAAAAACACATGTTTATAAATCAATGTGTACCCATCCTAAACTAATTCGACATCAGATACAATTTTATCATTATCAAATTATCTTGTTTTACTGTCATCTGCTTTAGGCTTTATTGTTACTTCATATATATACGCAGCCTCTAATCACACAGACGTAGCCTTAAAGAGATAAGAAGTGACACCTACCTGGTCACCGATCGCATATTTACGCTCTGATAACAATGATAACGTATAAGACAGTATATATAATATATATGTATCTGTAGGTATGTATATGATAAGGTGTATTTACTCCTGACCGATACTTTCTCGTCATGTGACCAGAGTTATCTTGATTTGCGGTTCCGGGGTTAGATAGGAGATTAGAGAGAATCTTACTAATATTTTTAAAACAGTGTGATGTTTTTTCTTCTAATCTTTCTTACTTTGTCAATCGCGTACGAACAACTCACTCAGCTGACCTGCGATTTTAAGAAACCGAGACATCAAGTACCAGGGTCACAGATTATCAAGAAGGTGGTGTGAGGGCAGTGCGCTGAGATTTCGCAATGCAGCGGTCAACGACCGGCCACTTCCTCATTACCGACCCTTGCTGCATCCTCTGTTGCAACTACTAGGGGATAAGCAGTTGGAAGATGTAGGGTTACAAAGGAAAACGAAATTTCATTTTAAAAACGACGAATCAAAACTTAAGTGGTTGAAAAAGCGCTCAAAAGGGTCTCACAAATAAGTTTACTCATTGGTATAATTGACAAGGTAGCTTCTCAGTCAATGAATCAACCTCGGACAGTATTGGAAAATACTTCTTAAAGAATGTCGCTTTCTGTCATTTGAGTTGGTCGTGCTGTGAGTGATCTAGGTAGGTACAATTTTGTTTACATTATTCCTGGCACCAGATAAAAGCCTGACAAAGTTATTAAGACGTCATTATGCCACCTTTTTAGGTATAAAAAATACTAATAATAACTAGGAATTATCAATAGTCTAAGCTTTTAGGATATTGATGTTAAAGCCTTCCATATAAGTAGGTATGCCCATTTATCAGTTGTTGGTAATAAACTTATTGTTAGATAGATCTCTTTATTGTTGACACATATTAAAAACGAACAGTACATAAAACAAATTACTATCTTAATTAGTGCTAAAAGCGGCGGCCTTTTCGCTGAAAGCAACGATTTTGATATTGTTAGTTACTTACTTGACCGAGCTGTCGTCAGACATAACTTCACTGTGGTCATGGTGGTCGTCTCCGTCGCTGAACCCGGACCCCGTGCTCTGGTGGTGCTCCGGGATCTGGGGACGATGGCAGAGGATTAGTGGAGGAAGAGTTGAAGTATGATTTATTCTAGTAATTAATTGCTAGAAAAATATTGCAGCATATATATAAAATATTAATATATATTAAAATATAAATATATTTGTCTAGGCCCTTTCATGGGTCTATTGTGAAGGTTTTGGCTGTTCTTCATAAATATATAAATAAATAAGCCTTTATTACGGGATTACAATTTTTTTTCCTAAACTAAAAAATAAAACGTTTATTTTACCACTGTAGTTTTAACACTTCAGCTTGTCTTCGACTTTGTATGCCACCTCCAAAGCCTTACATTTCGTTCTCTCTCTCTCTCTCTCTTGTTACTTTCGCCAATTTGTGTCTGATCTTCTTTAAGTAGGTATTCCTACTATAGTTTCCGTTACCTTTTTGACTTCTTTATAACATTAGCTAATTCCTGTTCGTCATAGCAGTCGTTAAATCAACTCAGAGGTCCTCCGGGAGGTTTAAAAAGTCTAAATTTTAAAATGAGTATCACGCTAGATAAAATGCCATTTCAATACGTTCCAGTGAAACTTGATTGGTCAGCTATATACCTAGTTAGTGCCACAATGATGCGCTCTCTAATTTGCTACTTTATCAAAAATAGTTTAACGGTTGTAACAAAGAAATTGAGCAAGCAGGTACAAACTAAGATAAAGAAATATCTCCAAAAGTAAAACAATGATATAGTTTTAATATGCCCAAATATGTCTTTGTTCGGTTTTTATACTCGTATTTACAAGAAGTTTTTGCTCCCTGTGTTTTTTTACCTAATTAGTATTCATTCAGCTATTAACGAAGATTTTTGTAATTATATTTAATAGGCAACGCCTTGCATATTTTTTTTACATTTGACACAATATAGATACCTCCAAATCTTCATTTTCTTCGGGAATCATCTTAACACAGTCACAAAGTTACAAAAAACAGTTCAATTCACCATGATCCTACATTTTTAATAACTCATCACAATCTCAGCTTGGTTCACACAGCGCGCACAAAATGAAACTAAATAATTTTATCGCAACAAATTACAAAGTCAAACAAAAGAATGATATAATCACCGCCTAAATAATAATACATGTGCACACAACCACATCATTATCAGCCTAGGAATTTGTAAATAGTTACTCGACGCTTGTACACAATAATATTGTGGAAATAGGGTTTTAGAGATATAGCACAGACCTATTACCTAAATCGTGACTATATTTTCTAAATGCACAACTAATTAAAAAAAATAGTTAGAAAATAGTAGTAGTACTCTACATCTTTTTCCTTTTTTATAAAATAACAAACTCAGTAGAATCAGCATAAAAATAACGCAACTATACAAGGAATTAACAAGAAGTATGGTAATAAGGTACCAAAATAAGAACAATGCAGATACCACAATTCAATTAACTTAATCAACCATGTGACTATTAAGATTTTGCATAATTAGTAAAAAACTAGATCATATATATAACCCATCATCATGTATATACATATATCTACTCAGCTACCGGTAAATCTATAGAATTCCCTTACAAATATTGAAGAAAAATATTTCCATCTGACATTTTCCCTCTAAATATGTCTTTATCTCTCACCTGAGTTAACGGTATGCTTTCAAACTCGTCTTTATTTCTTCCTCGCATGGTTCAGGTATGTCTGAATAATATAGAAGTACTGACATGTCTGCTCCAGGTGGCAAATGAACTCAATTAATTAGGAACACTAATTGACTGGGGGCGGACAATCTCGGCGTCTTAATGACACTTTGAAGAGATTCGCAACTTTTTGCAACATTCTTCTTAGGTGAGGAAAAAGGTAGGTAAGAAAATGAAAATCTTTCTTTTACAACTTTTATATATTAAATAAAAAAAATATGTATCTGTTATTCGGAGTATTCAGTGAGTAACACGGTCCCTTAGATGAGAAATAAAATTCATTTACTTACCCTTTTATGAAATCGGATGTAATAGTTAAGCATTTACTAATCATTTACAAAGAAATCATTTCATACATCGATCTATAAATGACGAGTTTATGTGGCACGCGGTTTAGAAGGTTTTCCGCTTATTTTTGGTAAGTCGGTTAAAATGACAAACCGGGACTGATAGCGCCATCTCTACGTAGTCTATGAAACTAGATAAAAGTTTACCTTGATTCGAGCTACACGTTATTGGGCAAGTGTTTTAGTTCTCACGTGAATTGAAAGATGGCGTTATTTAGAACCGCTCATTTATAGCGATAAGTAGGTATGTATTGGAATGCAGTGTTTTGAAAATAAAAACTCGGGATGGCACTGCAACTGAAGCGCGACTGAGCAGAAACTTTTACCTTTATGAAATTAGTGGGAAAATAATTTAGTAAAAAAGTAACGAGTATTCATTAAAGATCCGCAGTTAATTTTATTAATTGTTTAGAAAAGATATCATAAGGCATTGTCACGATGTTGAATCGATTGTTCTCATATTTTATTGGAGCATAGGGCTCTTTATTGCAGTGTTCAAGGGCTTAGCACCTTAATAATATGAATAGGGTGTATTGTTATGACTATTGATATTGTATGTGTTATGTATGTTAGTATTTTAAATCTAAGCTTAGCTACTTACAAATTATATTAACATAAGTACATACTAAGACATTAACTGAATGGACTTCTAGATGAATTTTGTTAAATTACTCAGTATATTGAAGGTATTGGTCTATAATGGCCTTAGAGAATACCATAGTAATAACAGCACGAATACGAAAAAAATTAGGGAAACAGTCAACATTTCTATACTTAAACAACATTGTGATTTATTATTTGTGATAAGTAGGTATGTACCTAGTCAACTGGTTGTATTGTAGATTGGATATTGAAGAAGTACTTAGTTAGATAGATAAAATTCTTTATTATTACACATACGATATGAATAAAGAAAACTGTTTTTATATAAAATTATCAGGGCTTCTGGTAACTAAAGCATAACATTTTAAGGGCATTTTTAGTATGTCAAAAGCAAATAACTTTTGTACTGTATCTTTTGTCTAGTGCTTGAAGTGTAGGCCTTACAGTCTGTTCTGTTTTATGTTTAGCTCAGACTGAAATAAAGCCAGGAAGATTTTAATAACAAGGTAATTCTTACCTTAGAGTCCAGATCGTTAATAGCTTACATTCGCTCATATTTTGTGACATTGTGACGGAAAGTATCTAAGTATCAACTGGTTGTATTGTAGATTTGGATAAAGAAATTGTAGTCAGACTATTGCGTTTCTTTATTAGCTAAGAAAGAAGATTGTTTGTACTGCCAACATACCTTAGAGTCCAGATAGTTGTTGATACTCCCCGAGCTATCCGAGCTCTGGCTCTGGATGCTGTCGTCACTGTTCCCCAGCCCCCCTGAACTCTTGCTGTCGGAGTCAGACTCGATCCACAGCGGGGAGCGGTATTTGAACTTCTGAGCGAACACATTGAAACGCTTCTCGTTGTCCATTTTAGGAAGATTTTAATGGGATTTGGGAAGTTTAAAGTGGAAGGGAACCACTCAGTGGTGAAAGGATGTTTGAAAACAAAGTAATTGGATTACTTATAACTGGGTCTTGGCTAAATTATTTTAATTGAGATATTTGACATACATAAGAGGTTTAACAAAAAATTTAGTGGACGACCTGGTGGTGAAGGGTTTACGGTTGTTTTGGGGTTACTTTGTAAGTAAAGTCAAAGTAAAAGTAAAATCATTTATAAGAAAAATATCATAAAAAATACTATAATGGTCTGGGTTTTTTAGCTATTCCAATAAAATTATAGTAAATTCAATAGCAATTGGGCAGCAAACAAACAATAATGGAAATAATAATTGACCAAACGCCAACTGGTTCATAGATATTGGATTCTCAAAAGTGCTGAATACTTATAGATCATTTCGTTGCTCTAAAAACTGTACTTCATTTATCAGTAAGTAATCAAAAAAACAGGAAAATCAATCACTTAGGAAAATGACAATTTAATATATGAAATCCACGATGTTACACTTCCAAGTAAAGATGTTAAATGACTCACATTTTCTTAACATATTAATGAAATGTTAAATGACTTTTATGGGCAGTTAGTGAAATGTATCAGAGTAAGACGCCGGCACCCAAGTGGGTCTGAATGTAGGCAAGTAGGACAGCGGTGGGAAGGTCAGGGTGACCACACTAGGGATTCTATGAGATAGTCTGGAGAGAAATTTTGCTGAGGAAAAATATTTATAACACGACTATCCTATTTTGATTAGAGATCCTAGCCGTTGTCTACTTAAAAGCCAGGCTAAGGAGTCTGGATTTGAAGACTCCTGAATTGTAATTTTAAGCAAATAAGGCTCCTGGTTAATAGTTTCATTGTAAATGCTTTACAACAAAGGGAAAATATCTATAATTATACTCGTACTCAGATAGCAGAGGTGTGCCACATAACATAACACATACGAAGAAAAACCCTTTACTTACTTACGTTACTAACGTTTCAAAACCAATTCTACAGATGACTCTCTGGTCTCTCTCAAGTATTCGTAGCATAGAGAGGGTGTATAACAGAAAATATAAGACAGGGTACGATATGACTAGACAAAGGTAAGTACCTACTCAATCAAGGTAAGTACCTACCAGGATTAAAAGATAAAATCTCAGAAGATAATTAAGGAAGGCCTCCCGACAGGATGTCTCGATTGAGAGTCCAGCTCCTCTAGCCGAGGTAGCGTTGCGAAACACGATGCTTGTATTTTAGAGTTAGGTATTGTACACCTTACAACTACAACAAATTATATTAACTAGGGCTATGAAACAAAAAACTATTATTTCAGTTCGTAATACCGGCTAAATCGTTAAAGTAAAGTTTGAAAATTGGTTCGATTGGGATTTTGTTCATATCTAAAAATATGGAATAAAATTAAAAACATGTTAACATGTGAAAACTCTCAACACCAGGGCATACCGCCTAAGAGTAAACTATATCAATTGCTATTGTTTATGACGTCATTTCAAACATTTGTGATTGAAATGACGTCTTAAACGATAGCAATTAATATACTTAGTTTACTCTTAGGCGAAAGACCCGCTTTCATACGAACTTACTTAATTTTTATCAATAGAAAATCTAAGAAGAAATTCATTAAATATTTGCAAACCGTCGTCGCTCATTTCGCTCGCTCGGTCCTACTACTTCGGATGCACGGCCATTGTGGTCAGTTATGGGTTAGTACCTAACTAAAGCAACTAAAGTATTCATACATATATCAAATAGGGAAGAATACGTAGATATATGAGGTGACACGTGACGAGGTGTCTCAAAATATTAGTCAATTCCTTATAATTTAAAAACAGACATTTTCGCGAAAACAAATTCACTCCTCCTATATTGCTCATATTGATATTTTTTTGCAAATTTTGCAAAGCAATGAACAAAAGTTTTTGATTTTGATATAAGTTGTAATCATCATCATCATCATCCACAGCCCTTGGGATCCCACTGCTGGGTATAGGCCTCCCTTTGTATGTGCCATCTGCGTCGATCTTGTGCAGACCTCATCCAGGTTGGACCCTCGACTTTGACGATTTCGTCGACCCATCTCGCGACCGGACGAGTAAGTAAGTAAGTTGTAAAGCAGCACTTAAAATTAATGTTAAGCACCACTTTTGTCCCGCTGTTCATAAAAATATATATTTTCAGTATTTTAGAAAACAAGAAGGAACACTAAACCATTTAAGGCATTTTATCAAACAAGGTGACGAAGTTGTGATAAAAAGAAATCATGTCAATACAGTCATGTGACGTCAATACAGCAGCAAGCGAAATAAACTTATTGAAATATTGTTGTTTGTCATTTGCGAAATATTTCTTTATTATTTTATTTTACCTATTTAAACTACTCTAGTAGTATGGCTAACATAGTATTTGGATTTTTCAATTCGTTTCGTCTTTTATATCCATTTATAATGGTTTGGACACCATAACCCGATATAAATTACCCTGGCTATTCAGAAAACTATGACATACTCACATATCAAAATAACTCATTATATTAGTTGAGACTTACATTGATACGAGTAGCGAGTTTCTTATCAGCTTCATGGTATCTTAATCCATGAGGAACGGACACTGATCCTCTCCTTAACTGATTTCTATACACTATCGGCTCCTCAGGTTCCTTAGTTTCTGCTTTAACTTCATCATTAACTCTTTCAATAGTATTTATAGTGGGCTGATGAACAACCACAGTGCTTTCTTTCTTATTTAAAACGTCTTTACTGGGTATAAGATTAGGTTGGTTTTCGTTTGAATGTCCAGGTACTAGAAACACTTCAGGAGTACGCGGTGCTTCAATTTTAGATGAATCAGGAATAGTATTTATGACGCTAACTTTTCGGATGATTTCAGAGAATCTTACTTCTGGTTTACCATTTATTTCAGGTGATCCAATTTGAATTTTATCTCCATTTTCGATAAGTTTTTCTGCTGGCTGTTCAGGATTCTCGGGTATTGGTGTCTCTGTGACAATTCCTGGTGAAGTTACATCAGAACTACGTGACGGACCAGGGGAGTTTGAATTAGGTGATTGCATTTCTATTGTTAGCCGTTTGACTTCCGGTGGCATTTCCACATAGTCATGTGGATATGACGGTATGTTTAATTTCAAATCTGTCTTCTTTCTAAGTCTCATTATGTTAGTTTGGTTGAAAGTACCCGCTAATGAAACATTAACTTCAAGTAAAAATGATTATTCAATAACTTTTTACTCAGACAGATTTTATCAAGAAAAAATCTCGGGACTTGATAATATATTAGCGTAAAATTAATGTTTGTCGAATTAACACAAAGTCACACACTTATCTAGATTAATCACTGATAAAGATTCCATTAAGAAGAAAATCTCTGACGATATTTTAGTCACTGTTTTAGGTAAAATAACACTCGTAACATCAAGTGTGAAAAAACTACTGAATTTCTCATTCTTGAGCAAAGTTTTGTTCCTGCATTTTATCAAATTCGCACCAATCATTTGCGGTTCTGATAACGTAATAACGATAGCAAAATATCGAATATCTTTGTTGAATTTACTTTATCTATAATCTAGGTACATTGTTTTATCCGCATTTTCGATCTGAGAAAATTCAGGACGAGGCTAAGCAGGTTAACGAACTGAAAACCTAGTTTGAACACCGCCTTTGAAGTTAGCCCGGATTATTGCAATTATCAGCGTTTAAACAAGTCTACAATAAAGTTTGCCTTAATTAGTATGTTTTGTCAATATTGGGAGAGATAAAAGCTAAGGTTTGCAGTCTTAGCTTTATCTCTGTTTGTGTAAGTTAATGCGTATCGAAGAGATTGTATATAAGTTTTCTCCAACTAGACTTTATTGGCTGCTTGTTAAACCAGATAAGGTAATAATATCACATATATTTTTCGAAAATTTATAAGCCGGAAAGAAGTTAATCTGGACATATCAGGTTCATATCCTAGCACATTGTATTTGTATTTTGTATCCTAGCACATGGTTTCAGTTTTTTTCTTTAGTAAATACTACTATAAAAGGTTTTAGTAAGTAAATATTGTAACCTACCTACGTAGGTACTAATAAATTATGCAAATACGAGTACCTACATACAAATTTTTTTGGTATTGTAGGTGCTTATAACTTACAAATTTAGATTGTTGTTGTGTTGTGTTGACAAAAACAATAAGAATAACAACTTACCCCTTCCTGTGGATTATTGTTGATGTACTGCTTCAGGACTTCGGACTCAAGATTCTGCAACGTCGGCATTGATATCGAATTCCGCCGCAACCCAGCTCGTCTCGCCTCAATTTCTAACTCATTATCTATGAGATCACTTGATTCTGCTGCCCCATAGGCTTTTGACGTACTTGGACTACTGATACTAGTAGATTCTGTACTGGGGCTCGCTTGACTAGGCTTAAACTTATCTGGCTCTAAAGTAATGTAAAGCGTTCCTTCAGGAGTGTTGACTACTATTGTATCTTTGTTCGGAGACGAATGTATTTCTCCAAAGTCTGATGCGTGGATGACTCCTGGTGTCTTGTGATTTGAAGCTGATGTCGATGGTTGATTCGGAGCTGGGCTTGTTGGTGAATTGAGAGGAGTTGCGGCATCTTTAACTTCGTTGATTCTGAATCGTAGCGGTTTGATTGGAACTTTTTCGGTTTCTATTTCTACATTATCTCCTACATAAGGTATTTCTGTCTTTACTTCTATCTCTTCTGGATCAAATGGATTGCCCTTGACTGGGTTCAAAGGTTCGTTTCGTATAGGTTGATTGACAGGTTCGTCGACGAAAGGGATGGTGTCATCTGATTTTATTTCAGGTGAGGTGAGTCCTTTGACTACATTGTGATTCCGGATTTGGTCCATCGTTCGTTTATTTCATAGTAGAAGCCTGAAATTGAGAAAACATATTATTAATATGAGTTGATATCAGAATTATAAAAAATCAAATTTAGTTTTTTTCACACATTTTCTCTATAGCCTCAAGGATAATTACATATTGTTTTTAAAGCTTGTTTCTTGACCATTGTTAACCAAAAGTTTACAAGCAAGAGTAGAATATTAACTAGCCGTAAGACACACAGGTCAAGATCGATCATAAAATAAGTAATAACACTAAAGAAAACAAAAGCTAGTAAGATCCTAATGATGCAACACTTCCGAGCGCAACGATCACTTAATACATATGTCCACAAGTCCACAAATTACCTGCATAATTATAATGATTTGTATAACAATTAAAGATCCTGTAGCACTAAATACTCGCTCGTGACTACGTATCGACTACGCTTTGCATAAAATATTGTGACAAGTACAGTGTCTGTGAATAATAAATGCATAGGTAGGCTAAATTGACAAGTACCTATTACTATAATTAAATTTTCTGAGTTTTTAAAGATAAAGAGAAAGATATTTTATTTGCCAAAAAACACTGGTACAATCACAAAAATATTAACGTATTACTAAATAAGTTGGTGGCGTCGTTCTGATATGTAACGATCATATTCTTGATTTACGGATTTATTTACTTATGATTGTTAATAAAAATATCTTTTTACTGTACTGTACGACTGAAACATCTGTATAACTAGGTATGATTTCAAACAAGTACTTTCAGAATATCGGCATAAAATGAAAATCTAACTAGGAAATCATAGATAAAATGACATAAAGTGGAAATGCACCTGAAACACTAACTACTAGGCCAAAGAGTGTATTAGAGATTTTGACCGACTTTTCATACAATAACAAGCGATGTGTGTTAAAATTGTCAAGAAATTATACGGAATCTACATATTGACGCATTACCTTCCTAATAAACACATTCCTTATAGGACAGCAGTGATTCAAAGGTGCTTGACAAATGTTACAAAGTGTCTTTTTCATCATGTTTTTTACACACTTAAAAGGTCGAATTTCGAATTATTTTTTCAAGTAAATGGTGACAAGACCAGAAGTCACCTAGACCGACTCTGTGGTCAAAAGTGGTAAGAAAAGAATTGCAGCTAAATAGGGATAGTGATACACAGTAATCATGTCGCATTTTAAATTTGGTGATAGCTTGTTTGATAAGTAGGTACTTACCAAGAAAACATTAAAGGATGTAAACGTGCGACAATATTTTTCAACGGATATACTAATACACATTTAATAAACTCATAATTATTCTAATAGCAATAGTAATAGCAAGTGAAAGAACTCATACGATGTTCTGCATAAGATTGAATCAAACTTATTGTTGATATTTTGTCTTTTACAGTCAATTTCTTTACTTACCTACTACTCGGATAATCGGAAAGAATTGACGATATATTGATCAATCACTTCATGTTGATTTAGGTTCATAAAATTATAGTTAGTCTTAATCATTCTATAATAACGTAAACAATGTGACCACAGTTCATCTTATTAATCGGAACGTTGTTTTTAAACAGTCTTAATAAAGAAATTAAAATTTTGATATTCACCGTAACAAGGAGCTATCTTTTTTCTCGCTAAAAAATTGGTTAACTTTTCACTACAAAACAAGGTTTTATTTAAAAACTAGGTTTCTCTGAAACCCCTCACACTCACTATAAGGCCAGTATCCACTCCTGCGCAGCCTAAGGCTAAGCACACACTGTGAAGGCCGCGCACTGTTTAACTGTTTACCCGCCGATTATCGCCAGATTAACCTTTTCGTACACTCGAGGGATTTTTTTATATGCTCTTACGTCATGTTTGTGCAAAGACATGAAAAATAGCACCTTGAATACCCATATTTATTTTTATGATATATGATTGACTGTCTTATGTCTTATTTTGAATTAAAATTATGTTTATTTATTTACTACTTCTATATTGTAGATGACCACTTCTTTTATAGCGATGCTTCGGGATAAACAGTAGTTTATAATGTACCAAAAATCACGATGATCGGTCGCTACGTTGCGGCGCGGCGTGGAAGCGTAACAAACGGAACAACAAATCAACCAATAAGTATATTGATTTCATGTTATACCTACTACATATGTCCCATAGGCATCAAATTAAAAGCTTGTTCAGAATATAAGATACACCGAAACGTTTTATTGAGGAGAAATGGGTAAGAAGGTACCAATCCAATACAGTTTTAAGATGTTCAGTATTTGTAGTTATTTCAAATGTTTATGAATATGTCGACTACTCACCAATAATAACTAAGAAGAACATTATCGTGAGAATAAACTTAATATAATTTTTTGCGTCCACATGTCCAACTTGTAATAAGAATCGAATGTTTTTTATCGAACTTATCAAATTGCTGATCTAAGAGTTGATTCACACTTCTTGAATTAAGTAATACGAACGTGCTCAGCTATTATAATTAGAATAAGTTTTTTGCTATAACTACACAGCAAGATATACAATACATGTATAAGTAACCATACACTACACATTGGTGCGTTCGTACTTACAAGTTGTGTAAACATTAATATCTACTAGTGGACGCCCGCGGCTTCGCTCGCGTTATGTCGGAATAAAAAGTAGCCTATGACACTGCCGGGACCTCATACTACCTATGAAGATCCATTCAGCCGTTTTTACGCGATGAGCGTTTGTATATTTTTTATGCTAGTATTTGTACATTTTCAGTTTAGTGAACTTATATCAATAAATAAATAAAAAACAGACAAAACAGAGACACAGAAACTGACAAAAAATCTATAAATTGTCGTAACCTGTTCTGTTATCAATTCTTGGTAAGTATCTCCAAAAATTTTTTTTATATTTTCAATGTTCAGACTTTCGACCTTATTTATATATTTGTTATATTTATTTTTATATTTTTTATTTATTTTTTTATGTGGGATAGGTTTACGTTTGACTACAGCCTGCCTGATGTTATGTTATGTTTATTTTTATATTAAGTATTATTTTTATATACTACATAATGGTGCGTCTATACTTGCAAGTTTTGTACATATATAATAAACACGTTAATACCTACTCGTTTAAATCTTACAAGAAGAAATTAAGTATACTTAATAGGTACACCAAAAAGAGAAAATCACACGGTCGTATGTCTGAAGTGTTGAAAAAGTTAAAATTGTCGAGTCATGAACCTGGTCCACCCTGTGGTTGCAGATTGGGATGTTTCGATAAGATTCCCATGGAATCAAGAACCCAAATTCTCCAGAATTTCAATTTACTAGCATCACATGATGCCCAAAATAGCTATTTGAGTGGATTAATCTCAGTTCTCCCAGTTAATAGGCCGTCCAAGAAAGAAGGAGTATTACATTACGATGCTGTGTACAAGTACAGAGTACTTGCTATGATTGATTCGGAAATAAAAGAAATGACTATATGCAAAAAGGCTTTCCTGTCGATACATGGAATAACGAGAAAAAAAGTAGAATATTTAGTAGCAAGTTTGAAGAAAACTGGATGTGCTGCAGTTGATAAGAGAGAAAAACATAACAGTCATGTAAAACTCAATGATGATGTCAAAAGTTTAATTAGAGCGCATATTAATTCATTTAAAGGTAATGTATAATTTTTATAGAACTATAATAGTAACAATATTTTGTACATTTATTTCTATAAGTAAAATAATATTTTTATCTTTTGTTTTAGGTCGTTCCAGTCATTATAGTCTACATGATTCAAGTAAAACATATTTGCCTGAAGACTTGAATGTAAAAAAAATGCATGCAATGTTCCTTCAAGATAATCAAGGTGTATCTGTATCTTACGAAACTTATAGAAATATTTTTTGCACTGACTTTAACATTGCTTTCGGCTATCCAACATAAGAACGCATTGCAACCTAACAAAAGCATTGGAGGCTAAGAAGAAGACATGCGCAGATACAATTGCCAAATCCACATTGGATCGGGAAATTTTGAATCTTTTTAATCAAAATAAACTACATAAGCTACAAGCAAGCACCTTTTACTACAGAAAACGGATGGCAAGATTACAAAGCAGAGAAGCAGGCAGCTCAATGGAGGCAATATGTTTTGATTATGGTAAAAATCTTTGTGCTCCTAACATACAAACAAATGATACTTATTATAAACGACAGCTATCTGTCTTTGCTTTCAATGTGCATGTTTTGTCTTCATCAAAAAGCATCTTTTACTTGTATCCAGAAACAGAAGGTAAAAAAGGGAGTGATGATGTATGCTCGCTTGTCCATCACTTTGTTTATAACTACATGAAGCCTACCACAACTCACCTTCAAATATTTTGTGACTCTTGCGGAGGGCAAAATAAAAATTTTACTATGTTTCGTTTCCTGCATCACTTAGTACATCATGAGAAAAAGCTAGAAAAAATTACTATGACATTTCCAGTGAGAGGCCACTCATATATGGAGTGTGACAAAAATATGGGTCTGGTGAAATCTAAGACAAGAGCAGAACTTCCATCGGATTGGATAGAAATTTTCCAAAATGCCCGCTGTAAGCCAAGTCCGTTTGAAGTCGTAGAGGTAGATACATCTTATTTTCGATCATGGACTAGCCACTTAGATACAATTTACGCCAAAAAATCATCTTTTCCTTCACGTCCTATAAAAGTTCTCAAAATTGACAAGCTGAGTACTAAAGTAGGTTTCCGCTCTACATACAATGGGCCCTGGGAATCTGCTTGCATCAGTGGAAGAAAGAAGAAAACCAGTGAGGTGAATACTGTACAAAACAATGAGTTCACTTTGCCTGGAAGGTTGTATACAGACATCTTGCCAATTTCTGCTGAAAAATATAGTGACCTTCAGGACTTAAAAAAGTTTTGTTCCCCGGAAAGTATAACATATTACACAAATTTACCTCAGAAATAAAATATTGTGCTAAATAATATGTATATTATTTCATAACTGAATAAACAGGAAAAACAGCTATGTAACATAAACATTGTTTATCATCACCATTTCAGTTGTAAAATGTAAAAAGGAGCTCATTGTGACAATGAGCACCTTCTTTTCAATTACATTTTGGAGTTAGAAAGTTAAAGTTCAAATTATAATTTATTTACCAACCCTATGTCATAAAATTACTATCTATTATGTTAAATATACACTGTTCCTTTATTAGATAGGTACAAATCAAATTCCAGTTGAGGTGTAAGTGCAGAAACTGAAATTTTAGATTTAATTCTATGATTACTTGAAACAATGAAAATGTTAATGAGCTCCTTCTTTTCCTGTGCCCTTCAAGTCATAAACACTTACCATAGCACCTACAGTTAATCCGCCATAAATTTTAATCCAAGCACACCATGGATTAATCCGCATCTTTAGTCTATGTGTTTTCTTAGTCATTGTCTACATGAGATAAAAGTAAATGAAGATGATTGCAAATATAGTCATTACTACGATATATAGCAAGGCATCCAGGTGAAATATGCAAGTTAAAATACTGTTTGGAACTTTTTTACTTGGTGTAGGTACAACAGTTTCTATATCTTTTTCTGGGTCCAGAGATACAACAATTGTTGACCCGTCCCGGGTTTGAACTTCAGTGGACATTATGTTGTTTTTTTTTTTACGTCGCACTTTTTTATAATTTATCTGATCGTAACACTACAGTTTAAACATTATTTAGCATGTTTGCGCACAAGAATTACTTAGATATTTTATTTTATGCATATTTTGTTAAAATACACTTTTCAATTAGATATTAGTTACCGCACTTTTGTTATATCACCGTATTTTCTTGTATTGTCCATGTTCAACAAATATGTTATAACTTTACACGTCTAAATTAGTCAACTGCGAGATATGTAAAAATAACTGGTTCGATATGCGCATGCGATAACCGGTTTAGACAATTAATCATTTGAATGTACTAGTATTTAATTTTATTGAAAACCTAAACACAATAATATATGATATTTACGGATATTAAAATGACTAAAATAACAAAAGGTCATCAATATATTATTAACTTTTTATGTATATTAAAACCCGCACAACCACTATTCCAAGTTTATAATTAAACACAACAGTGTTCGTCCACAAACAATCGATACACTAAATTGTTTAAAAACACAATCATTCATTTTAATTTCGATATAGGCATTTGTTTTTCACATAACACAAATTATACCTTCCTCTAAGCTTCACTATGAGCATAAATACCTAAGTACTATTAATTTAGCAACAGTAACAAGGTTTTCCAAATGGTTAATTAATCAAGAATTGGCGTAAAATGATTACTAACTAATTTTAGAGAAGAACTGGTACGTATAGCAGAGCAAATTGTGTATTAGACAGAAACGTTAATGAATGATGAATCTGACTGATGTCATGATGAGTTGAACAGATTACCTGCAGATATAAAACGTATCTTTTGTTCTGATACGGTAGATAAGTAATGAGATTTGTTTTGATCTGTACTAATATAATAAATATCTGGTAATTGTGACTGACTTTTAAATTTATTAGGCTATGTGGAAAATCCAGGTCTAAAGTACTCTAGATAAAGGATTGGTTTTTGTTAAATTAATCGTTTTAATTTTCCTCATGTGCAAGTCATGACGTAGATTAAACATTAAATTTGTTTTAATGAAGGAAAATACGCGAGCAAAGATGCAATTCATTTCACATTATTAATTTTAAAGAAATAAATTAAACACTTTTCACAACGACTCCTAACACTTAATAAAACTGAACTAAGTACGAGGTTTAGGTGCAAACTGCCTGTATACAATAAGACAACAATAACTAATAAGTTAATTGAAAACACTGAAGATACAGATTTATTTGACTTGGACCAGATTATTTAATACAAAAAAATCTGTATAGGCATGTTTGTCTGGAATTATGTCACAATACAAAAAAACATCTGAATTTAATGTTTATTTTCAATTTAAAATTAAATAAAAAGAAGAAGTTCGGAAAAAATATCACGTCTAGTTTAATAGTAGATTCATGAGTCTTTTATCCAGTTATGGATTTTTTTCCCTTTAAACTGGTTTTGATATGCAAGTGCAACCACCCGATATAACTACTTCTAGTTGTGTAGAAGCATAAGTATAGTAACTTTAGTACTATTTCGTTTAACTTTGCAAAACAATATTCTTTCAAAGAGTCGTTTGGAGCAATTGAAGAAAATTACAGATATTTACTTTGCAGAATTTACTTGAAAATATCGCGTTTTCAAAGTCAATTGAATACTTTGTTTAATGGCAGGCAAAGATTGAACGAGATAGAATATAGTAGGATTTAATCATCATCATCATTTATATATCACGGTTGACTGTAGAAGATGGTCTTTGGCGATTAGTTCATTGTTCAGCAGTGGCTTTCGATCAAATATGTAGGTACTTACGCCGAAATGAAAAAAAAGTAAGTGAGGTCTATTTTCCATGCAAATTAAAATTATCTTAAATGTATAATATCTATATATATAAACTACTAAATCCTGACGACACCTGTTTACATGTTTATACTATATTTTATATCCAACTATTATAAAATACCTAACATACGAACGGACAAATGTGCATCCTTACATAACACAATGATAAGATGCTTCGATATGCTAATATAGATATACAGGGTCAACCAACATTATATACTGTTGATACATAATATTGAGTATACTAGTGGTATGGCAATAATATTATAGGTGTATAGTATAACTTTTCCGTAGATCTTTTATTGCAATTACATAAAAATACATTGCAATTGCTTGATATCAGGCGGAGTCATGGCAAAATAATCTCTTCCGCAATTCTCGTCAATTGTTATTAGAAACCCTGTATAATTTGTTATGTACAGTGCATAGTAAATAAGACAGAAACAATGAAGGCATACATCAGCTCCCAGGTGGTTGTGGTTTAGATGATCTAGAAGATAAAGTAATATAACCACTGTACCTATCATAGGTGAAACTGGATTCAACAACGAGGTCAAAGGGACTCATAGGATAGCCGATAGAATAATCTACTCATTAAAGATGCAGAAAATGACCTGCTGAGTGGATCTATGATTCCACTAATATTATAAAAACGAAAGTTTTTGAGTGTGTAGGTACGTGTAACGTGTGCATGATACGTCTTTACGCCAAATCAAATACCTAGCTAATTTGATTTATATCAAGTTTTGTATGGTGGTAGAAAACACCCTGGATTAATACATTGTGATATACTTTTTATCCCGGATTAACGCGAGTAACCACTATCGTGAGTTATCAATCAATCTTACTTCTTACTATTCGATAATTTTGAATCTAAAGTGTCATAGACTCAACAATCGTATCATAATTTTTAATCTTATTGCGAATCTTCACAAAAAGGAGGTCAGTTTATATCGTATTTGTTATCACCAGAGGTTATCAATACCTCCTCAAGTGGTGATAATTCCGCGACTGTTTACCGATACATTTGTCTTATCAATCTACTTGCTACCTACCTAATATGTATATTTAGTTAGTTGTGAAATAAATTAGCTTTACAGTAAATGTATAGTGAATTTTATATTATTTTTTATTCATAAAATCTTGATATGCAGGGACTTCGTGCTTATAACCACTTAAATTTCAACGCTTTGTTTTTGTACACTTTGATCATTCGAAGTACCCATGATATTTTTTGTAGGTAATGTTATTAATATCAGTACGAACGTAATGATTTTTAATTAATACTTGATCTAAGGTTTTTGCCATTAGGTATATCATGGATGGATTGGATGTTGTATCTAATCAATTAAATAAATCAGTGAATTATTTTTTTCGTACTCACCAGCCCTCCAAAAATTCCGCACGATGTACCTAGTCGAAGCTTTTCAGTTCACTTTGTTTCCACTTTTCAGAGGCTAGATTATTTTTCCAATCATAAAGATTATCAAAACCGCATCACAAAAACTTTAGTTAATTAATTTGTATATAAGCTACCTATAGGTTAGGTAAATTATTTAATAAATATGATTATAACTAAATCAACAGAAGGCAAAGGATTTTGCGCTAAACTTGTTGCAAGATTATTTTTTGTAGGTAACCAGTAAAAAATAAACAAAACAGTCAAGTTACCTACATTACGTTCGTAAGATGCGCGGTAGTGTGAATCTCGCGATACACTGCCTCATTACCGGTGCTTGCGGCGCGTGAGTGTAGGCAGCTTTAACTCACATGGTTAGATGACCACGGCTCTGGGAGACCGTAGGTATGCCTACAGGTATTAGGTGTGTTGTTGTTGTCTATATATGTACATACATACATATATGTACCTATGTAGTTTAAAGAACTTTCTAGGAAGAAGCTTGTAGATAGCTACCCATAAAAATATTTTCTGGTTAAGTGTTAGGTTAGGTATAGAATATAATATATTGATGGTATTTGGAAGTACCTACCTAACTACATACGTTGAATTAGAAATTCACACATTTTTTAAATACTTATCTAAAATGACATAGGTATATAGTATATTAAAAAGGAGACGATTATACCGTAGGCTGGGTCTATCCACGAGCCCAGTATCAAGTAACATAGATCTCAGTAGCTCCAGGTTTATTACGGTGTTATGTTATGAATGTCCTTAATCCCCGCATCCTGCGCACGCGCCGGCGCCGGCGCTTCCTCCAGACGGGCTCCAGACGCATCGTATTACTAGATATGATTAGTAGGTACATAAGTAGGCACAGGATGCATAATAGTCGATATCTATTGCGTGAGTAAGTGTGAAGAAGGCAAATTGCATAGATTATTTTATTCACCGGTAAACAGTTTATCAGATGTTATTAGACGTAGGTATACAAAGATATTGAATTTCAGCTTGATAAAAATCTTTTTATATGTTTTTCATGTTTGGTAGGGACTCATATTATCAATATGTGAATGAATTCCCGAATTCAGTCTTTAACACATACATTTTTTGAAACGGGCTAGACGCATTACTTTAAAAAAATCTAATTGGCGCACATAGGCATCTCTTTTTTGTAAGGTGGTAAAATTTAGAGCATACCACACCCAAAGGAAGGAATCTCCGGTCACACGACCCGCTTTAATTTGATTATACTCTCGTTACTGTAATTAGCGAGCGATGATGTTGTGTGCTAAACTATCAGTCACGACTTCAATACGCTAAATAGCAGGTCGAAGAGGGTACTTATCTTCTATCTATATACATATATATAAAGCTGAACAGGGTTGAAAGTCTAAAGATTGAAGACATTAAAAAAATGTTTGGAGATACTTCGAATTGATAGCAGAAAACGTTTCAACAATTTCTAGAAATTTTGTCTATTTATTTAAACGCTCGCAAAAAAAAACGGCTAAACGGAACATGATGATTTTTGGTATGTAGGTACATACCTAGTATGAGGTCTTAAGAGTGTCATAGTCTACTTTTTATCCTGATATAATGTAAGTGAAGCCGTGGGCGTCAACTAGTTAATAAATATCTTTATCTCTTGCTACCAATTTATTCAGCGTCATGGTATCATAGCAAAGCCGCATTTGATCGTTTTCTTGAAACCACACAATAAGGATGGATTCGTTTCAGAGTTATTAAGCAATACCACTACCTATATGCATATAATAATACCGTACTTCTGTATTTTACGGCAATACTCAACTGTAAACCTACATCTACATTTTACACTAGATAATAAGCATTCCGGACATTGCACACAGCGCCATCTAGCCCCACACTAAGCAAACGCTTGTGTCGCGGATACTAGATAACGGATATAATACTTATATACTTTTCTTTTGTAAACATAGAAACGACCAGACTTCAACATGATTACAAATTTAGGTAATATTCATTATTACTTGTTTCATGCGGGAATCGAACCCGCAACCCTAGATTAGAAGGCAGAGCCACTACCAACTAAGCTAACAGGCCAGTCCCACAGCGCCATCTAGCCTCATACTAAGCAAACTTGTTGATATTGATTTCCTAAACTAATTATGTTGGGTAGCAGCTACGATTAAATACACTAAACAGTACTTACGGAGTTAAATAATTTATTTTTAAGTATCAGTATCAGTGTTGAAGTATAAGAACGTATTTCATAATTCTTACTATGAAGGTACTTAATTAAAACTAGTTTTTACAATCTATGAATTCGTGAAAATCTCTATTGTGAATTTTACACTGATTTCGAATGTTGTATGGATTAAATTATTAGGAACAAACTATAATCAATTTATAAATATTTTGTATAAATATAGCAGCAAACATCAGCTAATGATTCAACAATTTCTTTTGTTTCATACAGGTTCAATGATGGCTAGCAATAAACTTTTTAAAATCAATTTTTATTTCAGTCAATTCATAAAAATAGCGTTCAGTAAATTCATATTATTTTGTCTATGAAACGTTATTATTTTAATGATTGATCACTAGCCATCATCAACCCTGTATAATATTTGTTTAATTCTAACAATTTCTCAAACACTTCAATATGCGATGGCACCTACTTTCATAACTTAAACCACTACCTAACATTAAATAATAAAATATGTTTTCCAAATATCAAATAAGTAAGCAATAAAATGATAATTTACAAGTTGTCAATTTGAATGACATAATTTAACTGATTGCACTAATTTTAGGGTTCCCTGCCATTTATAAACTGGAAAAAGGAACCGTTGGATGATTTTTAAACTTTTTATAACATAGTTTTAGACTAATGTTAATACTAATAAAATAATAATAAATAAGTACAGTCACCCTCGGGTTGTCATGACAAGCTACAAATTTAATTTGATTAATTATAAACATCTACAATTCTAAATTCTGCTTCTATTCTGTGGAACCACTTTTCTAATTTGCTTATCTTTTTACTCACGCGGAGTGAAGGCGGCAAAATATCGGAAATATTAAATTAGAAAGACATCATAATTGTGGCCACTGACACAAACTGACATGCAAATATTGTCACAATTAACACTATCATAATACATAGTGTTTTTAAGACACATAACATATATTAAAAGGCCTTTTACCAACAAGTACATATTTTTCCCTATAGTACATATTTAGTTTCAGAACCACAAAACTGACGTATAGACAAAGATGTATTTTTTGCGATCAATGGCGTGGATCAATAGTTGTTAATATTAAAATGCTAAAAATGTACTTACAAAGTGAGTGTTCTGTATATTTGAAACAATTTTCAAAATATACATTATTTGTCTTAAAAATACTCTGTATAATTCCTTAGTAGCAACACGAATTTAAAAAAACTTAGTTTGAGATCCCAACACTTCAACATACTTACCTAAAAACATTTGCATGTCAGTTAGAGAAATAAATTCTACATATTTTAAACTCTACAATAACATAATACCATATACTATACATGTACATATTTCCTAAAATCACATTAAATGATATAATTATTTAAAATAATCAGACGTTCTTTATCATTCTCAACTGGCTGTGTTGTTTTAAATAATAGCTTTTTTTGTGTTACGGGTAAAGCTAGGTAATATGTAGATGAAAACTTTTATTCTGCCACTTCTCACATACATACATATTATTATATATAAGGTACATTCAAACATACCTATTCCACAACAAAATGATGTGGATATAGGAAACTATCTCAACTTGGATTTACGTGATTTTTAGCAAAATAATGTAAATTTAATAAAACGTAACTCCAACATTACCCGTCACAATTATAACTGCTGCGATGAAATCTATACTAATATTATAAAGCTGAAGAGTTTGTTTGTTTGAACGCGCTAATCTCAGGAACTGCTGGTGCGAATTGAATAATTCTTTTTGTGTTGAATAGACCATTTATCGAGAAAGGTTTTAGGCTATATAACATCACGCTGCAGCTAATAGGAGCGAAGAAACAATAGAAAATGTGGGAAAAACGGGGAAAATTATTCATCTTTGAGGGCTTCCGTTGCGTGCGCTGCGAAAACGGTACAAGATATCAAAAAAATGTGTATGTAAGAATTATTCCTCTTGAAATGATGTAACAAAATGTCCGCAACAGTATATGTCTATCTTTTAAGGTTAACTCACTAGAACCGTTTTTGTGGTAATAACAATTCCACGCGGACGAAGTCGCGCGCACCAGCTAGTATTCATATAAAATACCATAATAGTAAAAACGTGTCTCTAGCTCGATACATCCAATACGTGATATTATTATAAACAACGACAATACACTACATCGTGTTCGTATTAGCCTGTATTATGTACTTTATGTAAAAATCAATTCATATAAACAATAGCTTAAAATACGAATAAAAAATTAAGCAAGTAAATAGAGAGTTACTGATAACTCAAGCATATTGTAAAGGCCACTTTAGTCTATCAATATTTGCAATTAATGTATTTTTTAAATTTGTGAAAAATACCTGTTTTTCATACAAATTATTATTTCAGCACTCACAATATGTCTATTTCTAAAGCCTTTTTTCAAAAGCCGCCTATCAAACGTTAAGTACTTGTATTGATATACTAAAAACGGTCTTTAAATTGTATGCATCAGTAACCAGTAAATACCTATGATAAAATGTCTTTCCAAAACTCCTTCAACATCCCAAATCATTCCTTACATAAAACTTTCCTATAAAATTGATCTAAACGAACCTCTCGAAGCATTAATATAACCTTACAATTAACATCTCATTCAAGGAATACTGCCAACTTTTCTATATCACAAAACATAAAGGCGTTACATTATAGTGTCTAAACAACGCTGTTGTCAGATTGAGCGACATTTTTAAATATGGCAGTTAGATAGATAAAGTTATCTACCTACATGTGTAGAGAAACAAGTAAAGTTAGTAAATTTAGAAAGTGCCATAACTGAAGACCTTATAGACGATTTCTTCCGGTTATTTAGATATTTGGTCACCGTCGCTTGAAGCATGCACAAACGACATTGTTGTCAAAGGATATGTTGGAAACAAATAAATCTCAACTATGGTCATATGCCAACCTGTTTTAGATAAAAAAAATTGATGTGGAACGCATGGTCAGATTATAATAATATGATTTCTGTAAACAGATTAACATTAACCATAAACATAATATATGTATTACGATGAATGTTGGATTTTTGTAATCGACAAGCTACAAAAATACTGATCGACAGTTTTTAAAAGCTTGGATATGAAATACATGTGACAATATAAAAATGTAGCCCAAACTGACAGATAAACTCAACACCTATTTGTACTAATCATCTTGCACACAACAAACCATACAGATTACAATCTAAAACGATATTATAACACAGATATGTATGCAATGTGAACTTATATTTAACGTACGACTCATAAACTATACTTTACAAGAACGACACTTCATTGAGAGATTAATATATTTTATTATACATTGATTTAAGAAACTAGTCGTTTCGGTACATTTACAAAAGCAATATTAAAGTTAGATAAGTAAGTAAGTGTTCTAAAATGTATTCTGAACAATTCATAATTCAGTGCATTCGTTTTTTTCGTTAGAATCGCATAAGGTTTGTTTTATACCAATTTTATATTCTCGTGAATCACTTTCAGTATTGCTTTTGTACATGTATTTCACGTAGAAACACACTTAGGTTTCTTGTGTAACGTGATTATAATTCAAGTGATGTAACAAATCGTATGAGAGTGCTCTAAGCAAAACCTTCGCTTGGTGGTAAGCGCCATAATTTATGAAAATACTTCGACTTTACATTCAGTTAATAAATTTTAACTATTTATACATTTCGCTTAATAATATTCAGGTTTACAATGATTTAGTGACGATTAAATTGTTCTAATTTTTTTTAATATTATTATAATAGAATGTATACTGTATTGTATTCTAACGTTTATAATTCAAACAGATCTTTATAGTAACGCTTATTTGATAGTAAGTACGTAAAAAATAACCATAGAGTATGTCGATGTACAGAGAGTGTAGATTTTTAAACTTATGAACTTGTATAACCCAAGTCAAGAAAGATTATGTCAGTTAATATTTCAAAAATTGAATAACATTCTCTTTAAGTATTGACTTTAGTTTGTATACAAGATGTCATGGAAATGTGTAATTATTATAAGACAGCAGTCGATGCTCAATCTTTTTATGATTTATTAAATGGGACATTTCGGTATTGCTTGAGCTTAATAATTAATACGGTTTCGACAATATTGTAATGTCTTTTACAAATAACACACTTTTCCATGACATTTTGTATTAGATATTACTTTGATAAATAATTGTCTAGGATAAGCGTTGTAACCTACATTATACAAAGTACGCTATAAGAATACACGCTTAATATTTTATTTTTATTATACTTAAGAGATAAATTAACTTTATCCGAGAGTAAAGAAAACAAAATCTACCAAGACGTAGTCTTTAAATAAAAACTACTATGTTGGTAGAATTTTTCTAAAGAGGCAACACAGATGATAGTTGCCAGAATAGTAGAATACTTTCATACTAAGATTACGAGTACAATCTTCAATGTATTTTAGAGATAAGAAAGCAATTTGTTTAAAATTTTGCACATACTAAACAGACTTTTACAATAATTTTATTAGCTATGATTATAAGATATTCTTGAACACAAAAATAATCTTAATAATTGAAATATGGCAGCCAAACAATGTGAGCCAATCTCATAGAAAATAATCGCGACATTTATAATGAGCGGCGAAAATCATGCCATTTTTTTCCCATAATAAGCTATTAAATTCGAAAAGGGTGGAATAATTTTCTTCGTTCCATATAAAAATCACGTATAATTAACCGTGTTTTATTATTATATTTATCTTTTAGTATTTTAATGATGAAGATTGTACAAGTAGTAAGCGGAATAAAGAGACAATGTATATGTTCTTATAGCGAGTGTTTATTCCCCGGTGTCAGCCCAGTTCGCCTCCTCGGCTATTCTGTCCATGCAGTTGCACAGGAATTGGTACTGAGGAGAGAAAAAAAAATTAATTGACCTATACGATTGTTACAAAGTTAAGTGGTACAAGATGTCTAAACTAGGGAAGATATGTAATAAATACAAATAAATAGTCATCAATAAAATTACGAACGTACTCGTATGTTAGAAAATACTCTAGAGATTGGTTTTCTGTATTCTGTAGGATATTGTAGCACATTTAGGTATTTATTTAAACATATAGGTACAGTGTAAAGAGCTCTACGGCTTTACCTTCAACACTCAATCTATGTGTTACATCAACAGTACCATCAAAATCTGCGAAACATATCTTTTCAATCTTTTTCTAGAACATTCTACCCTCTTCTAGAACATTCTACCCCCTTCTAGAACATTCTACCCCCTTCTAGATCATTATACCCCTGCTAGAACATTCTACCCACTTCTAGAACATTCTACCCCCTTCTAAATCATTATATCCCCTGCTAGATCATTCTACCCCCTTCTAGAACATTCTACCCTCTTCAAAATTATCCTACCCCCTGCTAGATCATTCTGCCCCTTTCTAGAACATTCTGCCTCCTTCTAGAACATTCTACCTCCTTCTAGAACCTTCTACCCCCTTCTATAACGTCCTACCCCCTTCTACAAGTACTTACATATGGTGTAAACAGCGCCACAGACTTGTCCTGTCCCTCCGCCCTCCTGTATGTTATCCTCACCGCGGCCGCGTCATCATCGGCGAGCCATTCCTGTACATATCTCCACGGGACTTCAACACTCTGACCAGTCTCGTTCTCGTTTTCACACCATGTTGATAGTTTGAGACCGTTCCAGCCTGAAATGTGATAGAAATATATTAGGCGATTTTGTAAACCGTTATATTTATGTAGCTTGATTTTGCGTCATCATGATTGACGTCACGTCGAGAGTATATCCGTAGTAGAATTAATTAGTTATTGCTTTGATATATTTTGTTTCAATATATTAGTATACGATTTTTTTTTCATAACGTCATGTGATTTTAACATGAACATTTTATGAACTGTTAAACTTAGATCTGTTAGACTAAAATTCTTATTCTTTTTACTAATTAATTGACTAAATACTTAACAATTTGACCTTTTCTGATGTTTGTAATTGTACTATATTTAATTTAATGTAATGTAATTAAATTCTAAATTCTATTGTGTAAAAGTAAATATTTAAAATGTATACTTTCCAAAAATAAGACCCCGGAAGGCGCTAATCACCGTGTCACAGACGCACCGGCGTCTAGTACGGTGCTTTAGAGATATTCTTGTATGTATGCATTTTTATGAAAATTAAATAATTTTGAATTTTGAATTTAATGTCGCTTTTATCCACCGCCATCGAGAATAAAATTATTAAACTACAAGTCTAACGATACTAACTCAACGTGATAGCAAGTGAGATCGCTCGCGAACGACACGTCTGCGTAATGTAGGACGCACAGCGCCATCTAGTATAAAATGGACAAACTATTATGACTGACCCAGTGTGATGGCCAGCAGCGGCGTGGCGCGCGCGTCGGTCCGCGCGGGCGGGAAGGCCACGTGTCCGTAGCCGTGCAGCGCGCGCGCCTGCGCCAGGTAGTCGCGCGCGCGCCGCGGCTCCTGCAGCGCCTTCAGCTGGTACAGGCGGCTGCCCGCCACGCACACGCCGCGGTTCACGTCTTCCACTGCCTAGAAGAGGGGATTACATATTCATGTTACTTATACAGTTTGAATTTAAGGTCGCATTTCCGGTAGCAAATTATAAAATTGTAAAAAAATTATTCGTCAAGGCTTTTAGTTCACACTATAGTTCACACTAGATTTCGGGACTCAGTACGTTTGACGTTTACACTTAGTTTCGAGCTTAACCGTCGGCCCTCGACAAGATATTCAACACTGTTTCGCCTCTCCACGAGACATTAATTATCAGGACGTGATGATTCCACGAACGTCTATCAGAAATATAATATAGTGATCTATATGAATTATAACCAGAAAAATTTGCCATGAATCTACGAACGTCGCTCAGAAAGTGGGTGTATATTGATTTCCACCCAGCATATTTGCTAGAATGTCGCCCACCTGCCAGAATATGAACATGGCGGCCACGTTGTCCCCGGCCACGATGGACAGCTCCGTGCTGGGGTTGAACACCCACTTGCGCACACACAGACAGCTGCTGCTGGCCGTGGAGTAGTTCTGGATGTACAGCGAGTGAGGGCACTCGTTCGGTTGCAGCTTGCGTTCTGGAACGGAGAAGAAAGGGGTCAATAACTAGCCGATGATATTATTCCGAATGGGCAAGCTGAAATACTATTATCTAAATATCTATGATCTGGACGGGATTGATCGTGGGAATGGTACATTCTCAAATTATTACACACATGTTCCCACTACAACATTGGACTAGAATAATGTGATGCGGGATTAAAGTAGAGTAGAATTAATATGGGCATTAATAAGAGAGTTCAAAATAATTAATACGTAATTTAACAAGATACCTGACCACAATGGGGTGCAGTCGGATTATGTGGGATTTTTACCCACTAACCCCCCCTGGCCAGCCTCATTAAAAAAAGAAGGAGTTGGGCTCCGGGTACTTTCTTTTCTTTTATTAAAGTATTGCACTGTCAAAAATTAGTAGATCTGTGTTGGGTGTTTTTTTTTTTACTTAGAGCCAAGCTTTTGTAAGTCAAAAGAAAAATTTTCTAAATAATTTTGGACACCATGTTATGTCTTGTTAATACTTTTTTGTACTAACGCCAATTTTTATTTTTATTTGTATATGACTATTGATTGAAATAATAGAATTATCGAGTTGACATTTAAATAATTAAATATGTTTATATAAGTGTACATATTTAGAATACTTTATCTTTAATTTTAATCATAATCTGACATGTAATTCGAACAAATTATCAATAAAATGTTTATCTGTTTATCTGTTTATTTTTTGTAAAAGTTAAAATCGCTCATAAATTAAAAACCACAAAATTCATTCAAAAACAAACTTACCAAAGTTATACTCGACGATCTCAAACAGATAGAAGTACTTGTGCACGGACTTGGAGAGCCCTATCTTGTCAGCCACCGCGCGGTACACGTCGTCCGCGTTAGTGGACTTCAGCACCGACACCGTCACCACCTCCTGGGATGTAGGAACAAAAAATATTATTCATTTTATTTAAAAGCTAACCAAACCAAAACTTTGATCAGGTATTTAACTCATATTATTTTTTTTACATAAAAACCGGTGGTTAGTGTGTTTGTAGGTTTGTCTGTCTAGTGCGGCAGTAGTTAAGCCACGTCAGAGGCCCTTAGGGCTTGATAAACTCTCGACACCAGAGATGGCCACTCTCATTAGATATGAAGAAATGTGTTTGATGGTCTATTTATATCTTACAGCTAACTAAAGTTCATATACTTGATAAGAACTGTGTGATATGATTATTATCAGCCCGAATTATTAGATCTGAAAGTGTGAATTATTTATGGTGTCTTATTTACCCAAAGAAACACTAAAACGTGATCAAATTACAATGACTATGATCTCGCAATATTATAATTTCCTTTTTTACTTTTTTTTTTAAACTTGATGTGTTCGAGCTTCACTGCAACTTGCCTGGTATTAAGCAACGTTGTAATTTGCGAGGTGGCGCGTTTGCCACTTTTTAACCGACTTCAAAAAAGGGAGGTTATCAAGTCTTCTATAACTTTTTTCAGCAATATGTCTGTTGTCAAATATACTGACCTTGTCAGGCAGCAGTACTTTCAGTTCTACAGGCGAGGGGTTGGAGGAGTCGTCCGAGTCTGTGAGGAACTCTTGCACGGCGTCTGATTCAGCTATCACACGCACTGCACACACCTGGGGAATATATCTCTCTTGAGTCGTATTTCCTCATGACTGAGGGTCGTGACTCCCCCGCAGAATTAATTCGTTAGGGGAGCTTTCTTGTGCAAATACATCGTGGTGGGCGCCCAAGTCCTTCCACGGAATATACTGAACATTATACACACTTGCTTGTATTTTTAATGGTAAATTGATCATGTTAATTTAAGTGAATAGAATTGAATATAATATAATGAACATGATTATATGTATATAAATTGACGTATTTATGAATAAATGAATATTATGATTATGATTTTACTTTTTTACATGGAATGTATCTATTTTTTTAATGTAACTGGTAAATGTCATCATCCATAAATAAGCATTATATAATACAAAGCTTATCTTTCATCTTACAAATTGTTAAATTTAATTGTACCATTTATATTATTTAAAAAAAAAAAATGAAGTTTTTTTTAATTAGAACGGGTTTGCATTGACAATGTGAGTTTTTAAAACCTTGTCTATATATTTTGATTTGAAATAATTGTCTATTTACTTAACTATACTTAGCAAGCAATATAAGAACTAAATATTTTTGTAAGACGAGACAATAGAATTACTAACTGTTAACTTTTAGTTCATAAGTTGAGTATTTCTATTGATGAATAAATGATTAAGTATCTTATCTTATCTAAATATCTTACCTTTTCCAAGTACTGCTCGAGCCCGCGGCGTCGTGCGTCGAGTTGTTGCTCGCTCAGTGTGAACGGCCACTTGCCGGGGAGCTTCGGGAAATTAAACCCTGAAACACATAATGTAAGTACGTATTAAAGAGGTGAAATTATTAGTAAATTATTATTTGGAGCTATGAATAATGATAATGAGTGTATAGAATGATAACTCCATACTAATGTAGCGTTGAATATGCTTTCTTTTACTTTTTTTCCTTCCTTCCTACCTTTCCATATCTCTCTCACACACCACTCGCAAACAAATCTTGCCCGCGATTGGTCCCCAATAGCGGAATAATAATATACTTCCTCCTCCTCCTCGCATCGTTTTCCTCAGTGCTGAGGGTCGTGCCCTCCGCCACGGATCATCTTCTCCGCACGATCTTGCGCCATCGACTCCGGTCTTTTGCCGTGTGGATGGCTTCCACACGCCATAAGATCGGCTTGTGGTGACTTATACATAGCAAATTAAATCCAAATCGGTTCCTTCGTTTTATATTGAAGAAATAAAAAACATACTCTCTTCTCCCACACACTCACACACACATATATGTATTTCCTTTGTTGGTTAGGTGAGGTGTGGCGGTGGTATATGGAGGAACACACCTAAAAACCATCAAGTTTGTTGTTTGAAGTCAGTTAAGGAGCAGTCGCAGCGGAAAAACACTACTTATTTCTCCAGTTTCATTTACAATGGATTTCCGCAAAGTAACGCCTTAACGATTCAATATCTTATATTTCCTTTATAATATAGTTAATGAAACTCACCAAGGAACTCCTTCCTTAGCTGCGCGTGCAGTGCTGCGAACTCCCTGTACCGGCGGCTGCAGAGGTGGCGCCCCGCCATGTGCACGTTGAAGGCCACGTACGAGCGCCCCGTGTTGCGCTCCATTATCACTCTGCAATAATTATAATGTTACATCTCGGGAAAAGTTGTACTGAAACGCTCACTAGATGGCGTTAAAATAAAATGCTAAAATATTACTAAAGCTAAATATTATAAATTCAATTTGACGAGATATTGTAATTTGTGTAGCATATTCTATGATATTAGTACTTATATTATGTATGTTACAACTTTACAGTATCAATAAAGATTATTTATATTTATCTTTAATCGTTACTAAGTCGCCCAAAATATATATGTACCTACAATAATTTTGTTTCGTAAATAAAATATCTGAAAAAATCTGTTGCTATTTTAACTGTCTCACAATTAAAGGAGCAGCAGGTTAAGTTATATATTACAAAACGATACTCTTGATAGTTTATGCTTATAATATTGACTTTAACTAAAGCTAGCTGTATCGTGCTTTCCCCGCAGAATTGATTTTTGCTTCATTTAGGAAGTTTTCTTAGCCAAGTACATACGTCTTGGTGGGCGTCCAGTTCCTTTCACGAAACACATAAGTATGTTTTTGTATCTTGTGTTCTACTAACACATCGGTATTCTCACGATGTTTTCCTTCACCGTTAACCAAGTGCAACTCCACAAATGAGCTCTTTAATTGTGTATATATTTGTTTATCTCCTCTCACCTGTAGTCCGGTACAGAGACGGGCAGCGAGCGCTTGTCGGTGTAGTCGTACCGTTGGTAGACGGCGGCGCGCGAGTTGGCCGCGCCGCCTATCACGCCCACCGGCGCCGCGCCCTCCTCGCATGGCTCCAGGCGCTCTGCTTCCTGGAACCATAGTAATGCGGATTTATTTGAATAAGTAGAAGAATAAACGTAATAGGTATAAATTAATTAAAAAAGAAACTACATCATATTTACACAAAGGCTTACAGTTAGGCATTTAGCCTCCGATATCCATACACAATATGGATCTGATATGAGCGGGAACGGGTCGAGGAACATACTAGAAGAGGCCTATGCTTAGCAGTGGATGATACCGAAATGATGATGGTCAACTTCTTAACTAATACGACGCAAATTACATATGGAAAGGAGCGCGTAAAGCGTACAGTGGGGTTCGGCTTTGATGATTTATCTTAGTTACTTTGAATTTGTTTTGGCAAAACGTTGATCGGGTGGTCTTTATCGGTTTGAAACCAGTCACCTCATAAGATCAATAATTGATTTAAAAATATAAAAAGCTCTCACTCGTTGTGTGACAGAGATGACTGTGAGAGTGAGACAGTCGCCGCCTGATTTGATGAGGTCCACCACCTGCCGGTGTGTCGAGCCTTCAACGTTCACACCATTCCTGGAACAGGAAGATAAACATTTTAAAGTACAACAAATTTTTAGTTGCTAAAAAGCTTGGTTATAAGATCTTTCGAATCCTTTGATAGGCTGTGCTACGAGGCCAGAGTCATCTACATATATCTCCCAGTGTATATCTATCATATAAAGTATGGTAGGTATACCCGTATTTGGGTGCCTAGTTAAACTAATATTTTTAATTGTTTGAATTGTGTGAACTTACTAAATACCAGGCAAATAAAGGCTTTTTTATTTTTATCATTTTTAAAGTATAGTATTATATAAAGTAAGTTAGTATAAGAGTGGATAAGTTTTCTGACTGTAGCTTTTACGTATATTAAACTTTGCACTTTGCCAGTGCCACCTGGAAAAATAGACCGCCTAACTGAGGAAGTGAATACATCACGATAGATGTGGGTGGTTATTTGAAACAGCTCTACTGCAAAACACAACCGGATCCTACTATTTAACGTAGTGAGTGTTGGGAAATCTTTAAGCAAATAAGCCCTAGAAAACGATGATACCTTTTTGCGATATTGGTGGGAAGTAAGTACCTAGTCAGGTCATAAATTCTGTCACATGTTTAATATAAAATAATTGAAACAACTTTATTCTTTATGTAACCATTCAAATACCAAAATGAACTTCACAAAACATAGATTCTTATGACAATAAAGTTTATTCAAAATGACCTCCGTGATTTTGAATACAGGCCTTCAATCTGCGCGGCCAGTCGTCTATCGCTGCACGAACGAGGTCCATGTCAATATCGGCGGCTGCCTTAATCAAGGATGTCTTGAGTGACTCCAAATTGGGATGAGGCTTTGAGCACGCCTTTTCCTCCAAGTGTTGCCATATCTTGTAATCTAACGGATTCAAATCTGGAGGAGGGCCAGTCTTCGTGCCGGATGAAGTCGATTTCACGCGCCGCCAGCCAGTCTTGTGTGCTCTTCGCTCTATGAGCTGGCGCCGAATCTTGTTGGAATACCCAGTGCTTGTTATTGAACGTGATATGAGAAACAGGTTCCACAAGGTTCGTCAGGACTGAATTTTGATACACAACTTAATTCGTTTTTACACCTTTCTCACAAAAATGTACCTCTGTTAAGCCCCAATAAGAAACTCCCAACCATACCATGAGCGAGGATGGAAAATGACCTCGTTGGACACGCGGAATACGTTTGCTCGCTTCTTCACTACTGTGTGCGTACACTTTCTCATTTTGTATGTTGTAGCTCTCTTCTACGGTAAAAATTTTTTCATCCGAAAAAAGAATTTCCCGATATTTTTTTCCCGCGTACCGCTTCAACAAAGCGCGGCATCTCTTCAGTCTCAGGTCCATTAGACGAGCATTCAAACGATGTCCTGTTTTTCTTCGATATGCCCGAAGCCCTAAGTCTTCATTTAACACCCTTTTCACCGTGGTTCTGCTTAACCCCATCTGAAGGGCCAACAGTTTCTGCTTACGTTTGGGATTTCTTTGAATTCGCGCCTTCACAGCTTTTATCACTGCTGGAGTCCTAACAGACCGAGGGCGACCACTTCTTGACCTGTCATCTACACTAGAGTCTTCATTGTATCGTTTGATGGTACGATAAACGAATCTTTTGGTTATATTAAAAATTTTCAGTATGTCAAAAATTTTAATTGGCGCGTAACCGCAACGATGCAATGCAATAACTGCAACACGGTCTTCTTTAAGCGTCCACTCCATATTTAAAAATGAGTAAAATTCTAAAAAGTATACATTTTTATTTTCATAAACAATTCGAAATTCGAATTCAATAAACTTTTTTGTTGCCAGCATTCTAAAAGAAAAGTTTTTACTGTGTGACAATACTTATGACCTGACTAGGTATATATACCTAAAAGATTAAACCCTTTCCGTAATTTTATAAATTGCTTACAAATTTTGGGAAATGCTATATTGACACTGAACACTAATTTGAATATTTAGGTAGTTTCAAAAGCTGTGTTCTTCGAGTCAACTTGTTGAAGAGTTCATTGCCAAAAACACATACCTGAGTGCGTCTAGAAATAGCTCAAAGCACTAATCGCTTTGATGATTGATTTGCAAACGCAACATACGCAGCAGGCGAGAAAATGTTACTTTAGGATAATGTTATTGTAAGAGTATATAGCTCTTAATAGCATTACAATTTCTATAGTTAAATAAAGTTCATTTTTCTTATTTTAACTGATATCTGTTTGAATGATATCTTTATATTAAATAGGTAAATAAACCTTTCAATGCTTATTTTTAGAAAGAGGAACAATAATGTTTTTATTGCTATAGCATAAACAAGGGGAACAACATATTTGTGCATCTATCTTAAAAGGGCACTGCAGGCCAGTAGGAATAATGACAATAATGCAGAGCTAATCTACAATACCACCCACTATTTCAATACTCGGAACACGGGCACAGTTCAGATATCACGTTGTGTCATAACGCAATATAGTGCAAATATTGCTTATTGACTCTATTAGTTCTAATGTGTGCCAAGAAAAAACTATGTATGTAGACATAGTAATAGTTACTCGTATATGGCTTAGGAACATGTCGCATTCCTTAGTATTTAAACCAAGTTAAGCCAATTACGTCGCAGTAAGGGTTAACACTTTTCTGGGTCCTGGGATAGGTCCTGGTTTTTTGAAAACAGATTAGACTTACGTTTGACTAGAAGAACTGTTTCTATGGATTTGAAAAGTCCAGGATTTTCGGCGGATGTTTATCATAATACAGAACAGGTACAACTTTCAAAATTACAGACAATTTCAAAACATACATTCCATACATTGAAACTTTGGTCATATTTATACCAGAGCGGGAGATTTCCCGAGGGTTTTCTAATGAGTTATTGGTTTCCGATAGAAAACTTTTTATGTGAATTTTATAGCACCATTTTTTTGTCATGCACATCAGATTTAACCGCCATCATTGACGTTGGGGGTATTTGTATATAAATCGATAGTCTAGTACTGAAATCTCTATCAGATAAATAGAGTTCGACACTAGATATTAGGAATAGTACTAACTTACAAGAACAACATCAATTTAACCATCGAGGTACCTTACAACAAAATACAAACACGTGATAACTTTCAGCTTATACAGAATTTGGCACAGTGTACTGAGTTGTCTAATAAATGCGTGAAACTTCAATTTTCATGCAAATAATATGAAAATACAAGTGAAACGCTGACGCAAAATAATATTTGCCTTGCGTTGCATGAAATGTAGCATGAAGACAAGATATACAAAGATCAAGTCTATCTGAATAGGTTAGTGGAAAGTGTGTAAAACTTGTTAGAACGAACCTTGCTTAGAGTACTTAACTAAGCGACCACAGTATAACATTAGTTACTTAGGTAATATTAATAGTCAGGGAGTTTTTAGGGTTGAGATTATCAGTAGAAAGAAATTAGATGCGGTGGAAATTCTTTTATAACTCGTACGGTACGGGCTTTAACTACTACCTGGCTGATATTAAAATCTATGTTAATTTTATGTAAAAGTTAACGCGAATGTCTTCTAGATGAAAAGCAATAAGATTAATTTACCCGCTCGCCGGCGCTTCGCCTTCCAGGTCGTATATCTCGAAGCCGGAGCTGGTGCAGTAATAGAAGCAGTATCGGAAGGATCCCTGGCCTCCTCTCTGCAGCGACATCTCTGCAGCCGAGTGTACAACTCCTTAACCATTGACACACAGGACTGGCACCGGTGTTTATTGGAGAAGTTCTTCTTTTGTTAATGGGGTTGGAGCATGCTGGATTTTTTGGTACAAACTAAACACAAAGTTGTATTGGAATAGTTCTTCTTTTGTTATTCAGAATGAAGTATCTTTGGCCAGTATCGGGCTTTTTGGTAAATGGTTCACATAGTGCACTACCTATTTCAATCAGGTATGTAGGTATATATAGCAATGTTTATAAAATTGTGTAGTTAAGATCTAGTTAAAGATTTACTTAGGCTGCAATTTGAGTACAAATGTATTCAAATATGATGATATTTTCACAATAACTATACACTCAAAATAGCACTTTATTAAAAATTCACTAACTGTAAATTTTGAGAATCTGTCACAGCAATTTTGGTTTAAATATTTTTAACGATATTTTCAATAAATAATTACTTAAGTAATTAGATCACAATTAAATAAAATCCAAAAATTATTACTGATTTTATGTTGAATTGCAGTCATGCAATCAACACGAGAGCACTTCACAACTTCATATGATTCAAAATGAATCTGAATGATTATAATTTGATATTTTTGCATGCTGTTTTTGTTGGATTTTCACAGAGCCGTGGGGAATTTGTCAGCCAATAATATCCATATCAAATTATATTTTACACTTTTATTCACGGGCCAGTTTCAAAGAATTTAGTGACACACAATTTTGCGATAAAAACAATGCAGTAAACTCAAGAGTCAATTTAATAATGACACCAATTATTGATGTCAAACAATAATAGATAATAGAATTGCGACGTTTGTATGTATGTATGTGTGTGTGACTCGTGTTTACACTCTTGTGACCTTAAATTGACATAATTATTAGTTGGAAATAATGAGGTTGATCTATTTTCTCATATGTTTGAAGATGTAAGTATGTAACTACTTAAGATTATATTCATAGTCTGGTTCTAAACCAATCACTGCTAGATTTCTTACTGAACTAACAAGGAATTTAATTCATCATAAGTATTAAAAAAATTAACAATACACCTAAACTAGTAATCCTATGTTTTTTTTAATATTGTTGACAAATAAATCAAGCAATTTAAGTTAACTTTACATCTTGGTCAAAGTTTTCCAATTTCAAATGCAAATTGTCACCTCTAGAACTAGCCCCGAAGTTATCACCTAAAATGGGTTACTTATTTAGTTCACATTGCTGTTTTATCTAATCAATGAATGTACCTAATCAGGGCAAAGGGCCTACATGTATAAACTTAAGTACTTACATATAATATTTAAGAGTGAGTATTAAAATATGTGTGTATTATGTATAATACCTACATAGCCTAATCTATCTGCTGTGGTAAATTATATGCAAATTGCTTGTCTCACAAATTTCCTCTTTAATAAAATTGACTGTACATTTGGGGAAAGAGAGAACAGATATAATTAATAGTTGCAAAGTAACTATTTAAAGATCTGTCCAAGCGGCTAGTGGACAGAACTAACGATCCGAGAGCTGGAGCTTACCTCCGTCAACATTTAAGTTTAGTGATTCAGTGAGGTAACACCGCCAGCATCTATTGTTTCTTTTAAATACCTTATGCTTTCATTAATGATCAATAATTATGGTCTTTAAATTAGGAACTAAACAAATCTGTCCATTATCACAGCACGAGAATTACTTTCTATAAATAAACTATTTTTTTCTAATTCTAGTCTCTTATTGTGTATAGTAATAGATAGAACATGTGGGTAACAATAACATGTGGGATGAGTTACAGATTACATCTGACCTTTTGTAATTATTTTTAGAAGTACGGAAACATGTATTTTAGCTGGCCATGGTTGCGTAAAAATTGATAGTGGTTATTAATATTGGATGTTATGAAGTATCTATGCTATTTTTTGGCTAGGTAGTATGATAAAATGTTAAATTTATTGTCCTACTTTAAATTTTTTATAAAAATAAATTTGCTTAGTGTGATGTGGTAAATTTTGTGATTCCCAAAATTAAGAAAGAAAATAATTTATTTTACAAATAATATGCAAGTACAAGCAAGGAATAAAAGATAAAGATAAAAGATAAAGAATCTTTATTGATAATGTAAAGTTGTAACATACATAGGTATAGGTATAAGTACTAATATCACAGAATATGCCACACAAATTACAATATCTCGTCAAATTAAATTTATAACATTTAGTTTTTATAAAATTTTAGAAGTTACATTTGTCTAGTTTTATTAATCAAATAATGAAAATTTTTGTTATTAAAATCATGTCAAACATAATAGGTATGTAATCATACAATATGTCAACTTAAATAAATCTTGGTACTGTCACTTTAGCTGTATAGGGGCTAAAACGACAATTTGGCATCACACTCCTTACCTACCTAGTAGTTAATTACTTAATTTCTAAGCAAGATTAGAATCAATTGCTAGTTGACTGTAGTCATTTTCAAAGTATTCTTTAAAACTGTATAGTGTCTGATCTAACAATAATTGTTTGACGCTATTGCAAAATTGCTGATCATTATTCAAAGACTGAGTGTGTGCGGGGAGTTTATTGAACAGTTTCTCTCCCATTATAGTGGGTAGTTTCTTAGTCATACACAGCCTAGGCACAGTAGGTTCTAACAATACTCTGTTTATCTTTGTTCTATTTGAGTTATAAGTCTTAAGTTTAAACAAATGTGGATTTCTTTTTACAAACTTTACAATCTCTAATATATATTGCGACACTGACGTCAATATCTTCAACTCTTTGAAATGGTTTCTACAAGACTCTCTATATCTACCTCCCACAAGTACTCTTATTGCTCGTTTCTGCATTATTAACACTCTTTCAAAGTCTGTCGCATTGCCCCATATACTTATGCCGTATGAAAGTATAGAGTGTATGTATGAATAATAAGTTTCCTTTAGGTGCTCTGGGCTTGTTATTGGTTTCAACTGTTTTAATGCATAAACCCCTTTTGCCATTTACAAGTAGGTATTATCAATATGTTCTTTCCATGTAAAGGAGGGATCGAAATCGAATCCTAATAGCTTTACATGCTTTGCGTATATACATTCAGTTCCATTCTCTAATATTAATGGAGCTTCTTTAAAGTTTGGTGATACAGCATTGAAGGACATTATATTCGTTTTATCAGTATTCAGTTTCAGACCATTCACCGTAAACCAGTTTTCTAACTCTCTTAAAGTTTTATTTATACATTTCTGAAGTTCTTCGTGTGAGTCAGCGGTTATAATCACTGTCGTATCATCTGCATACTGGATGACTTCTCTTTTAATTCCACTAAGGCATAAATCATTGAGAAATACCAGAAACAAGGTATTTCCCAATGACGATCCCTGCGGAATTCCTATATCTACTTTCCCTGGTGATGATTTATGACGTTGTTTGTCTATTTTCACTTCGACAATTTGCTCTCTATCTTCAAGGAATGATTTTATAAGTCTGAGAGGTTTTCCAGTTATTCCGTAAGCTGAGAGCTTCATTATTACAAGGTCATGACTTACATAATCAAAAGCTTTCGATAAGTCTAGAAATATTGCAGCCACTTTTTTATTATGTTCAAGGCCATCAATAATCGTTTCTACTAGCTTTTGAGCCGCAGATGTAGTCGAGTGATTTTTTCTATATGCGTACTGGGCATTGGTGATCAAATTATTCTGACTCATATGGCTCATAATATTGTCTGCCATCAGTGATTCTATAATTTTTGAGACTGTGGGTACTATTGTTATTGCTCTATAATTATTCACAGAAGTGGTTTCTCCCTTGCCTTTATACAATAATGGTGTGACTCTGTTCTTTTTTAGTGTTCTAGGATATTCATCCGACTGCAGAATATTGTTAATAAGGAAAGTTAGATGGTCCCCCAGGCGCAAAATTATATCATATAGAAAAGATCCGGATATATTGAATATATCCATCGTCTCTGATCGGTCTATTTTTCTCTTAGCTATCTTCATTAATTCAAGGGGAGTTACATACTTAAATTTAAAATTATCAGATGGAAGAGATCCCTGTATTTGTAGTAGACCCATTGCTTCTTGTATGTTTGGTGGGTTATTTGTCTTTAAGTTTTGACCAATTGAAATAAAATAATTATTTAAGTAACTTGCTATTTTTTCTTTTCTTACTTTTATTTTGTTCTCGTCCAATAGATCCCATGTCTATTCTTTTATGTCCATGTTTGTTTCTTCTTTAATTACATTCCATACCTCCTTTTTGGGGTTTTTCGCATTATTTATTCTACCCTCAATGTGTTTTTTCTTACTTTCATCTAAAAGTTTATTCTTTAACTTGGTTTTTATTTCTATTATATCCTGAGTGGATGTTACTTGTGGGTACTGTCTCTGAATTTGGTATAGGTCATGTATGTCTAATACACTCAAATACTAACTAACTTATATAAATAAAACCACATAAATAAAATACATATTTGCCACAACACAACAACAACTCGGCACAATGCCAGCTACAACACAGTGGGCAGTCTTTTGATTTATTTAATAATAATTAAAACGGTCCATACCAATTACATTAATTATTTCATTTACAAATACTCAAATATCTTACAATCACAATATTTACAATCACTTAACAATGTCATACAATAATTAAAATATATATAATCTAAAAGTTGTCTAAAGGAAGTATAATAATAATCAGTCCATTCAAATTAAAGTATGTAGGTACATTACAATTCATATTTACAATTTCTTAATTTTACTTAAATAACAATCACTTAATCTTACATCAGTGAAATCAATCTATTTCTAAGTATACTAAGTCATTGATGGGTGGGCATTGCACAAAGACATAGTTGCATTGCAACTACATAATGTGCTTACTGGGGTTGAATAACATTTTAAAGAGCTTGTCTGTCTGTCATAGATATGCAGTCATTAAATCATGTCATAGGCAATACCATGTTTATAAACTCTCAAAACGAGTTTACCATACTCATATAAATCTTCCACCTTCCTAACATAAGTAAATGATATTGTGATTCATTATAATCCATTCCTAAAACTATAAGTTTAGTTGTGTAAGTTTTGCCTGGCCAATGGCCTACCTACACATAGTTAACTACCTACACATGATACCTACCTAGCTAAGTAATTTATACTTGTTACAAGACAGCTTAGTAACAAAAAAGAATACCCATTGAGCAATACTCTGCAGACTGACTGCTATGTTGCCCTCAATATAGATGCAGTGTGCTGCAATTGATTGATTCAATAAGTGTGTAAAGAAGTAGAATAAATATATCGTACACAGTTATACAATTTATACACCTTAGATTTCAGCTAAGCGCGAGGTATCAAAAAATACTCATCACTATGCTGAAGCTTTAAGTAAATTAGGTATTTCACCTGTCATATTTCATGTACATATGGGTAGCTAATTAACATTAAGTACTTAACTAAGAATTAAATATTATGGATCCCATTTAGAAATATTATTTTTATTGAATATAGGTATAATAGGAATATATAAGGTATGGTGATCACATAAATCTAATATAGTAAGTAACTATGTACACACTTAAGTACCAGAATTTTTATTGACTATCTCAGGTTTGGGTGTATGTTGTGCTTTTGTATATTGCTTATAAGCTATTTAAGTAGATAGCTATGCTAGTTAGGAATCAACTTAACATAGCACAAGAGCAGAAAACATCACATAAGAATGTAAGCCTATTGTTATTAGTTTAAAAGTATAATAATAACTAAGTACTTATGTACTTCAATAAAATTATGAAAAGTATGTCAATACACAAAGAAACCTTACAAAAGGGCCTAGCTTAAAGTACATAATACAATACATGCCAATAAATTATGCATGTTTCTATAATACACTAATGTACTAGTACAGACAGTAGAGCAATTCAATCATTTTGTGTCTCATGACTACTGATTGCCAATTAAGATGTTATGTGTTAATTAGGTAAGGGTTTTCAGCAACTGGTGATTATATAAGAATCAAGCAAGAAAACAATAAAAATCCAATTGGAAAATACTTTTCTACAAGGTCATAATAATCTCAGCTAAAATTAATTATGCAGTTGCACTGGACTGTAATAAAGACATAAATTTCAAACGCTACTGACTTCTCTGAATCTGTGCAAAAACCAAAACAAGTTTTGACTGAATGAATCACCAAAACATTATGTAAATTCCAATTCTAGCATCCATACACATTCATGTTACTTCTTAGAAATGCAATTGCATTCCTGAACATACCTTGTAGTCATTATAAGCGGGAAATGTATTAAAATATCGATAAAAAGGAACAATACTGAGAAAAATCTGGTGGGAACTTTAGCATAAGCCGAGAGCTACTGCAAGCATGGATAGCGGTGTAGGGCGCACTTACACTTCAAGGATGCGGTCTCCCTTGCGGATGCCGGCCTGCTCCGCCGCCCCCTGCTCCAGCACGGCGCTCACATGCTGCAGAGGAGCATACAGCTCCCCGTTGATCGATCTCAGCTGCCCGCCTTCAGACACTTGACCGCGCACATTGAAACCGAAACCGGTCTCGGTTTTATAGATAGTAACGCGACGGGGTCCATTTGCAGGCACTGGATTCTTGTTGTTTCTCTCCGTTTTGATAATACTGTTATTATCGGTTTCTGTCTCGGCCATTTTGGACAGTTTCCATTTCACCACAGAAACAAAACTGTTTTGAATTTTGATTGGTGTGGTGTCCGCCCTCTCACGTCCCTCTCGTACCTCTCATTCATTTAGTTCATTCATCTTAGAGACAGATGAAAAATAATAAAAAAGTAAAATAAAGCAGGTTTCATACTTAATGAATAATAAAATAAATGAAGTGAAAGTTATTTTTTTTATGAACGCATCTATAAAAAATGTGCCAAAGCGACATCTATTGCAGGTTGTAGAAAAGAAAATGACTATTAAGATAAAACAGCACCATGTGTCAAGTATTCTTCGCTAGAGAGCGCCACAATCAAAACAACGTGGTTCAAAAATTTCATTTTCTTTCACATCAAAATCAGCTGTGAACCTCAGTATGGCCGCTCCATTGTCCAAAAAATAAAATTGTTTTTGCTAAAATCATACAAAAAAAATAGAAAAGAGGTGTTTCGTACTTGCACAAACTGATTGTTATCTGAGAACAGTGTTGATGTTGACTAAAAAGTGTTGCGTCATGACAGAGACCTCTCACTGACAAACAAAATAATACAATAAAAATTGCGACTCGGTTACGGCGACTTTGTAATTTCTAATTCGTGTTTGCCGTTTTCGACGAGAGCTCATGATAAATCAAGATCGCCGTCGAGGGATAAATAATGAGTAGTGTCAGGTTGAGTTTTGTGTCCGTGGGGAGGATCGCAGTGAGAAGAAATCATCAGTTGTCATCAGGTGAGTGCGATTTTCTAATTTTCCGTCATTCGAGTGGCGCGAGTTGTTTTCGCGTTATTGGCATGGTTCCAGGCTCGTGTCGGGGTGTCGTAGGTTGTCTCGTTACGTAGGAGCTGTTTGATAACAAAACGTGAGGCTGGTTGCGCGTTGCCGCGTGACAGGGCCCGTGCTTTCACACGGTGTTTCCCTCACAAATCAGTGCAGCCACGGCCGCGGGCCGCGGGCCGAGCTCGCAAGGTCATGGACGACATAATCACTGGATAGTTTGTGAATGACCCCGCTCAGGACGCTGCCCAATTGGATTCTTATCAGAACCCTGCATAATCTGTTGTACAATTGTTTTTGCTATGTAGATAAGAGTTATCAGCATATTCACACTGTAGAATATGAAGTAGTTTGTTGTGAACAAATGTACTGTACAGTGTACACTGATGATTATCATTAAATTGTTTCAAGATCAAAAAACCATAAGTAATGGGAATTATATTAAACTCCCACGGAAATCAATCTTAATGTAATATCAAAGTACTAGCAGCACCCTGCTGTTAAACACGGTCCTGGATTAACACAGTCACCCACATTAATCTGGGATTACAAGTAGTCTACATATTAATCCAGAGCCTAATCTACCTTCATACCAAATATAATTTTAAATGTTTCAGCGGTTTCAGTGTGAAGAAGTAATAAACACACACACAAACCTTTGCTACATTAGTTAGTGTGATTTTAATACAGAATTTATAAAACTCTTTTTAAACGTAAAACATGTTTATAGTGCTGTCTGGTATATTTAGACCAAATTAGCTTAAATAACATAAAATCCCATTGAAATTAACTATATTGCATATTTTTTACTTTTACTGCACTTTTGCTGCATTCATATGACCCTGAAGCACATGTAGGTCACAGGCCAGGTTTTAAAACACAAAAACTGTGCTAAGGTCAAGCCCTAGCCCTAAAGGCATTGTGACGGAACCCAACCAACTGGTTGTTTCACTTTATAACATGAATCACTTGTGTTTATGTCAAGTTTTTTACCTTGATCATTGATTTTTATAATGTTTGGTATATTAGGTAGGTACCTATATCTATGTCCACCTATGTGTAAATTTATGGTGGTGATTGGGAAAAGTATCTCAGCTATTGTATTTTGGTTATTACTAACTGAATTGGTGAAAATTCCGTCAAATAGTTAATAAAAAGATTTTTACTAACTATAGGTAGTACTTTAGTACAAGACTAACATATAGATTCCTATGAACATTATGCACTTATATGGTAGATACACATACAGATAAAATCTTCTTTTACTGTAAGTTGTATTGTAAATAAGTAACTATGTTTTTCTATGTACAAAACTTAGTAAGATAATGTTACTAATGCAAATAGTTAGTTAAATATTACCTAATCAGTATCTTAGATAAAAAAAATAGCTATTCAACATTTAGCATATTCCTCATCAATCAAATTACTTAATGACCTAATTGACATTGACCTTGGCAACTGTTTTAGGAAGGTCAGGACAGAATAGGTAACCTAGAAGGTCAAACATTTGAAAGGAACAAAAGCAATTTGTAGAATATATTTAGATGATTAGCTAGATTACCATGGCATTGCCCAGGATAAGTTATGCAAGTTTTTGTATCTGTATGTATATGATGATGTAAATGCCTCATAGTTACTTATTACAGACACAGAAGTGCCTGGTGGTCAATATCAATCAGTCGGACGACACATTAAATTGTAGGTTTGTCTAGTATGGCAGTGGTTAAGCCTAAACTAACAGCGCTGGATGCTTGCATCCAGCACATGCTGAGTTGGGGCCGGATTGTGGCACGAAACATGTACCTGTATATATTTTATTGTGTTGTGTATTTCTTGTTGTTTCGTGTCCCAATAAATTGATTTTATTCTTATTCTTATTCTTAAACTCTCAACACCAGAGTTGGACACTCGCTTCGATAAGAAGAATATCTACCTACCTATTGCTTAATGTTTTCAGGCTTAAATAGCCTGAATGATATTTGATGCATCAGCCATAATGGATTAACAGATAGGCTAATTTATATCCAGTATCAACTCCGTAACAGGGTGCCGCTTGTAGTAAATATCTTTTGTACCTAAATGTATTTATATTAATAGTAAACATATTTCTTTACCTGTCTTATTTACTTGAGTACTCAATACCTAGTTAATAATATTTATTGGCTTGGTATATCGTCAGCTATTACTTACCATTGCCATGTAATCAGTACTATTGCATCAAAGTCTATAAAGGATGAAAGTTAGATTACACCACCTAGGTACTTACTTATTTCAGAACAAAAGAGACCCAACTAAATTGCCTCCCGTCCAATTGCATTGCATCTAGAGATTGTGCTTAGCGCCAGTGAAAGTTGTTATGCAAGTCCATGTTATAATGTTATTCTTATTATAACATCTCCAATGTTATTGTTTTCATATTCTATAGAGGTTGCGGCCTGTCACTTGATTGTGATGCTATTGTGGAGGGTCTATTTATAAGTCATGTCAAACAATTTCTCTGATGTACTTAATATAATCATATTTTATATTATTATGATGATGAAAAATTGTCTTATATATGTATATTGTGTATTTGAGAAATACATAATTATTTACGAACTAAGGTACTTAAATATGTTTTATACTCAAATAGGTACTTCAGTAGTTATGTTTTTAATCAAAATTACAATAGTGGAAAGGTACTTACTTAGACATAGGTACAATAGCTAACTAAATCCTGCAAGGGATTCAGTTACATAACATGACATGACATATATGTAGGTAGCTACTTACAAGTACATTTAGGTAATGACTTCATTATTATGAATGCAAAAACGGTTTAATTAGTTACTTACTTCAATATTTACCTACTTAACTACTAAATAACAAGCAAATTAATTGGGTACTTAGCTTGTTACAAATCATATTCAATGTGTGCACTTACCTACTTCACCTACTTACTATGAACCTACATTATTATTTAAATTAACAGCTGTATGGATAACCACATAATACTTATATGAATGACTAGCTGTGCCTGCGACTTCGTCCGCGTGGAATAGTTATTTTGGTCATCATATTTATTTTTGCTATCAACCTCTTCAGCTTTATAAATTATAGCTGTTACCTACGACTTGAACCGTTTTCGCAGCACACGCAACGGAAGCCCTCAAAGATGAATAATTTTCCCCGTTTTTTCCACATTTTCCATTGTTTCTTCGCTCCTATTAGTTGCAGCGTGATGTTATATAGCCTAAATCCTTCCTCAATAAATGGTCTATTCAACACAAAAAGATTTTTTCAATTCACACCAGTAGTTCCTGAGATTAGCGTGTTAAAAAAAAGAAACAAACAAACTCATTAGCTTTATAATATTAGTATAGATAGGTAGTCAATTAAAATTTTAACTGACTGAGTGAAGGGGCAATTAAAACATAAGTAATGACATATTTGTTCTCATTAAAATGTAAATATACTTAAGTACTTAATTAAGTAAATAAATATAATTTATTACTAGAGCAAGTCATTAAATTACTAGTTCAAGGTGATATAAAAAAATGTACTAGGTAAAACATAAGTTTGGTGGTCTGTTTGTAACTTTGTCACAGTGCAATGTGCAATAGAGTTAGAGTATTTTTATTTATGATTTGAGGTAGGTAGTAGGTATTATAGGATGCCTGATATTATATATTTAGTTGACTAGGTAGTTTTTATATCTTTGTAAGGGGTTTGTAAATCAGTAAGCAGTAAGCTTTGTCAAATGCTACTAACTTGTTAGAATGCTAATCTCAACAAACTATACTAAAAAGTAGTGTTATGGTTACACAATGTCTGTGCCTATTTACAGCACGCGAACTCAATTTGTATCTAAAATACGTACCTACCTACATTGCTCAAAATTTAAGTACACCACTTAAAACCCTTAAAATAAATTAGCTTAAAACAATCTGTTGGAAAATCTACTTTGTGTCAAGGCATTAAGAGTGCCTCTGAAAATCATTTAACATCACGATCTGACTGTTACTGTATTACGAAATACTAAGATTGGATTAGATAAGTGCTATTACTCTCACTTTCCAGCCAATTTGGTAAAAGTGTGAAGTAACTTCGCAATTTTACTCAAGTAGTAAGTAGGTAGGTACTTAACTAAGTGCTTTATCTCTACTTATCCTTCCTGTAGTCACGACATGGTATTTATGGTAGAAACTAGTAGAAAGTAGAGCTGTGCAGATCCTAGCTTGATAAAAACTTAGCCCTAGACTGCTTACTTAATACTTAGGGTTAAATAAATATCTAATAAAGGTTTCTGTATCTTAAAAACTTAGTTTAGTGCTATCCTTTTGTTTGAGGATTTTTACGAATATGTCATACCTATCATTATTTTTTGCTCCTCTTGAATACATATATACATAAGTAATAAAAACTTGTGTAAGTAAGTACCTACTTACTTAAGTACAAAAAAAAATACATTAAGTACAAATAAGTAACAAGCCCGACAACCCTCGATTTTATTTGTTATTTGTTTGTGATATTAGAGTATTACAATAAGTAACTACTTCAGTAATGCCTTGATTTTAAAATATAATCCCCTCTAAAACCTCTCAACACCAAAGTTACTGCAACGCCCCAACTCATCCAACAAAACATAATAGTTAAACATTCTTAAGATAGTTTCAAACTGCTGAATGTTATGCCTCATTTACATTCAGCTGTAGTGAGCAGGGAAGTGGGCAGGGAAGTGGGCAGGACGAGTATGTAAACGTATACTTCTCATGCCACTGCTTAATGCCACTCGCGCTGCCCAGCGCTCCCCAAAAGAGCGGTTTTTGTGCGGACTTCAAAGGACCGGCAGCGCGAGCGGTAGGGCGTGTTTACATTCTGCTCAAGCGCTCAGTTGACGTCGGGCGCAAATTCAATTGAAATTTGAATTGAATTTGAATTGAATTCTTCTGCATTATAAAATATTATCTTAAGCAGGTTGGTAGGTACTTACAAAGTTCTATTACGATGAATAGATATCATCCACCATCTTCTACGACGTCTTTTCTTTTTTTTCATTTGATTTATTTTTAACTGACGCACATAATTATGTATCGCTAAAAGACACAGCGCGGACGCTGCAAAAATTTCAACGTCTGCCATTGCCGGAACTTGAAAGCGAAGTGAGAGGAAGGGCAGTATGTAAATACACATTTCCCTCGATCCTGCCACAGCAGTATTTAGGGAATTATTGCCGGCAGCGCGAGGAGCAGCGATAGGGGCTGAATGTAAATGAGGCATTACGAGTTAACAAAGGATCCTGTATCTGGGTAGGAAAGCGAGTTGTAAACAATGCCCATACAATACCATCACCATTGTGCATCGGACACCATGTGTGAACAACGGAATTAGCGGGAAAATCTAAGGACAATGGGATACTGTCTGTTTGTTTTAGGAAAACTCATTTTATGAAACCTTTGCTCTTTACTAATATACAGTGTTGTGACTGCGGTGCATTTCTGTTTAAGTAGTTACTTTCTGGATGGTTAATTTAAATGTTCGTAAATGACAATAAAAAGGTCAATGAAAGACTGACTGACAAGTACCTACTCAAAGAGAGGCGAGGAGAAGAATTAATAATTATATAATTTAATACTGAAATAAAAAAATAATGAATGAATTACCTACTTAGAATGTCGGTTTCTAGGTATTGATACTATATTTGAAAGCTAATATTCCATACCTAGGTAGTGCGTTTTGTTTTATGCGTTTGAAAAGAGTTCCAACGCATAAAACATAACTGGTAATTTTTTTTCACAATTTAACGACCACATAACTTCAAATTTATCTTTTTGCCCAATCTGACACTTAAATCACTTTCCCCTAGAAATTCATGCCAATTTAAGCCTTTCTAGGCTTTATCACTTAAAAATCGCTTATAAAATTGTTATGACAGATCGGTCCCACAAAAATGCAAATCATCAAACCTCAGCAAAAACAAAATACTTGTACATAAACTTGAAATGATTTGATAGTGGCGTCATCAAAGTAAGCCTAGCATGGAGCTGACGTGCATATAAAAAATTAAGCACACAGACCTTGGAGGTATTCGTATTTTCGTGAATTATGTTTCCGGCACAATTGTTAATATTCAACGGAAATATTTTTTCTTGCAAAAGGTGTAGTGTCTGTCTAATTAGTTAGTTATAAGTGCTTCTATGTTTAACTTTTGTGCGTGACATCTTGCAATGATATGAAGCTACACTAAAGTGTGTCCGAAAAAGATACAAATACCAAACCAGCGAATCACTCTCAAAATCTCAGATGCAAAGAATTTCCATTAACTAGGTAGGTACTTATGCTATAAACAATTCACTCAAAACACTTCGAATTACAGACACCGTAATCGATCGTGTCAGTCATACCGGCGAGATATACGAGAGTAATTTTGCGTGTAAACTGCCAATAAACCCTACCGTATAAGGTCTAAAGGCTACAGACAGACAGCATTGTTGCTTAATAGTAAGCTGACGTGGTGCCAAAACGGATTATGTTGGGAGGTGATGCTTTTGTAGCATGTCATGGACATATGCCATAAACGTGTCTAAGTCTATGCGATTCTAAAGTATTAATTTGATAAAATACTCTACGTTCGTTCGTAGGTATTACATATTTCGCAATTTTCGCACTTGGCTAGTAAGTAAACCTGATTTCGATTCGATGGTGTACGGAATAGAATTGCATCTTAAATATCAGTTTAAACTTCTATTCATAACTAACAACCTACTTTGTATACCATGCATAACATTGGGTATACACTGAAAAAGACAAGCATGTATGGAAAAATGCGTAGAATCTCTCAGTATGTTTTTCTGTTTACATTAAACAATAGCAAAAATCATTCCCGTTCTTTTCTCATTACCTACAACAGATTCAGCTAACTTCACACGAAACTACACCTTTTCAAAAATACAAAACGTTTAACAAAAGGCGTGTATGGGTCTCCCGTGCCTTTCGCAAACCATGTCAAGCCTGTTTACATTTAACGCGTATCCAGCGTGAAATTTCCTCGAAACGGTTCGCCAGCCTACTGTTCAAAAGGCATAAAGAACGAGCTTTGACCCCGATATGCTTCGGGCTATTTGTAAAGACAGCTTCGGTTTGAGCTAGCTAGGTATTGTTTAATAACAAAATAACAAGTTCTGGTGGAACCAGGTCCTTTACGTCGAGACAGTTATGTAAATTTGAAGGTACATATAGGTACATACTTAATAGAACAGATAACCCTGTGTATAAGCGTTTTACACCTTAGACTGCAGTGACATAACACTATGCGAATCTTAATTGGTTAATTATTACAAGAATACAAATCTTTGCTAGTTGATTTAGCATCTAACATACCCCTACAAATTGAGAGCAATTTTGTTGCAGCACGATATACCAAGTCCAAATAGTCCAAACTGCTTCAACGAATGTCGGAGTGTAACTAACTATTCTGATTCATATTCTCCGTCCAGATTTGAACTCTTAACTCCTTGCACTTAAATATCCAGGTTTTGTCTATATGGGTCCAGTTTTTTCTCATCAACCTTACAACCAATAATACCCTGGGAGCTCAGTTGGGTAAATGCACAATACGCCCCAAGCAGGTTGTCTGTCATGACTCATCTATAAGTTAAAGACCTATGTAACCTAACAAACCTCTCTTGTCTCCAGGGGTGCAGCAATGCCGCACCCTGCGACGCAGCGGCCCCCGCTCGCTGAGCACGTGCGCGGTCATGTGCAAGAGCTCCACGGACCAGCCGCCGCACAATCACAACACGCCTAAGGATACAGCCACCACAGGTACCACTTTAGGACCTTTCTATGCCAGATAGGGTCACGGTTGATCACAGCATCGCTGTAGCCTGTGATCTAGGCTTGACTAGACTCTTGAGCCCTGACTGAGAGTTCTTTCTATCCTTATCTCTCGGCTTTTCATGTGAATTGTATTGTTTTCAAAAAAAAAATAGATTACAAAGACGAAGGCATGACTTTGCATCAAGTAAATTTATAATGTGTGAGCCTGTTTGTCACATTATAGAGCTTTTAACTTGTTATTTAACATAACGAATCATATTTTCTTATATTTACTTAATGTATCTTAAATGAGCTGTTAAACGTTTAATTACGGTTCTTCCGCTGAATAAGTTTATTCATCCAAAGATCTTCATTCAAATTAGTTACTGAAAATTGCTACTATTCCTATGTAACTTATTTTCAAATAGATGATCTTCTCCCCCTAGGCTCATCATCAGGCGGCAAGAAGTCAGGCTCAGGCGTCCTCACGTGTCCAAAGTGCGGCGACCCGTGCACCCACGTGGAGACCTTCGTCAGTTCCACTCGCTTCGTGAAGTGCGACAAATGCCATCACTTCTTCGTGGTGCTGAGCGAAGTCGACACCAAGAAGAGCATCAAGGACAATACTGAGAACAAATCTGGATTCTACAGGTCAGTCTTGATACAACGATGCCCACGACGCGTCTGTGCCTGTAATCGGAAATAAAGCTTTGTGATTTGGCATTCAAAAAAAAAGGCATATCATATCCACGTATACCGCAGAAAAAGAGAGATCGGAGCGTGAAAAAGGTCTACGAGTAAATATATCTTACAGTAACTAATACAAAATTAAATATTTTCAAATGTCGTTTAATGTTATTTAGGGCTTGTAATTATTGAGCAATTGCTGCAATTGACGAAATGTCCGATAAATTGATTGGTACCTACCGTTTTTTGTGCGCAGTTTTTTTTATGGAGGGCAATCTGATTCCATTTGCTTCTTGTTTTTGTGAATGCGAGTTTCCAGTGTTTTGTAGAAAATTGTATCAATCAAATTTTCAAACTAATATTTTTTAGGTGGGTATAGTTATATTATTGGGATTTTATTTTTGGACAGAGACTGTTCTAAGATTTTTTTGATACCGGATCAATATAATTTGTATCCCAATTAGACTCGTGTAAACTTAACTAGTAAATCAAAATACCATTGCTTGCTTCTCTGTTTTTATAATAATTTGTGATCATAATATGTCCTGTAAACATTTTGTGACAGTAATAAAATATCTGGTATAGGTATTTTGTGGTTAAAAACCTTGGGTCGGTCACTGCACTGGGATATTTACTGATTTGTAACTTTTATTACCTTGGATATGAAGCACCTTGGATATAAAGTTTAACTTATTCAATTGCGGTAAAGCCTTAGATGGATGATCGTTGCAAAAGGACTAAAATATATATATAAGTATCTGTGCGCTTCCGTGGTTCGAATAACACGTTATTTAGTAGGTACCACGTGTCTGTTGACCTAATGTTTGCGTTCATAAAAACCAATTTCAGAAGAACTTGTTTTGAAAAGTTGACTCTAGAGTTCGCTACTCTTATACGACCTTATTAACTATACCTTGGACTTTTAATTCCCATGTATCAAATTAATTCAAATATTTTATTAACCTTACATGCTATTGACATCGTCAAAGTTACTATTTCTTTAAGTAAAATATTGAATGTAACGTATTTATTTGCATATTGACACATATTTAATTATCACCTCCACAAGATCGTTCCTATTTATGTCACTTAAAATTCTGGTGATAATCATCTGTGTAAATTTATTTTTCGGGATGAATCTTGTTTTTACCTTATAAACAATATTCACGAGTGAAGAGTATATTTACATCTTTGATACATGCAAATTTTAATATTTATTTATTTTTATCATGTCTTTATGAAGGTCCATAAGAGAATCTGAATTTTTTTATTTACAAATCAATATACCTACGTAATTTTAAATATCAGGATTCTGCAGCCTTGTTGTATCTTCTAGATATCCGAGCTAATAATCATTAATTTTCTTAACAGGCACTCAAGCCAGAAGATACCATAAAATACTCTACCACTATGCTATGCACAGATAAAGCTTGAATCTTGATTATAATGGTAACTTCACTCTCTAACTCGGAAATTCGTTATACCAAAGTTTTGTCACGTACTCTGCTGGTTACTTAAATTTTTGGAATCGATCAAGTATTCAGGTTTACTGTACATCGTAAAATGATTTTTTGAAACTTATTTCGTAAATTTTTACCTAGTTTTTACTTACTAGTATTATCATAATATCACGTATAAGCAGAGATTTGTAGTTAACACAATTCAAAAACAATTAAATTTGTTTGTTCATATAAGTAAATACCTAAGTTATCGCAGTATGCCGTGGGAATACTAAAGTCATAATTATATTCCCTTAAAAAATTCAAAACCTCACTATTTCTCTAGTTTTCGGCTATGACACAGTTCAACGAACTAAATAACCTTACAGACACCGCACTTACGAGACAATAACTTGTGACGTCATCATCAGCCAATCACGGACTTGATAAAAAGTAGATAAATATTGTTTGCCAACAAAATTTTTTTCACAGTATTGTGTATTAGTAAATAATATGATCTGATTTCTTTGATATTATGTTTTTTGTTGTCCGGTCTAATAACAGGTCGTTGAACCTGTGGCATTGCGTTTTAAAAAAAATATGCTTATATACTGATTCTGCTTTGGATAATGATTTCAGTAAATATCTAAGACCTTTTTATACTGTTATGTTGCTGATATTAAAGTGATGCTGGTAAATAAAATACATACTTATTAAAAACTAGTGGACGTCCGCGGCTTCGCCCGCATTGTTGCCGGATAACAAGTAGCCTATGACACTTATGGGACCTCATACTACATACCAAAAATCATGAAGATCCGTTCAGGTGTTTTTGAGTAATGAGCGGATGAGCGTTTAAATGAACAGATACACAGATAAAAAAAAATATATTGTTGGAATATGTTCTGTTACCAATTCTAAGTAAGTATCACCAAAAAAAAAAAAAAGATTTTAATATCTATCTTCAATGTCCAGACTTTCGACCCTCTTCAGCTTTATTATATGTGTAGTATTAAAGTCATGTCGTAAACTACCAACCACTTAATCGCACAGCGACAAAGTTAACGCACAACCTTATAAATTAATTGGCAAGCTTTAAAATAATGTTTCCGCAATTTAGCAACATTTTAAGATCACTTTCTCTCCAATATTTGCGATTTGCACGACCGCGGACGTCCCGATTACGCAATTTTACACAATATTAACTAGGTGTATGCTATATTTTATAACGTTTCGTCATGAGATTGGAGTTACATTGGTATCTCTCACGATTTAGGAAATAACTCGTAATTTCACGTCGACGTGAGTTAGTGCTATTGTTATTTAAACACTCGGTTGAGTGTTACCCGCGTTAATCCGGGATAAAAAATAGGCGATGTATTAATCCAGTGTATAATCTGTTTTTGCCAAATATGCGTGGGTGTTTCGTGGTATGACACGTTAAATTGTAGGTCCCGGCTGTTTGCCTAGTACGGCAGTCGTTAAGCCATGACAGGCTCTCACTCTCGACACCAGAGTTGGCCACTCTCATTCGATAAGAAGATTTTTTCTCTAAATCACTTCAACAGTTTCGGGTTTGTATTTGTGCTAAATACGAAAACGTCAGGCACCAAAATGCCTTCCCTATGGGCTAAATGTTGCAAAAGGAGATTAATCAGTTGAATAATTGGTTCAAGAGATATCGACTGTGACGAACACAGCTAAAATATAAGTACCTAGTTATCCATGTGTGAGTTGTTATAATCGGACTGAAGTACATAACATTACCTTATGTAGTTTTATACCTCTGTGTATAAATATAAAACTGATAGTAAATACCTACTTTGTAATGCTATCAGATAAGATAGAATCATATATACGTGCGTAGAAAGTGATAACATACTTATGTGAAATGAAAGCGCTTCATAGCAATTAGGTACAGAATACTTTGTAAAGATTCGAAACAGACTTTTACTGGGTTTCAGCTCGTTTGATACGGTGTGTGTTTAGATAAACGGTCGGTAGATTAGACATCCAAGAATACATCTTTTTCTTCTTATCGAATGAGAGTGGCCAACTCTGGTGTCGAGAGTTTATCAAGCCGCCCGAGGGCCTCTGAATAATAAGAATAAAGATTACACATTAAGTACCTGTATAGTTCTAGTAAAGCAGTTCATAAACAGTTTAAGATCCTCAAGGCAATTGGACAACTAGAAGATAATTAAACAGAAAAGCTATTTTACGTTGTAAAATTTCTAAATTATAAACATTTAAAATGCTGACAGTGCCCTAGACGCGACTATATCACAATAACCGATAACAAATGTAAAGACATGTCTACCAATGGTCCAAAAATACGCGACCTATTAACGACTGATTAGATTCAAACAGATACGACACTGACCTGACAAACACTTAGTGTTATTAACCTTTGTTTCTTTCACTAGTGAAATTAGTCTTAGACTTCTAAATATTTACACAATATGTATTTAAAACGATTGCATAACTTATATGGTTCAGCAATCAGCGCCTAGATTTATATAGATAACATTTTATAGCAATTGAATGAAAACTGCATTTGACAATTAAATATATTAATTAATAATAAAACACAGATCATATCTATTATTTATCGTCTTTTCGTAGTGCTCTGATATGAAATGCATAGCCAATTTTTTATTGTTGTGTCACAGGGAAATATTCAATATTCAAAATATTCATTCATTCATTAAATACGTCACAATATTCATACAAATAGAACATGTCCCCACATTATAGATAGGTATAAGAAAGGAAGTGACTGGCTTCACACTAATATGTATAACAGGACAACTATTCAATGAAAAGTATAAATGAGACGTCTATTGAAATGTCATTGGTCTATTTTTCCAGACAGTGTACTTAGCAACAAGAGATTTGAATTGTAACAGCTACAAGGCATTGTATTTATAATTAAACTTCACCTTATCTTGTTATTTGTGAGTCAGTGCATTTTAGTGTTCGTGGAAAGTGATTTTATTTGCCTACTTACTTACGGCTAAAATCAACTGTAAATTGTGATTTTAAGTAACCTAAGTGTTAATCCTAAGTCTTGAAACGCAGTCTTTGAATTGTGAAGAAGTAACATACTGACATACGCTAAAAAGTCGGTGATGTAATATAGTATAGTAATAACAAATGGAAGAGGCTCTCAGGCAGTTTGGAAACTCCACCAAAAGTGATCTGTCGCATAAAAACTTACTGATGGACAAATAAATGGTAAAAGCACTAGTGCTGGACACTGAACCAATAGTCGATATTTTCGATTGTCCCTATTGTAAATTAGTTCATGTGCCGGTGGCATCGTAGCTCTCACACGGATTGATCTATTTTTATATTATTTTTAACCGCTTCTTTCCTCTCCCCAGAAAACCGCCCCCACCCCCCAAGAAGATCTTCGAGTACCTGAACAAGCACGTGGTGGGGCAGGAGTACGCCAAGAAGGTGCTGTCGGTGGCGGTGTACAACCACTACAAGCGGATCTACAACAACGTGACGAGCGGCGCGCCGCCCGACGCGCACCACCCGCTGCACCACACGCACAGAGGTAACGTGACGAGCGGCGCGCCGCCCGACGCGCACCACCCGCTGCACCACACGCACAGAGGTAACGTGACGAGCGGCGCGCCGCCCGACGCGCACCACCCGCTGCACCACACGCACAGAGGTAACGTGACGAGCGGCGCGCCGCCCGACGCGCACCACCCGCTGCACCACACGCACAGAGGTAACGTGACGAGCAGCGCGCCGCCCGACGCGCACCACCCGCTGCACCACACGCACAGAGGTAACGTGACGAGCAGCGCGCCGCCCGACGCGCACCACCTGCTGCATCACACACACAGAAGTCATCGCCACTCTGTCGCTGCAAACTGATTAGGCCCATAGCACACAGCTCGTATACGCGCAGTAGAAGCGCGTTTCACGACCGCATTGTGTGCTTAAGTTACAAGGTTGCGTTCAAATCTCGTATGAAGCGCGTATACGCGCGTCGCCTCCGCGTATAAAATACGCCGTGTGCTATGAGCCTTACTCCTTACCTTATTAGGCCCGGGCACCATCAGTGCCCAGCCATCGTCCGGTGACGCAGCAATGGTAGCACTTAATAACCAGCCGCATAGTCCTTTCCCAAAAAAAAAAAATAGCCTTACTCCTTACTTTACTACGCACGTAGTGGCACGTACTATACAACGTAACGTACTACGTACGTAATTTGCCCACCACTACCCAATTCTTTTCTATTGAGTAGGTAGATATAGACATGCTCCGTCAGCAAACATTAGGTATGTCGCTGGTACAGACGTTGCCTCTTTTTACGTACCTAGCTTTCAACGTTGACACGTATGAAGCTATTGTACCGCTCCTTATGTCCCCGAATTAGGAATCCTTCTTCGTTCGTCTTTTAAGACAGTCAGACCAAAATCATTGCAGACTTACCTGAGGTGCAACTTTAATCTAATTGAGGCGAATTAGGCATACCTATGACAAAGCAATATACATATAAGTACATCTCATACTTCAATTACCGACCTTCCAAAACCACGTCGAATCGCCGAAAGAAACCGGTCTGAAGTAAAAAATATCGCTGTCAATATTCCAATCACTATTACCTAACTCTTGTATTTACGCCTAGTTCACCGGAGCGTGTAGGCTTTCACCAAAAACACCGACCTTATGCAGATTCGGTCCTGACTTTCCACCGTCCCCTGAAAACTTACAATCAGACAATCGCCGCGAGAAAGTGTAGCGAATTGGCCGCCGACCGGCTGCGATAATGTAGGCGGTAGATTACGCGTGTTTGCTGTGGCAGATTTAACAGATCGTATGATGGTATGGAAAAAATACTCAAATTACGTGCCAATAATGCTTTCATTTTGTAGAATAAAACGCACAAGGATTAAATCTGTGGCACGTAGGGAAAGAGCCCTATTAATCACTAGGACATACGATGATGATAAACTCGAATTATATAACATCGTCTTAGTAGTTGGCCAGAGTGATACTTGTTACTAAACTTGCTAATTGGACGTAAGAAATCGCCTACGTGCAAATAAATGAACGCACTAAAAATAGTATTTATTTTTAGTGGACTCTAAAAAAAATTCTTACTACTAATCTACTTAGATCTTACGATCAGGCGAATTATGGTAAAGTGCAAACTCATTTCGTTGCAAATGCAACTATGATAGCAATATACGGGCGTAACGTACACGATCCATGACATTGTATTGTGCGATATCTTAACTTACTTCATTTGTATTTTATAACGTAGCAAGTTCACTCTACTAACGTCATGTATCTCCCACATCACCACACCGCGGTCTAGCCACGATCCCGTACCAAGTGACCTTTGCGACGTAGTTCACGTCACGTGCGGCCAAGTACCGCGTAAAACGTGATGTTATTGTGATGGATGATAACACTCATTATGTTGTTGTAATCGAGGTTTGTATTGCGAGTCCGTGGTAGGGGTGATTCGTTTGAAACGTGTTTTGATCGGTTGATCAGATCTAGTAAATCATATTATATAGTATTTAATTACTAGTTTTGACTGTACTAGCCCAGGTATTATCTGTGTCTTAAATATCTAGTAGGTATATGTGAGTCTGAATTCCTAAATCTTATCAACATCAATCCTTCTTTATCCCATGGCTCTACCGAACAAACCATTTTTAGAATGGTCTTAGTATTTTTCCGGTATAAAAAACTCACGTTGAGAATCCTATACATATATTATTTGTATACTTAAAGAGTATGAAGAAAAAGAAAAACAAATTGAAAAATAATTATGATATACTACTTAACTATCCTAGAGCCTCTGTCTGTATATATCTAAGACGATCAGTTTCCGCAAAATCTTATGATTTGTTCGATTTATTGGCAAAGATTTCATCGATGTATTTTTATTCCTCATATAGTACGATGTATTCTAGTGCGAGTCCAACACTCAACATAACATACTCTTATTTAGTTGTTATAACCGGCTAGCACGCACGACATGTTTCGGAAAACTGAGGTCGCGCGTCCTCGTGATGATGGAAACCTCAGTTTTCCGAAACATTTCGAGCTAATTTTCGACATAATTATTGACGTATGTGCTAGCCGGTTATTACAACTGAATTTAATCATGCCTTACGGGAAATAATACAGTGATACTCATATATAAGTACTAATTAATCGTTATATCGTTGGCAGACCTCCTCCACCTGAGCCAGGGGTCGGGCGGCGGCGCCGAGATCCTGGAGCGGCAGCAACACGACCTGCGCCTCGACAAGAGCAACGTGCTGCTGCTGGGACCTACTGGATGCGGTCAGTGTGATACATAAACTAGCCTTTATTATCCATATACAATGTAAAACACTTAAAAAGATGATGAAATATACTAAGCTACAGACGTAATCAGTATAATGTATTAATTAAAATCCTAGCGCGGAACAACCAGATTTTGCCCTCACATACGAGTTAATAATAAAATATCTGTTTTTATACGGATGTGCGACAGTTCTACAAGGAGTGGTGTTAAGCAAGTTACTGTCACCATATAGTTATGGTGACAATCTGCTTGCTGCAGCTTTGATAAAAAAAAAACGTTAAAGACACAATATTAGTTCTGTGCAACATTCACGCATGTGTTTTGGCGCTGACAGTGTATATTATTATAAAATGATGCATACCTAAACATATTTTAGAATTGAATATAAATCTTTGTGTAATGAAATCAATCTCTGATATTTAGTAAACGAATTTTAGCTTAATTATAAATAATAGCGATACATCTGTCCATAAAACACTATATACCTATATACACTAGCCACCTATATAAACGAGTAAATGACTAACCGAGCTCCATAAGTTAGCTTAGAAAAGGAAACTAGTCCGCCCTCGCTTAGTTTCACTTTCAACCAGTGCAAGAAAGCTTACCTTTTATAACGTGGCAAATAGTCATTACATGTCCACTCTTACTACAGTAATAACAGCAATTTCTATGCAATTTTGCTTGATTAAAACTAGAGATTTTAATGTTAATTTACTTGATTTACTCCGTCTTAGTTACGTGACCGCCGGCAATATTTAAACTTTATTACAATTTAATTTCTAAAGTTGCAGAACCTTCTTGGCATAAGCAGATTTATATTGTAGAATCTTTTGGTAATTATAATCAAGGTCGTTTTTTTAATCAAAATAATCCAAGACACAATATTTAACATGGCAATTTATTTACAAAAATATACCACTTTGTAATAGTATGAGATTTTATTGGCGTCAAACTTCGTCATATTTAAATATTAATCTTCCTTTTTATAATTTTAATCCCAATCCACACACAGAATAAACACATCTCACTTCCATTTCGATTTTAAATCAAACCACAATAGTCACCAAACTTTATGATTTTAGACGTTTATTTCTGCTATCAAAGTACGATTTGATGCAATAACATTTATTTTACTTTTACAGATGTACAGGCTTCTCTTTATTTATTATTAAATCTTTATTCCACACTAATATCAGTATGATACATACTCTTGCCTCCCAACAGTATGTGCAAATACAAATAAACAAAGCAGTTGTGTGATAAATGTTACTTAATTTACTAGAGTGATTGCTATTAAATGATCGTTAAACTTACAGTACGAGTAAACTTTACAAACAATTCACTCTAATTGTCTCATCTCGGATTATATTTCATTTAAATACACGATTGATCAACTTCGCTCACTGCAGATCTGGGGGCACGGCAGTGCCCCCGCCAAGTCGAGCGCGAAGCAAACTGCCGTACCGTCCTTTTCTCGAACCGTTTCGCCGCATTTTCAGCCCCCTATTTGAGAACCTCTGGATAGGATTAAAACGCTAAAATTTTCGTCATCTAGAAATTCGTAATAACACACTTGAAATCCAGAATTTCAAGTTGGTAGATCAATTAGTTCCGAAGTTATGCTAATGCAAAGTTTCGCATTTTCGACACTGACTCGCTCACTGATCATCAAAATAGAACTGGTACTTCCCATAGACCTTATAGAGAGCCAAAATTTGGTACAGAGGTAGATTTTAGCGCCCACATAAAGGAAAAACTATCAAAACAAGATTTATGGAAGATCTGAACTACCTGGTGACCCTGATGAGAAAACGTAAGAGTTAAGCCAAACTTTTAGCGTTTTTACGAGAAATATGACAACGCAGTACATGCGACGTCAAAGTGAGCGGGATGCGAGGCCGAAGGCCGAGTATCACCATCACTTTGGCCATCAGACCTTAGAGTACCATAAGGGATCTCGAAAACTATAAGAGATAGCGGGTTGGTGCTTGAACTAAATATGATGAAAAAATCATCCTCAGCCAACTTTCTACTGCATTCAATTTTCTATATATATATACTTATAACTGTATTCTACTCAATAAATAAAAATATTACTACTACGTATAAATAAATCACAGTAAGGACTTGGCTTAACTAATTCTAGAGATTTCATTACTTTTTAGAGATAACCAAGCAGCTCTATCGAGACTTGGCAATTTTTTTACAGAATGTTTTTGGTGGGATACATCTGTTACCGCACAATTTATCGGTATCTGTGTTCAAGAAAAAGTCAGCCTGTTCTAAATGAGTTTCTCATTGGAAGTCGGTTAAAACGTAATATCTCTTTATATATGCTAAATCAGAACAAAACAAACCCGTTGCGCAAAACCAAACTTTCAAGGTAAACTTCTGACTTATCAGTATCGTTTTCAATAATGTTTCTTGCATTTACGCAGTTTGTACGTTTTATACCTACATATGCTGATTACGGATTTTATTATTTCTCCCGCTATTTACAAACAAGGAAATGTAAAGTGAAAGTGGATAACACCAGGTAGTAAGTTACTAGGAAGAAATCTTACGCTTTATACAGGGTACTTGTAATCCTTGTGTGATTTTTAAACTGTTTGTAATTTACTGTCCAAATAGCTTTTTAGTTGTCATATAACTATTTTTCATCACATAATGGTCAAAATCTGTACATAAAAGATATTCGAAAAAGAAATGTTTGGGAATACCTTAAATTGTCAATGAAACACTTTTTTTATATTTTTTGTCTATTTATCTGTTTTGCTGTGTTTCTTTTGTCCGTTTATTTAAACGCTTATCACGCAAAAGCGGTTGAACGGATCATCATGATTTTTGGAATGTAGGTACCTAGTTGAGGTATAAGGAGTGTCATAGGGTACTTTTTATCCTGAAATAATGCGAGCGAAGCCGCGGGCGTCCACTAGTATGTAATAATACTACAAACATGAGGCATGTTTTATCCCGGATTGGTACTTAAGACGTAATATATTGTGACCGATAGGTTCTATCGAATTACAAATCAAAACTACATATGTACTTAATAGACTGGTATTACCATAATTACATAATTATTATTTAAATGTAAACTTAACCACTTTATACACAAGTTGAACTTGCCGTAAGGTCAATAATATATTATGTTTGAATAATTCATTGAATGCATAACTTGATTCTCTACGAATTCAGTTTCCTATTAGATTTTTATCACATAATTACAAGTTCAATTGATGCCCTCCTCTTTTTGAAGAAATCCATTAAGATAACATCTAAGTAGTTTGAAAAATACAGTAATTTAATTACATACGGCTAAGAAAATAATAGTAGAATCAAAATAGCCCAAATTTTTTTTATTGTCTCTAAGTCATTTTAGGCATCAGTGATTGTTAGATAAATATGCACTTCAGTTTGTACACACTCACTCATATATTTTTTTCATTAATTTACAATTACATTTATAAAAGATGCATAAAAGCAAACATGTTATGCTTGTATAATTTTTTATTCATTCAACAGGTACAGACATTTATTTCTCAACCACACCGTCTTCCATAACAATATAAAATAAACCATAATTCAACTCCATTTCCCTTGAAATGCATCAACAATGCACACATAAAATGAACAAGCAGCAATCCTCAAAGCACGTACAAGAGGAAAGTTTGGGGAATCTCCGACGCAATGCTTAGCGTGAATCATACATGAATTCAACGTGAATTGGACACACAGATGTGTGTCGCAATATGTAAGCTCCGAGGTGTATCTTGTATCATGTTACCTGGGTAAAAAACAGGGGTTTCTTTCCTCAAAATTAGTCTACTTCGTTGAAACAATAAAGACGCCATGAGGGCTTCTAGGTAAGATTAATCATTGGTTGATTGATTAAAATCCTACTTAAGAGCTAGTTTAGTGGATAATTATATTGTATCATTCAGAGTTATCTATGTAGACTCACTGACATCATTCTAAAATAATTGAAACTTGTAGCACATAATACAGAAGTACATGTAGAGTTTATTTTATCATTCGGAACGGTAAAATATCCAATTCCCAATATCCTCGCCACATCCTGGTGCTTCTAGATCTAGTTATATGACCAATTAAAACTAACCACATATTCGTCTCCTCACGTGTCTCCAACTATCGCCAATCTGGTAATGAGTATACCCTCTCTGTGGCATACAAATCAACCCCGCATTGCTTTAGAGATTCCACCCACGCAGGCGGCGACCACAGGGATATTTATGCCACACACTGTGTTGAAATGTATGTAACATGGTGTACATGGATTACTGTTTATGGATGTAGCATTAGAAAGTTTCCGAAGAATATGTAGATATATATTATATGGGTAAAAAGGACAATAATACATGCCAAATGTTAGATGATTAATGTTAGTTAATGTGGAATGGAATGCAATCAAAATTTCTAATACTTACTCGTTTCGTCTTTATGCTGAATCTATAACAAAGTAATCTAATACACGAAACCTGCGTTAGAAAATACAATAGTTTCTTAACGTTGTTTGTTGGAGAGGAGTCACGTATCACTAATCTATCATGCGTGGGGTAATCGGCGCCGAGACGAATATCAAATTGACGATACCTTCGATTTGACGAATTGTTGAAAGGGCTACTTACTGTGAACTCGTTTTATACGGAGATTCTTGTGTTGAATGATTCATGTAGAAGTTTGTAATTTCATAGAACCATCCTTAGATTATGCGTATTTGTTAAAATACGTTAATTTCGTACTACCGTGTGATGATGATGTAACAATAATGATGGAAAATAATAGATACTTTAATTATAAATTATATGGTTTTTGCAATCCAATTTAAGGAACAAACAAAATAGCGTGTGAAATTTTAGAAATCTTAAAAAATCTTAGATATACATACATTCGTATGTATAGAAAATATAAATAAACAGGAAACGAACCATTTCCAAAACCGATCTACTAAAATAAATTTGAGGTAAATTCTTGTTAATGATCTGAATGCCTAGAATATCTAGAATAGAAATTGCCCTATGCTATCTGACGAATATTGAATTCTTATCACGTCTTTATACGTAGATTAGTTCCTATATTGGCCGATACACTAGTCGTTTGTATTTCAAACAAGTTTTGTTTTCAAAACTGTACAGACTTAGGTTTATGACATTGAGTGGAAATTTTTTGTGCTATTTTTGGGATAATATATTGCTTGATTTTTTCTCACATGCATGAATATTAATATTGTTTTGCACCTCGTTGTATACGTAGGTATGTATTATTTACAATCCCCTTTATTAAACTACTATATTGTATTTAGATTACCAAACTTACTCACATTTCACACACTCGTATATTCATACCTACACGTTTTAAGAAATATATTATTTTATTTGCTTTTTTATAATACCCATCTCTGTTAACAAAACGTGAATTTACCATTAATATTTTCCTGCATAACTATACTCTTCACAAAAATGTCCATTGTAATGTCAACATGAATGGTAATACATCAATTACGGATGCCTTAATTATATTTTAACGTCCATTTAAATTAACTCTCGCACAAAATGTCAGCCCAATCAATTACACAATTAACTTTTTACATTGCATTTCCACGATTATTATCGGGATTCTTATTATTTCTTTAGTAACAAGGGGTTTTAAGGCATTTATTGGCAGCTTTAAAATATATCGTCACGTACTTTTCTTTGTCTTGGATATAATTATTATAAGAACGAACGTATGTAGGGCTGCGATCTGAAATGAATCTTGATCTTCTTTAGCGCTTAACTACAACTTGGCTGATGTAAGTAGCTTGCCTAGAAGAGATGAGTTCACTCAGACTGAAGCGGTCAAAAAGAAGACACTCCTCAGAAGCTTGATGTTTGCTCAAATTTACGTCCTAACCTATTTATCTAAAAAAATAAAAAGCTACAGTTGCTGCTAAAGAACTTAGCAAAAATGTGTAGTGAATATTTATCGAACCAATATCCATTTCTCCTTCCAGGCAAGACCCTGCTAGCACAGACCATCGCGCAATGTCTCGACGTGCCCTTCGCCATCTGCGACTGCACGACGCTCACACAGGCTGGCTACGTGGGAGAGGACATTGAGAGTGTCATCGCTAAACTACTACAAGACGCTAACTTCAAGTAAGTTAGAGATCTTCAAGTCAGTAAGCGAAGCGAGAGCTGATTGTTTTTCAGCTATAACTCATATATATCTGGGTTGGTCTATATCAAACTTGCCAAATACGTAGATTTATTATTTAAGAATAACATGTCTCAATTTGGATAAAAAAGCCAAAAATATTGTCACGTGATAGGCTTCGTAATTTCTGCCGCTGTATAATAATCATGAGTAAGTTGTATTTTTTTTAACATGGAATAGACTAGCGTTTGACTACAGCCTGCCTGATGTTGAGTCCCTTTGGCTTACTCGTACTAGCCTTATCGCAATTACAACTTCTATAATATAGTGAACATGTGTTATATTACATTTCCCAGCGTGGAGCGAGCACAGACCGGCATCGTGTTCCTGGACGAGGTGGACAAGATCGGCGCCGTGCCCGGGATACACCAGCTCAGGGATGTGGGAGGTATGTTTGTCCCTTGAGTCGTATTTCCTGATGACTGAGGGTCGTGACTCCCCCACAGAATTTATTCATTAGGGGGGGGAGTTCTCATAGGCAGAAACATCGTGGTGGGCGCCCAGGTCCTTCCACGAAATACACATGTCCTCGGATATTGTGGTCCTCAAACATGTCGGTTTCCTCACGATGTTTTCCTTCACCGTTAAGCGAGTACAAATCCACACTTAACTTGAAAATACAAGTCATTGATGTAGGGCACATACATTATACGTAGATAATGATTAATATAATAACCACATAGTTCTAGTAGGCTGTACAGCAGAGATGTGTCCCAAAGTAGGCATGTAAAATAAAAAAACATTAGAAATAGTGTTGAAACGATGTATTAAGTTTATATTTTGTAGCATAATTAGCACAACAAGATTGCAGGAGATTACTATGAAGATATTACTAGAGGAGTATGATCATACCAGCTAACTACTTTAGTAGTTGTGGAACTCCCTGCCTGACTCCCTGTTCCACGCACTATAATCCAACGATCTTCAAAGCGAGAGAATCGGTTCTTATCGGGTAAGCACGCTCCATCTTAATCCATAGCCTTTGCTTACCATCAGGCGAACTATGGTCAAGTGCAAACCCGTTTCAGTGAAAAAATATAATAATACAATCTAAATATATAAAACTCAAAGGTGACTGACTGACTGACTGATATAGTGATCTATCAACGCACAGCCCAAACCACTAGACGTATTGGGCTGAAATCTATACTAATATTATAAAGCTGAAGAGTTTGTTTGTTTGAACGCGCTAATCTCAGGAACTACTGGTGCGAATTGAAAAAATATTTTTGTGTTGAATAGACCATTTATCGAGGAAGGCTTTAGGCTATATAAAATCACGCTGCAACTAATGGGAGCGAAGAAACAATGGAAAATGTGGAAAAAACGGGGAAAATTATTCATTTTTGAGGGCTTCCGTTGCGTGCGCTGGGAAAACGGTTCAAGTCGTGGGTAACAGCTGCTATAAAGCTGGAGGAGGTTGTTTGCCAAAATAAATATTATGCCCAAAATAAACATTCCACGCGGACGAAGTCGCGAGCACAGCTAGTTTGGAATAAAGGTAGATGTTATGACGTAGGCATCCGCTAAGAAAGGATTTTTGTAAATGCCACTTTTAAAGGGGTGAAATAGGGGATGCAACTTTTACTTCTTAATGCGAGCGAAACCGCAAGCACCCACTAGTACTATACATATATTCATTTTTTTTTAATATCAAATCGTTCACCAACAACTTGTATCTCTCTATATTCCAGGCGAGGGTGTCCAGCAAGGCATGCTGAAGATGCTGGAAGGTGCAGTGGTGTCGGTCCCGGAGCGCAACTCACGCAAGCTGCGCGGAGACGCCGTGCAAGTGGACACCACCAACATACTGTTCGTGGCCAGCGGGGCCTACAACGGACTGGACAGGTGAGCCATAATACACTGTGATAGTAAGCAAGGCATGCTGACTGTACTTGAAGTCATTAGGATCTATCCAAGAGCGCAATTTCTAACAACTGACTGCAAATAATTTGGCTATTTGTTTACTGGTTATACATATCTAAAGATGCTCGGAACTGTCCTACAACGCAACTTTTATTAATTGATTTCAAAGAATTAGTTATTTAAATAATGCGAAATTGGCATAGGTATTACTCCTGATATAATTATTTGAGGCAAATCTTTTATCAAAATTATAAAATGTTTAGGACTTAGATGAGAGCCTTGCGTGACTCCCGAGGAAACACATGTTGTTCACATAAAACTGTGTGCTTTTCAGAACTACTAACGGTGATCTGTTCCGTACATATAGATATAGACTCCAATAAACTTTTTAGACACGGTATATTTGAATGAGATCTAAATTATGGTCATGAGAGGTTTAAATTATGGTCGATGAAGTCAAAAGCTTCACTGAAATCAGTGTTAAAAGCGCAAACCTCTTAAATTTCCCTTGCTGTTTCTCATCATCAACATATATTGAAAGACTTCTCTTTTGATATATGTTATTGAAACTAGAGAAATATATAGTGTTTTTCCGCTGCGACTGCTCCTTAACCGACTTCATACAACAAACTTGGTGGTTTTTAGGTGTTTGAAGTCGGTTAAAGAGCAGTCGCAGCGGAAAAACACTATATACTTCTCCAGAGTTTCATTTACAATGGATTTCCGCAAAGTTACGCCTGGTTCAATGTCTTATCTTATCTGGTTGATGCAAAACAATAAAAAATCATAGTCCAACACACTCGTTCCCCCAGGCTGGTCCAGCGGCGCAACAACGAGAAGTACCTCGGTTTCGGCGCGTGGGATGCGCGCTCGGGGCGGCGCGCGGCGCTGCAAGCTGCGAGGAACGACGCCTCGCCGCTAGACTCTGCTACTGACGAGAACGACGAGAGAGACGCCTGGCTCAGGAAGGTGCAGGCCAGGGACCTCATCGACTTCGGGATGATACCTGTGAGAATATTTTAAATATAAGAGTGTTTTATCAAATGTCTTTTATTTCCCACTGTACAGAAAGAGTATGCCCTATATTAAATACTAGTGGGTGCTCGCGGCTTCGCTCGCATTAAGAAGTAAAACTTGTGTCCCGTATTCACCCCCTTAAAGGTGGCATTTCCAAAAATCATTTCTTAGCCTACATCATAACATCTACCTGCATGCCAAATTTCAGCCCGATCCGTTTAGTGGTTTGGGCTGTGCGTTGATAGATCACTGCCAGTCAGTCAGTCACTTTTGAGTTTTACATATATATTTAGATAATATCTATTTACTAAATCTTCCTATCTCTATTTGCAGGAGTTCGTGGGTCGGTTCCCGGTGCTGGTCCCCTTCCACAGCCTCAACCAGGACCTGCTCGTGCGGATACTCACTGAGCCTAAAAACGCTATGGTCAGTACTGTAACTTTAATGATAGTTTAATACATATTACATTGACTTTTAAACTCCATTTTTCCGGGAGTAGTTTTATTAAATAGCGCTGCCCGAAGCACTTAGGTGATTTGATAGGCGATAGTTATATTTGTACTAAGTTTGAGGCCTAGCTAAATGGACACGATATAATTTGTCGTCATTTTATTCAACTTGAATCAATCTCTAGTGTAGTGGGGAACGACGAATGAGAATTGCAAGTCCCGTTCGTACCACCAGTAGGGTCACTTCAAAGGGACCACGAGTCGTACCCCGATATCTGTGTGTTGTTACTATGGATATAAATATGACATGAATAGGCAGGCAATTCTAAGTACACGAGAGGCGCCGTCGTCAGCTTAGTCTTAGCTTAATCAACAAAACGTGGATGATATCAATAAGATACAGTTGCAAATTCTAGTCTATTTCTAGAGCTTAGTCGTGTTATACTCGTATATTTTAAAATATATAATAAGGTGTGATACTTATCTAAGAATAAAGTAAAATCAAATTTTATGACACAACCAATTTTGTTATAATTACAGGTATCTCAGTACAAGCTGCTGTTCGCGATGGACAAGTGTGAGCTGTCGTTCAGTGACGAGGCGCTGCGGGCCGTGGCAGCACTCGCCATGGAGAGGAAGACTGGAGCCCGGGGGCTGCGGGCTATCATGGTCAGTATATCATCATTAGTGACGAGGCGCTGCGGGCCGTGGCAGCACTCGCCATGGAGAGGAAGACTGGAGCCCGGGGGCTGCGGGCTATCATGGTCAGTATATCGTCATTAGTGACGAGGCGCTGCGGGCCGTGGCAGCACTCGTGTTTTCTTTCTCTCTTTCTTTATTTATTTTTTATTTATCCTGATTGTATGTACCTATTTGCTAACATGGATGTGTATGCATTGCAGGAGAACCTGCTCCTGGAGGTGATGTTCGAGATCCCCGGCTCGGACATCGAGTCGGTGCACGTGCACGAGGGCTGCGTGTCGCGCGCGGAGCCGCCCGCCACGCAGCACCGCCGCGCCGCCGACACCGCGCCCGACCACGAGCGGGACTGGCCCTCGGTGCGACTACACAACTGTACGTAGATAGCTCACCGCACGCACACACTTACAAGCATACGTCGTCGTACATCATAATCACCATCATCATTTGCCTTAGGCGATAAGGACGCCCGATGTACATTAAATTAGCTTTAGTTTCTTTAAGTTTTTATTGTTGTTTGTTGTGCACCAACTAGTGTGTGTTCGCTAGCATTAACAAGTATAACTTGCATCCCCTATTTCACCCCTTTAAGAGTGGCATTTCCGAAAATCCTTTCTTAGCGGATGCCTCCGTCATAACATCTACCTGCACGCCAAGTTTCTACCCGACCCGTCCAGTGGTTTGGCCTGTGTGTTGATAGATCACTATGACATTCAGTCACCTTTGTGTTTTATATAGTTAGATAATCACAATATAAATACATCATCATACAGATACATTGTAGTTCATAGTTCATATATTCGATGTCTGTGGTGTGGCAGATTGATTGTACTCGTACGTATGTGTGTATACCTTTTTTTGCGTGGACGAAATGCCTAATACCTGCTAAAAGGGCGAGTTCCGCGGGCAAGCGAACATTACTTCATCGCATTTATCATCATCATGCTACCAAACCAGCTCTGCTTACCCATCACCATTGAGATATATTATCACCTCTTTTTGCCAGTATCGTCACGGCCTAGAATCATCTCATGTAGATTACACGTTATCATTATCATCATCAGTCCTTTATGATTTGACCATAGGCCTCTTATAGTACGCCTTATAGTCTTGTTTATTAGAAAAATTGAACTATATTTATGATGTACAAATAAGTTTGGAAATTTCATGATAAATATGCCAATGAATTTTCTAGCAACAAAGTGCAGACCTAAGTGTTGCTTTGTAGCTTTCATTTTGGGGATATCTGACCATTTCTTTTTATTTTTTTAGGAATATTTTACCTTGGTGTTCTTCTGTTAAATCTGTCACAATAAATATTTTCTTTCTTTCTTTGGTAGAAATATCTCAATTTTTTTTATAATTATTTCAGAGTATAAGCAACGCGGCGGTCCCGCGACAAGATGGCTGTTCTTTATGACGTTGTGTTAGTTTTATTTTTATTTCTTTATAATTTCATTTAGAACCTCGCAAATCTCGACAATGATCATATGTTGGCTAGTGTGTGTTTTAATGTTTATTTTTTTTTCCTCTCATAGCACAGAGAAACAACCGTTAAACGATAAATATGAATGTTGGGGTTTGAAATAAACATGGCTGCTTTTTATGTTTTTTCGAGCGTGAAGAACGGATTAATACATAATAATTAGTCATAAACTTAACTTTTGTTAAACTTTCGCTTTTATATTTTTTGTGTGATGGAAGTGTTTTGATATGAGTGTTATCAATAATTTACATTTAGTAACTGCCATGCTAATTTGTGCTTTATTTTCAACCAACTATAGTCGATATCCGCTTGTCCACAGAGTATAAAGTCAGCTGTCTCGGAACCATCTGGAGCTCAGTGCGCGATGTGAGCGCACACGTATGGTGGACACACACACACACACACTCACGAACGACACACCGACTACACACTCAAACTCACTTAAACATAAATCATTTCTAGCTACAACATCGATAACAATAACAAGTAATGAAATTTTGGAAAATTATCAACAAATACTTCGGGACATTGCACACAGCGCCCTCTAGCCACATACTAAGCAAAAGCTGTTGTGATTGATGTTGTATGTATGTATGTTGATATAAAAAAATACATTTTGGTCCAGCCAATCATGTCACTTAATTGCAAGTTTTAAAACATAATATCATAATATTTTTTTGTGAAATGTCGATAGAAAAATTCATCTGCTACTAATTGACGCAACAGTTGTATTTTTTTTCTAAATCAAAAGTTCACTGATTTACATATTACATAGTTTGATATGACAACATTTCATGTTCTAGGTAAGGGTTTTTATAGCTTTGTAAATTGTCAGTCAAACTAGATTTTACCAATATTTGTATGATTCTCAACGTGATCCTGCGATGAATTAAAATTGAATCAGATGCAATATTGTATATGAGTTGGTGCTAACGGCACTGAACCTTCGACAGTCAGTAGGAATGATAAAAAAATAGCAAAAAAGCTTAAAAAAAAACAAATTGTGGGTAGTGTATTTAATACAGTCTATTCTAGTTCCTTACATTAGTATAACTAAATGATGATAACATGCATTACTTGATTTGAATCAACGACGGAGTAGTTGATTAGTGTTTTGTCCTTTTCTCTCGTTATCAAACTATTAGTGTGAGAAAGAGACAACACTTGTTATCTTATTATTCGTAGATTCAAGTGTAAGTAATGGTATAAATGTATGGCCACCGTACGAAATGGCTTTTTGTGATGTAAATTACTGTATATAGTAATGAAATAACATAAATGTTCTAATCTTAAGGTCTATTTTCCTAAAGTTCTAGCATCTGTCCATTTAAGTTGTAAGTACGAACACACACAAAAACATCATTTTCACTTTTGGCAACAGAACGGTTGAACGTTTAGACGACTTTTGTTATTAATAATTATTAATTTTTACATTAATTTTTAATTTATGAGACGGAGCGTTGTGGTGTGATTATAGGGCTATAATATAGAACAATCTCAGATATACAAGTCAACAAATTCTATTATGTGTGATAATTAGTACATTTGTAATCACATTGCAACCGGAGCGATAGTGTAAGCCTATTTTGAATTTAAAATATAAATGAAAATTACAATGTGTTTGTTTTATTTCGATTTAATAGTTTATGTGAGTTATTTATGAATATCTCTTATAATGCGGTCGCGGAATACAAAGATTATTGTAAACTAGTGGGTGCTCGCGGCTTCGCTCGCATTAAGAAGTAAAACTTGCATCCCCTATTTCACCCCTTTAAAAATGGCATTTCCAAAAATCCTTTCTTAGCGGATGCCTACGTCAAAACATCTACCTTCATTCCAAATTTCAGCCCAATCCGTCCAGTGGTTTGGGCTGTGGGTTGATAAATCACTATATCAGTCAGTCAGTCACCTTTGAGTTTTATATATTTAGATTTTTTAACACTAAGTGTGCCTTTATGCTTTAAAAAGTTCCACAAATTGCTTCGTGTTCTACAAATAGGCATTTGTAAGGTTTAAATTTATTGAACGAAAATTGGATTTATTTCCTCTAATAAATTACTAATTTCTTTGTTTACTAAAACCTAGAGATTACGGTCAACCAAGGTTTTTGCTAGGCTTTAAAACTAGATAACATTGCGTGACCTGTCGACTTGTGGACAAAGGCTACAATATTCATCGATTACAATAATAACACTGGTCATTCAAGTACTTTTACATAATTTATTGATAATTAGTAAATTATACTTTTGTTATTTATTTAACTATTAAAACTACACTTAGCACGACATTATTGTTGTTCGCAAAATTACTCTCTATAGCGCCCCTAGCGGCAAGATTTGATACTAAATTGCTTATAATCTGTCCATTTGCTGAAAGGATACACCGCAGTATATTATATTACTCTATGGGATACACTTTTGTTTCATACCATCTATATCCATATACATAAATTGTACCATCTTATATATGTAGGTAGTTATTTATTATACACACACAACTACACTTTATTTTTACATATTTTACATGTAGGTACGCTACTCGGTTATCTATTCTTTTTCCCGGTTTTCCATAGTTTTCTTCTTATTTATAAAATGTATTTATTTATTAACTACACGTCAAAGCCTACACTACAAAAGCTCGGTCATTGCTAAACTCTTTAAAACTTCCAGTCTTCATTATGTCCATTAGAATTGTGACAAAATTATACACATCTGTGTAACTAGTGTACAAAGCTACCGGCGTAACTCTAATCACATTTGGTTCTCTAAAATCTCCTACAACGTGGTTTTCTTTCAACGCCAAACTGATTCTATAAGCTTCATCGTGTTCAATGCAAATATGGCCGCCTCGCCTCGAATCATCTTTCAGATTGCCAATTTTGAAGCGATAACTCCCCAGTTTAGTTTCTACTAACCACATTAAGTAAGCAGTAATGTGTAGAGATTTTCTCCTTATGTTCGTTATGCCTGCTTCGTGGATTAGTTTCAGAGCTCCTTCCAAAGCTGCCATAGATAGTATAGTTGGTGATCCAATTTGCATGCCACTGCTGTCTTCTTGGTGATCGAATTCTTGTCTTAGTTGAAACTGTGTTGTGTGTTTGTTTCCGAACCAACCAGCGAGCCCTGGAAGTTTCTGGAAATGTTTCCTGTTAATATACAGTCCAGCGGTTGCGCCGGGACCTCCGTTCAAGTATTTATAAGTGCACCACACTGCGAAGTCGATCTCTACAGCTTTGAAATCTATTTCTATAGCTCCGATGGCGTGACACAGATCCCATCCTATGATGATGCCTTTTTGTTTTGCAGCTGCACTGATCTTCTCCATGTCCAATATTTGAGCGCTTCGGTACAACACTGTTGGAAGCAACACTAAGGCTACATCGTCAGTCATCGCTTGTATAATATCGTTTTCATCTATGCTTCTCCCATCGCGTGTTTTAACTATTTTGACAGCGTCTTCTGGTTCAAACCCTTTCATCCTGACTTGGCTATCGACTGCGTATCTATCGGTTGGGAAATTGAGGTCGTCTACTAAGATTTTGTACTTGGTTTTTGTTGGTTTGTACACAGTACTGATGCATTGATGTATATTGATTGTGGTGGATCCGGTGACGGCTATTTCTTCTGGTTCCACGTTTATAAGAGGAGCCATTAGTTTTGCCAAGTTGCTAGAGTAGAGGTAATATTTGCTGTCTTTCATGTTCCACAGTTTTACTCCTTCCGCTTTCCAGTCTTCGATGGCAGTTAGAATGGCTTCTTCAGCATCTCTGGAGCAGAGTCCCAGAGAGTTTCCACAGAGGTAGATAGTTCCTTCTTTATTGTAGAAGCGATGCTTGAAATGTCCGAGGAGGTCGTTGTTGTCCATCATCTCTGCATACGCCGGATCTTCGAGACATTTCTTATCCATGTTTGGTTTTTCTATTAACTTTATTCACAAATTTCTTTGATAAGGCGAATTTTGAAATTTTATAGCTATTCAACTAGTTTATTTTCCGGTTATTTTAGGTGAATGTAAACTAAGATGTGAGAACGCGGAACTTGATGGTATGTTCCGAGATCCATCCGTATAAATACCTGACGTTATCGTATTTGCTATCAATGATCTAAGTATTTTATTGTGCAAATATCAACATTTATGGTTCAGTTATTATGAGCGAGCGCTGCGTACTGGGCCTATAAGTAGAGGCACCATGATTTATTCCTTCCGAGTACTTTTTTTGTACTTTTCAATGTAAATTGTACCGAGAACTAGCCACTCCATTTATATTTTAGCGTGCCGAAGTAGGTGCCTTTTATCGACTTTAAAGAATTGTAATTAAAAATTTCGTTTTAATTGGAGTTAGCGTGCATTTAATATTGATAAGTGTTTCGATTAGCCATTAACTTGTCAATCATTTGTCTTTTGGGGTTAAATTATTAAAGTGAATTGCCTCGATGATAAAAAAATTCGCCAATAAAATAGAGCTGCAATTAAAACAACCAAACCTTCGTTTGTAATAAAACTAAGTACCTACCTAGGTAAAATGATAAGAAACTAGTCCAAGTATATTGCGTGGTTTTATTTTTTCTGGGCAAAATAATTGCAGCTTTTGTTCTCTGCTAAATAAGTATAATTAATGCTCTTTCTTGCTCAAAGTACCTACTCTTGATACCATGGGTGCCTCTGGTCAAAGTGAAGTTAGAAATGGAATAAAAAGCGCGTTGATAACAGACTTCGTCAATAAAGCAGGTTCGTCAACTTTTTTTTATTCTCCATACACACATACAAATTTAACAGAGAGGTATGAACTTTTTGTATGGATCTGCCGATTTTTGTTTGCATATTTCCGAAAGACATAGAACAAAAGTTGTTACTTTTAGACCTAAAGAAGCCGCCCTTAAAAGGTTGTGCGTTAGTTACCAGTAACCCAGTATACGGTTAGTGACATAACACAATTTGATATATTTTAATGTGTCAAGTGTTGATGTAGGTACATATGTATACGTATGGTAGGGCGATTCGATGGAGAGAGAAAATGGCTTAATTTTCAAATTGCTAGGTACTAGTTCATCTTGAGCGTTTGGTAGTCTACAGTAAAAACTGCAACATTTCTGGTTTAAAATTTTCTAAGCTGTCCTAGTTTGTACCCAAGAAATGGCTTCTCTTCAGCCGCATAAGTGCTACGAAAACTACCTGATAACGTATATTTGCCGACTATAAAACAATAAAAGTGATAGTATGATACTATTGACCCTGCTATTGAAACATCTTTCAATCTCGGACTCGTTTTTATTGTGATTTGTTTGTCTATGCTGATTTCTTACAGGGCTATTAATTACTATTTGAAGTGATAATTCCTAAATACTTATTGCACGAACTAAGTCTCACCAGTTACTAACCTATACTTTTATAACTGCGAACGAATTTAAGAACTTCTAAAATATCTTATGAAAAACCCGTTTTTTTTTTTTAAACTAAAACAGGTTTGTGCTTGTCCATAGTTTACCTGATGGTAAGCAATATCTAGCTATGGTCTAATTTGGATCATGCTTACCCAATAAAAACCGGTTCACTCTCGCTTTAAAGATCGTAGTATTATAGAAGTACCTATGAAGCTATAAACATAACATAAACATAAAAAGCGTTTATTTTAACATTCATAAGGGTTTTACAGTAAGGTTGATTTAACATAGGGTATTATATTAACTAGGGCTTTGTGTATTACTGTATAGATAGGCAAACCCTGGATATCACACTAGTCTAATTCCTGTGTTGTGACATCCAGTTTTTCTTATTTTGAAAGCAAGATAGCAATAAATAAATAAATAAATTAAGGTTTTGCTATGGCATCGATTATAGTTTAGTTATTCTAGAATGTGTGACTAGTGTTTCTTTTTATAATATGCCTATAAATTTTTTCTAGTACTGGAAATTTTTCTTTATTTTGAACCAGACTACCATTATTATCGTAACTTTTAGGTCAGATGTATGTAGGTACATACAGATGATATGATGAAATTCTGGTAAGAATTGAACATTAAACATTTAAGTTGAATGTTTTTATTGGGAAAAAAAATTGGAACGAAATAGTGCTAAATGTATCCTTTTCTAGCACTATTTGACTGTAGTAAGCAAACGTTAGATCGAGTAGTTAAATTGGGATAGGTAGTTACAAATTATATCACGATTGTATTTTAGGGTTGTGAGTTTCGTACATGCATACGATGCATCACAAATTTATTATATACAATGCACGTTGTACATATCTACGTATATTGGAGGGAGATGTACTTATATTTGGACTGGTATTGCTAGATTTAGATCTCGCAATGTGTCGAGAATCCCTTGCCCGATTTGGCACAGGTTTTGGCAGGCACCATAATGACCACCCGTAAATTTTGTGATTAGTTATTATATTTTTATTACATTTACCTCACTATTAAAGTATATTATACTTTTTGTGTATAGAGGGTGGTAAAAAAATCAACGCCCTGTAACCTAGCTTGTTTTTGCCTAAGGCCTATTATTGTGAACTACACTATTACCTACCAACTTATCACTGTATAAATCATGCGGATTACTTCAAGGATATTTATTTACGCATGTCAACTAATCTTGGATTCTATAAAATAATGGATTTATTTCTTTTACTGTTTTTCTTAAAATGAATGGGTTTACACGTGATGAATGTTTAGAGTTTACAATCCGCCTTAAGGGTCTCGGACATCAGTGACGTATCTGGTCTACGGGCATATTTTGTCACGCAGCCGGTATCTACAATTTGACATGTCATTCCAACCACGGAAGCGCCCAAAGGAACAAGGTATTGAAAATAAACTGACGGTAGGTAAGCGATATTTGAGTTTTGTATATACCTACGCCTCTCACCTCATTGCTTGGTGACAGTTTAATACGATGTCATTGTCAAAACTCTGATAAGTTTGTATAATATCGTTATGACGGTTTGCTTTATACTCTTCCTTAAATTCTTCCTAAAAGTTTCTTTTTATTAATATAATATTTTACTCGTCAAAAGAAAAATGTTACGTCTTCCAAAACTACCTCCCAACGTAAAATTTTCTACCGACAAAATTACCAATTTGCATCCTAAAGTAAACCACAGTCTCAGTCAGCACATAAGGTTCCATATTTCTTGTAATCCAGCGACCAAGAACCACTCTTCTCTTGCGCATAAATTGGTCAATATTCAGAGAGTAGCACGTTTGCACACACAACAATCAACCAGCTCTATACCCTCAAAATATGTGCCAAATAGTCGAATCATAAAGGACCCTATTGGCAAGAAATCAAGGTTGAATATCCAGCAGCTAGGTGTCGTGAATAATGTACCCTATCTTCAAGGAAAATTAGGCTCTAACACAATGATGTCAGGGCTTAAAATCCGTGAGTTTTCAACGAGCTCGTCAGTCAATACCCAATGTTGGCCGAAGCCGGACTACGGTCCCGTGGAAGTGAGGAGGACAGCATTACTGAATGGCATCACAGTTGCTGCTGCGAAGCCAATGGGAGCGGCCATGGCTGCTTGCACCGTGATGTTCCAGGTGAGATGGAATTAAGTTACCTAAATTGAGACTAGTGGTGTCCCGCGGTGCGCACCCGCGTTAAATAGTAGTAGCCATTGTGCTATTTTACGTTCTCATATATTATATCTTCATGTCAAAATTCACTCAAATCGGTTCAGCTACTTATATAATGATGGAACAAACACTAAGTTTTGTCTTAATATTAGTGTAACGCCTGAATTTTTTATAACATTGCATGCATATTATCCACATGCTGGTTATTGTTTTGGATTTGCTAAAACTTTCAATTGCTTTAACAACCCATTTTTAATTAAATATACGATATATCATTCAACCAAAAATTAACAATGATTAGTGTTGAAACTGTGATGTTGTTGCTAAATTTCGAGTTTTGATTTCTTCCTCACTTATTTCCAGGCAGGTTCCCGATTCGAGTGTGACGATACTATCGGCGCCACCCACTTCATCCGCGCCTGTTCCTCCGCCAGCGGCTGCGGCTACAGCTCCTTCAGCAAAATGAGGGTATTACAACAAAATGGCGTCACAGTCACGTGTTCAACCGACAGACAGACTGTGTGCTTCACCATGCGCTGTCCGCTGACTACCTTCGTCAATATGAAGTATTATCTGCAGGATATTGCTGCCAGGTTGGTAGAATTTAATTATTGGCATACATACCTAAGTTGTAAATTAGTAGATAATTAAATCAAGTGTTTCAGTAACAAAATGTTAAAAAAGTAGTTAAAAATGGTTCAAGAATTTCGTTATACGTACAGGTAAACGTGAGAATTATAATCCTGAGATCTTCAAATCCAGTGTAAATAGTGTTATCCTAGGCAACATCTCTTACGCTAGATCTTAAACTACAGTGGTGCACCACATAGGCTGTAGTCAGACATTTGTCTGACTGGCTGACTGACTGATATAGTGATCTATTATCGCACAGCCCAAACCACTGGACGGATCGGGCTGAAATTTGGTATAAAGGTAGATGTTATGACGTAGGCATCCGCTAAGAAAGGATTTTTGGAAATGCCTCTTTAAGAGGGGTGAAACAGGGGAAGCAAGTTTTACTTCTTAATGCGAGCGAAGCCGCGAGCACCCACTAGTTCTGTAATAAATCCCTAGTGATATATATCCTCATTAAATTTCACATAAATCCTGCTTGGTCCATCCTTCACCTCTCCTCTCCCAACACCCCTCTCCTTCCGTCTTAGGTGTTGTTTCAACGGGTGGGAGGTGGACGACCGCCGCCACATCGTGCGGGATGACCACATCCGAATGCATCCCAGAGATCGAGTCATGGATCTCATTCAGGTGCCTTTACGTTACCTTACGATATCTTACCTATATATTAGCTTTGTAGACGAAAATGATAATAATAATAAGAAATCGATAGAACCTCTGGGTGGTTTACAACTCCTAATAAGTTGTGAGACAAACCTATGATTCTGTACACAAAGACCAATTACGATTACGTTTAAATTTAAATTTATAGCGCAGTTTTGTTCAATAAAAAAACACATACTTTAAAATAACCTATACATAAATATCTCTATTATATAAAGTTTTCCAGCCCACTGCCAGAGGGCAGCCTGTCTAGCATACTGGCCGCATTACTACGCTGGAAGTTACCTCGTAAGGCCCCTTACTTATTTGATGTGTTAGCTTAATCGGTTGTGGCTCTGCCTTCTAATCGGGTTCGATTCCCGCATAGCACAAGTAATTATGAATATTAAAATTTGTGTTGAGTCTGGTCGTTTCTATGTATAATAAGTATGTATTTACAAAAGAAAAGTATATATGTATTATATCCGTTATCTAGTACGCATGATACAAGCATAGCTTAGTATGGGGCTAGATGGCGCTGTGTGATATGTCCTGAAATATTTATTTATTTATTTACCAGGTAGCGTCCTGGACGGGTCCGCTAGCCAACTCCATGTACTGCCCTGAAGGTCGCATCAACTCTATCAGTGACGACGACTTGAACTGCTTCGCCTACACACACTACAAGACTGATGAGACGACCGTGGCTAGTGTAGGCCTGCCCTTTGAAGAGACCATTAAACTCGCTGAGATGTTGGAGTTTAGAAGGGTAAGTCTCCTTCCAGTTGCGACATTAAGAGACACGAACGCAGCATGTCACACTGTATAGTTAGTCATTTTATTTAATAACTAGTGGACGCCCGCGGCTTATATATGCTCGCATTAATTTGCGATAAAAAGGTTTAAAATGAACATATTTTTTTTATTTCCGAACCGATTGAAATGGAATAAACACTAAATGTTAAGTTGAAAATGCACCAACATGTAAGTGACCGTAGACAAATCGGTTCAGCCGTTTTCGAGTCTATAACGAACAAACATACTGCCAGACAAACAGAAATTTATTTTTGAATCATGATTTTTGTGTTCTATTGCATCAATAAAGACCCCTCAACTATTTTTTTTTATTATCTTCAATGTAGGTACAGACACCGACCGGTTACAGTTTTATTATACTTATGTATCTTTTATGTATAGATAAGTTTTTTTAAACTCAATATTATAGATATGAATGTTTGACGAGACGTGATTGATGCCAACTCTTAATATTTTTGTTATAAGTTTGTTGTAATTTTCTATGTTAATAAATGATATCTATTTATAATTCACCTTATAACATCTCGTTACATTGGGCAAGTCAATTTACATTTTTGCTTAATTATACGGTAGGTACCTACATAAGTACCTACTTAGTTTACCTACATACGGTATTTTGGTCATAGGTACAATGATGATTCTGACATTTCTGACAAAGGCAATCTCATGTATTCATGTTGTATACAGAAAAAATGCACAAAAATTGTGGTCAAATTGGAATTCTTGCAGTGACATTTTATGCTGGAGTCCTTGTTCTCTTCGGAGATATATTTAATCCGATAAAGTTGCCTGCTTATTTCACAATATCAATATTCTTTACGAATATCTCCAATTTGCTCAAAAAGATTTAATTGGTGTTCATTACCATACATGTAGCATTGTTTATTAACTAGATATTCCCTGCCAGTATCTCTGTAGCTCACGTAGTCTCCACTTACAACCACAGTGTCACATAAGTAGGTACACATAACATCTAACATCTACATCTATTCGATAACATCTTAAGACTACAGTGGTGCTTAACATCAGGCAGGCTGTAGTCAAACAAAACTGGCGACTTATTGCTCAAATGCTGGTCTCCTCAAACCCTCTATTATTTGAAAACATTCTTCCAAACATGTTTATTATCCTCTACTCCAGGATCGGCCATGCCCCCGCTACATCCGCGCGTCGTGTCCCCGCGCCGGCTTCGAGCTGTACGACCTGGGTGCCAAGGCAGACACCTGGGTCGCGGTCGCAGTGCCTGGCTGCGGGACTTGCAATGATTTGGAGTGAGTAATCTTCATATTTATTTCTTAGTACACTGCCTGTTTACAATTCTAATTAATGTCCATCCAAAAGGTTGACTGGAAGAAATCGCCTAAGGCAATATGTCCAATACCTATGCGCATTTTAATCTGTTTAAGTACCTATAATTTTCTGTTTTGTAATTTCTGTGTCAAAAAAACAAAACAAAAAGAAAAATAGAAAGTTTGCTTATTCTATATAAATCGACTATAGTAAATATGCAAACAAACTATGTGGAGATAGACAAACATTTGAATACTCTAACCATAGCGTAATTATACTTACAAATTGAATTACTACGTAAGGTTATACTACGTACTTTATTATGGTTACCCACTCGTAAAGTTGAAATGGCCAGCCGCAATACCTAAAGAGCTACACTATTGTCGAAGATGTAGAACGTACTGTTGGAGCACACCATTAGGAGCATGACATTTACTTTGCTGTAATAATAGTCCCGTATATTTGAATACATGTTTTTCAATCGCCAGCTGCCTAATAAAGCACGCCATCATAGCCGAGGCCCTCGGAACAGACGACATAGCTCGCGGCCAACACCGCATGGACCGCACACCCATGCCCCCTCTGCCGGTGATGGCTGGGAGCGATATCTTTACTCAGTACCGCGCCTTCAACATCTCGTATAGAGAAACTGGACTTTTTGGTTAGCGTAACCTATATTTTAGGCCATAGTCTATTTATGTTAATTTCATCCATTCGTGTGAAGCGCAGAGAGCTACGGAGCTACAGCTAGCAGAGGCCATAACATACGATTACCAATGTTAAGCAAAGGTCGACGCGGTCACTCATTGGGCGCTTCCGTGGATCGGATGACACGATAAATTGTTGGTAACTTAATCATATTATCAATTAAACTTAATCATTTCAAAATATTGCGGCCGTTACTAAAGTAAGAGTACATGACTTCATCCATGTAGGTACATAAGTACTTGAGCGTCCACCATGAAGTATCTATTCTAGAGAATTCTCCCAGCGTGCGAGGGAACTACAACACCCAGTTGTGAGAAATATCAGCTGTTTATGAAAACCACTAAAGAACGACTAACTTAATATTAAAACTTTCGTGAGAAATTTTATCAATATGTTAACTAAATGGTTTTCACTCACTTATAATTTCGCGTATGTGGCGCGCAGTCTGCGTGCTGCCGCGGTCCCAGAACGCACGTTCTGAAGATGGATGTCATAACATTGGAAACGCGTAAACAACATACATACGCGAATTACACGTGAGTGATAACAGTTTAGTTAACATATTGATAAAATATATCACGAAAGTTTTAATATTAAGTTAATCGTTCTTTAGTTGATTTCATAAACAGCTGATATTTCTTACAACTGGGTGTTGTAGTTAACATAACGACTCACTCCCGCGCAGGTATCCTGGTCCGCACCCGCTCGTGCTCGGCGTGGCAAGCGACACTGACGGCTTCAGAATACCTCACTCATGTCGGAGACCTCAATAGAAAGCAGATAGAGATCGGACGCGCACGACTCAGTAAGTTGATCTTTGAGTTCCAATATCTGATAATGATGATGATAATATTAATAAGTCTATAAGATTGGCCTTCCTCTTTATGACCGACTTCAAAAAACAGAGGTTATCAAGTTTACTAAAATTTTTTTTTTTTTACTTTGTAAGTATACTGTGTCGAAAGTTTTCAAAATATTTTTATATGTTAAAGTATGTTTAAGATACCTACTTAACTTACCTTATCCTAATATCTCAAATTCCAGAACTGAACCTGGCTCGTCACGAGGAAGACTGCGTGAAGACCGCCGAGAACCTCGCACTGCAGCTGTCCAACAACATCGTCCTCGACACCTCCCGCGAAGCCATGTCTATCATAGACTCCATCAATGTCGACGAGATTTGCTGCACGGCGCAAATGCTGTCTAATAAAAGTAAGTAAAAGAGTATTCTAAAACACCTCTCTATGCTGGCAAAGTGCTGCAACGCCTCTGGAGTTGCAAGTGTCCATAGGCAACGGTAACTGCTTACCATCGGGCAGACTATCAGGCTTTTTGCCACTTTTATTTTATAAAAAAAGTAACCAATCACAGTTCAGATTCTGCATCACGCAAGCGAAGTTTACCAAATTTTTGTGGTTAGACCTCAGCTGATCAGCATCTCAGTGCTAATCATAGTATTTATTCCTACATTTTATTTGTTTCTTTCATGTCTTTTGTATTGTATTGTATGTCGCAACAGAATGATTATTCTGTAAATTTTTTTTTAAATAGACCGACTCCTTTTTATTTAAAAAAAACGTAGCTCAACTATAACCTATAAATAACAATATATCATTTTGTCCGCAGGTTGTATGATGTCGATGGCAGTTGTAGGAGACATAGGCGCGGTGCCGCATGATATGGAACTACTGCGCTATAAATAATACAATTATTTGCTTTAGATACATTTTATTTTAATTTCATTAAATCTTATAGTAGGTACTTACCTATTTATCAAAGCGTTTTATTAGTGAACCTATGATAATTTATTTTACTACGTTATCTTGTTAGCTTGTAATCTTATACCCCATAGACATGCTGGGCAAAAAGACGAATAGCGCGTTCTACCAACAGCAAGAAACTAAACTGGCATTACCTACCTATTTGAAAGAAGAGCGAATGCCCTGTATACTTTCTTGATGTTTTGGTGTAGGCAGGTAGTTAGTGTTAGTCGGTGATGATAAATCTTTCGAAACTTCATTTTTTCGACTGTCTAAGATGATTTTTTTAGTTTATTTGAACTAGGTCTGTACATGTGCCCTGCTCAGGGCTACATTACTGCCTACATATATTAGGGTTAAAGGTTACTAACGAACAGTCAGCGGGGCGTCACCGGTTCATGGTGGAAGTTCCAAAGACTCGCACGAAGCGCTTTGCCTTCCTTCCTTCCTTTGCTTTACCTTCATGGTAAGGACAGCGAGACTATGGAACTCTCTACCTGGAGGCCTCTTCCCAGAAAATTATAACCCAGGGGTCTTCAAATCTAGAGTAAATTGGTTTCTTCTGGGCAAGCGTGCTACATCTTAGACTATAGTGGTGCTTAACTTGAGGCAGGCTATAGCCGAACGTAAGCCTATTTCGTGTTAAAAAGAAACATTTAAGGGCGGCTTAAGTACGTAGTCAATGCGAGATTCAAAAGTCGTAGCACAAAAGTGGTTCCCTTTGGGGTACCTACTCAGTATCCCTGCATACTGTTGTTGCATGCTTACCGGGTTCTCCTGCTGCAGGAAGGTGAGGCTGTCGAGGAGTGGATGAGGAGCATCGTGGGGGACTTCCCTGTCTGCCCAGTGGCGCCTTACTACCCACCAACGCCACAGCAACCACGCCAGAACAGTCGACACACACACTAATATTAAACTCAGTAACATTGTTCAGAGATATTTATATAAAACCGGTTGTAAGATATAATTGTATGTTTAGTTTGAGGCTATATTTTGTTTTGGAATGAAGAAATAAAGTCTTAAACTAACTTAAAGAAGTTTGACGTTAGAAGTAGCGGTTTTTTGTTTTTTAGTGAAGTATATCACCGTAGGTACTTATAGTAATTACTATACCTACGGTGATATACTTAAATACGGTGATATACTTAAACATGTTATTATTTTCAAAATTATAATCTACAAGTTAAATCATAACAAAACGGCAATTATTTTACACACAAAAATAATTGCCGTTAATAGTAGGTACCACAAAAATAATTGCCGTTTTGTTATGATTTAACTTGTAGATTATAATTTTGAAAATAATAACATGTTTAAGCCACCGACTTAGCCGGCATGTGGTAGCGATATGAATAAAATAACATTTTTAATTGATAAAGATATAATATTAAAGCTTTATTTATAGGGCAAGTCAGTTTACATATTTTCCTTAAATACTAAGTAATTTATCACTCTTATTATCTAATGAATTTATTTATATATACCTATATATATATAAGTTTTTGCATCTAAATTACAATCCCAGATAAAATATGATCTCTAATTTAAGTAACATGAAGAAATGAAGATTCTACTAGTGGCATACTCATGAATTCCTTAAGAGAATAAAATGGGTTGCTTACAAAGAATTGTTTTAGTGTCCTTTTGAATTGTATAGCCGACAATTATATTATTTTTGGCGGCAATTTGTTAAACATGTTGATTTTATTATACAAGCCTTGTTTTTGCGCTTTGACTAGTCGATTTTTTTGTTTTCTCTGATTGTTCTGCTTTCTTAGACAGTATTTATTATTTGAAGATCCTTCTCGTCGTAAATTTCTAGTAAGCAATTAAATATATAATAGGGATATTACAGTCATGATCTTATTATTCTTGAAGTGTTTCTTGGCTGAAGTTCCTTTTCTTAGTCCCAACATAATCCGTATGGCTCGTTCTTGTTCTCTCAATACTTTGATAATCTCTATAGCGCTGCCCCATACAGTGATCGTGTATCTCAATCTAGACTGTGTTCGCTAGTTTTTTACGCAGCGTCTCGTTTGACTATTTAAATTGTCATTTTTTAATTAAGTATGTAGGTATGCATGAGCGCAACAAGAAGCGTGTGACCCTGACCGGTGTTGATAGCTGGGACTTGTTTTTTACTTTAGTTTGTACTAAGTATGTATATTTAGACGTTGGTGCAATCTTACGTTAGTATTTGGCATAAATTGTAACATAAGATCCTTGTCGCATTGCACTCGTATACCTATTCAAATTTTTATGGCGATTATATAATATAATCTTGCGATTTACTCGAGCTTTTTTTAACTAAATTTAACTAGGAGAAGTGACAAGCAAGTAGACGATCATAATGAAGGCCAAATTATAGTTCTTGCTGTAGTCAAGAGTAGCAACAATGCTCTAAAATTAAAACATTTCACGTAGGTACATATTCGGTGAAACTACTGGGCATCCAGATAAAAACCTCGTTTTAATGAATACCTACTCTTTGATTATTACGTATTGCAACAAAATTATGATAATAAATAGTGTTATCTAGTTAATTACGAACAATGACAAGCTACATTTTACTTCAAAAGGTGGATTTGTTTAGATAAATAAAAGAAATTGTAGTTTTACTTACACTCTTTATTGTTTTCTCTTAACTGAGTAGGTAAAGTCATCGGTCAGGAAGGAATATAAAATATGGAAGGAGTTACGCTTAAAGTTACATCACTCAGGAGTTATATGACTTTCTATGTAACTTCTTCATAAGATTGACGAGTAGTACCTACCACTTACTATTGGACGTGTTTTAAAAGGTATGGAAAGTCCCAAATTTAAATGCCAATCCTTTTATGAATACTTATTTAGAAGTAAAGATTGAAGGATCTATGAGGACTCATCGTTGAAGTTTTTTTAAAAGGGTAAGGGTAATAAAGTTTGAGGATAGGAAGTTTTAAGCTGGGTTTTAAGAACTGACTTTGTTATAGTACTTTTATTTAATTTCTTCAATCAGATTCCTTTATCAATGCCTAGGAGTGAACACAAGTGTGAGCTGCCCATCTGGCATGTAGAAGAGGCCGCGTTTCTCCGCCGGCCACTGGTTGGGGGGGAGGGTGTGGGGAGGGGGAGACAGCTTGAAGTTGCGCACCACGAAGGAGAGCCCGTAGCGCATGTTGATGTATGCGAAACGCATGCCTGGAACAAACAAGACATTGCTTTCTAATCTAGGGATGCGGATTCGATTCCCGCATAACACAAGTACCTAATGGATTTTAAAATTTGTAATTGCTTGTGTTGGGTCTGGTCGTTTCTATGTTTAATAAGTAGGTATGTATTTACGAAAGAAATAAATGTATTATTTCCGTTACCTAGTACCCCTACTACCCATGATATAAGCGTAAGCCAGATGGCGCTGTGTGATATGTCCTGAAATAGATACTTATTTTATTTATTTCTGCTTCATTATGGTGAAGCTAAGACACCAAACCGTTCAGCCACGGCCAACTGACTGCCGCTAAAACCCACACTTCTTTCCAAGAATTAGAAGTTTCCAAGTAATTCTACCTAAGTACAAGCAGTCGCAAACTTGTATAAGATTAAAGAATTAGCTCTGTTAAGAGTTGGTCAAAAAATTCCAATCGAATCAGTAGGGAATCTATAAATCGCAATGATAACTTCAATCAGCACACCTGTTTGTATTCTGTGCCTCAGTTCAAGACTCAAGTACTTACTTAGCTGAATTCACTTAAGCGTGAAGAACTAACAAACACACTTTCAATAACGTTTATAGTATTTGGGTGAATTAGCAAACAAATATTTACCTATACACATTCTGGGCCCTTCTCCAAACGGCATGAACGTATAAGGCTTGATATTCTTCTCATTCTCCGGCATGAATCGTTCAGGATCAAACACGTCTGGGTCAGGGAAGTACTCTGGGTCCATCTGTATTCCCACCGCGTTCACGTAGAGAGGGGTTCCCGCGGGAATGGTGAGGTCATCGAGCATGTAGTCGCTGGCGGGGATGCGGTCCAGCCAACCCATAGCGGGGTACTTGCGGAGGGTTTCTGCAATCCAAACGTGGATACGTTACTAATTTGAGAAGTGTAGGTATGTAATGGCAAGAGTAAAACCAGTTTTTTTAATTCTGTGATATCGTCCTGTTAAGCTGTTGTGGTACAAAGTCATTGTTGTCTTTTTAACCGACTTCAAAAAAAGCAGGTTAAGTCTACTAAAAGTTTTTTTCGTGAAATTAGTTTAGTCCTTTACCTGTTATAAAAACATTTTGTATCGCAGTGCAAAAGCGAAAGTTTGTGCGTGTCTGTGCTGTGTGTGAAATTTGGCATAGAGTTATATTGGACTCTGGAATAACATATTAGTTACTATTATCCGAAATACGCATGTGATACTTTAGGCGTTGCTAGTATTTAACAGTGAATACTTTAATACCTTTGATAACTGCATTCAGGTAGGGAAGTTCCGCAAGTGCCGCCGCATCGAACTCTCGCCCGAGGTTGTCTCTCTCTCGCACTAACTCTTCATACAACTTATCCTGGAAACGAAACGATTTTCAATCAATCATTTGCATCGATGTATTTTTTATACCCTAGAAATATATTTGCCTTTGTTTTAAATCTCCATTTTCATTGTTACCTGTATTTGTGGTGCGTGCGCTAGTTCTTTGAACATCCACGTGAGGGCGGAGCCGGATGTGTCGAACCCTCCTTGTAGGAATATGGCCGCCTGCGCCAGGAGGAGGTCTTCACTCATATCTAGAAGATTCAGATTCAGATTCAGATTCAGATTTTTTATTGACCAATAATTATAACAATCGTCATTTATGGTAAGTCACATTTTACATTATGAACTTATTATCTAATTATCATTAATTTATTATATTTTATTTTATTTTTTTAGAATAAAAAGTTGTATATGTTATACATTCAATATCACCCATCACCACAATGTACTTTCTGATGATTGGTGTCATTACACCCGAAACGCGTAAACAACATGCGCGAAATTACACGTAAGTGAAAACTGTAACATTCACATATTGATAAGAATGTCTCACGAAAGTTTGCACCAGTGTCGTCTATTATACCGTCCAAAGGGTCTCTGGCGATCACATTATAACCAGTACCTATCAATAATTAAAAGCGTCATTTGATCCACGGAAGCGCCCAAATGGATGCTGCTACTTTATATAAAGCCAAGCAATATGTAAACACGTTCGTAGTAATTACGCTTGCCTACTCCATATGCACTCCCTTCACACCAGTTTTGGAATTTGAAAATCCAACTTCAAAAATCATAAATAAGTATCTTTAGAAAGTCGCCAAACTTTAAATGAAATAAAATAAATCAGTTTAATCCTCTGGCATTTTCGAACAATTCCAGATAGAAAATAGATAAAATAATCATGTATAAATGTTACCTATGTACATTACCTATAAAATCTTCGTAGGTAATTAATTAATGATTGTATTTATCAGTATTTTGATTATAATAATGATTTAGATACGAATAAAACAAAAGAATCCCTATCAAGATTTTATAACACCAAATAAAATGATAAGATTATAAGCAGCTGCAGATTTTAATGCAGGTTAAAAAAATAAACTATGTGACAAAAAGGACAGCCATGTTCTAGTTATTAAGTAGGTACCTTCGTTTTCCTTAGTAGCGTCCTGCCTCATCTTGAGCAGAGAGTCGAGCAGGTCCCTGGTCTCCGTGACAGGTTTGTCGAACCCGCCGCGCTGCTCCACGATGTTGCGGAACAACTGGCCGAGGAACGCCGTCGTGGCCTTCGGGAATAGGGAGAAACTGGAAACAGCCGAGAAATTAATCTAACGTTCGTGACGTCTGCTGTCGGTCCCAAGGGGAGACTAGTTTGTCATCATAATTTTTGAGTGTTTTCTGTACCGATAAATGTCTTAAGTTTTTGATTAATGTGGTCACTTTTTGCTACTATCTTTTATCTCTAAGTACCTACAATGTATATGCCATTGTACTGTACTGTACAAGTGGTTTGAATGTGGATTTCCATTCTCTTAGCGGCGAAGGCAAAAAAACAGCGAGGGAAAACATCATAAGGAATGATAAAATGTTTAAAATGATATAATTCGAGGATTCTGTCATCCGTGGAAAGCCCTGGGCGCTCACCATGATGTTCCTAACTGCCCCAAAAAAACTTCCGTTAGTTTAAGAGAGACTTTTTTTTTACTTAGGAAAAAAGGAGTTAGTTATACAAAATCTTCTAACTTACCCAAAAACATCGACCAGCGAGGGAAAGAAGAAGATGCTAGACCAGGACAGGCCGCGGAACACACTGAACTCCATGAAGTCTCGGGTGATCTTCCGAATGACACTGTCACCGGTCTTGGTGGCCTGCGAGGTAACGCCGAAGGCGGCTTGGCCCACGATGTCGGTTGTAAAGTCCGTGTTAATTACCTAGGTGGATACAGTCGTTACTTTAAAACTTCTGATTTCAACGAATCTAATATTTCTTGTGCATTACTCATTGATGATGTGCTATTCAGTTTTGAAGGACTTTAAACGGTTTATGATAAAAACATTTTATAAAAACGTTTCTGCTCGTTACATTTTTTGTACGAAGTTGTTGAGTTTAGTTTGGGTACGTACCCACACCCATACATAGAAGACGTACCTACCTACATACAACATAAAATCTTACCCGAACATTGATCTTCTCGGGATGGTTGACAGCCTCGGTCTTGTATCTTTCTACGAGGTCATCTGACTTCTCCTTGACAAGTGCTTCCATGTTGCGCAGCTTGGATGCCGTGAACATGGTTGTCATGCGGCGACGCACCGTGCTCCATAGCGGGTCCTGGTTAAACAAAAAACACATAATTAAAAAAGCACACAATAATATTTCCGTTGAAAATTCTACATCGATTTGTCCCGTGCGCCTGTTTTCAGATTTCTTTAGAGACGCACATAAAATAGCATGTAAGGTACATCAAAACAAAAAAAACAGCTTTTGAATAAATTAAAAATACAAGTTAGGTATTTACTCCAAACACAATCGTAAAGGCTAAGAGATACAATTAACAGTTGATTACCGGGATGGGTAGGGTCCTAGATAGCAATGACTTTTTGTTTTAGTTAGTTATAGAAAATGTATAGGTATCATTGGAACTAAGTAATACAATTATTTTAATATTCATAAATCATTAAATAAATTTCGGAGTAAATAATTTTCAAAAAACAAAATTACGGAAATAGGTAGGTATACAGAAATTCTTACGTTGATAGTAAAGACGTTGAGTGCACCAATGGGATCCGTCTTTCCAGAGCCCAGGAACCTGTTCCGGAAGTTGTCTGCATCTTTAACCAGCACTCGCTTGGCCAGCTCGGGGCAGTTGATGACGAGGGCCGGCCTCCAGAACAACCAGATACCAACGTATGGAGACTTGAATTTATTGTATATCTTCCGCATCCATAACGCCTGGAAAAGCAAATAGATAGATGACAAAAATTTTAATCATGTTTGCTTGACATTTTGAAACAATTCTATAAAAAAATCTAATGAATAAAGCCACAGGTTGGTAACATTCTACTCCTTTTACAAACACAAAATACATGTAAGTATGGAGAATTGCTAAGTTATCTTATTTATTGTTGTTTTGAGTAAGTTGAAAATTCTAGGTAGTTCGTTATGTTATTACCGCAGAAGCTATTTAAAAAATGTTAAAGTTGAAGGTAGGGAAGCAAACTTTCAAAGGTCGAGGCTTTGTAGCATCGTTGGTCCAACGCGCAGGCACTTTAACTTGTTGACTAAATCAGGAATCACCAACCGTATTATGCAGTTTACTTCTTGCTTGTCATGCTCTGTATTGGAATTAGAAGATATTGATTATAGATATTCATATAGATAGATATTGATATATTGATGATATCTCGGTTTGCTCGTACTCTCATATCTAAGATCATATCGTCACAAGTTAAAGATGAGGGTACCTACATCGTTTGTTTTTGTTTTGGGACATAACGTTCTATTTTTAAGAATGTTAGTTTGTAATTAGTTGCATCTTCTAGTCCAGTTATTTCTACTGTCAGTAAGTCGTGTTTTAAGATAGACTTTTCTGCAGGCGATCTGATGCGATGCTTATCTGTCTGTTTTAGTTAGAAGAACTGTGATCAATGTCGTTTGATATTTTCTCAAGTGAACTCGTCAGAAGCGCCTAAATATTATTTTCAAAACATTCAAATTTAATGTCAAATTTGTCCTTGATTGATTGCGACACAATAAGATAACGAAGTAGGCAGAGCCTTGCGCGTGAGTGTGAATCAATTCCGCGGCCTGTTTATTTTACTGCTGAGATGAAGTCCGGGGTCCGAGGTAGCGGTGTACTCTTCGGTACCTACACTGCTCCGGGATTATATAATATGACATATGAGATTATACACAAGAATGGTTTTTATTGCACAGAAGATATGGTTTAGTTTACTTTGTTTGAGATCTAAGGTTTTTTGTAAATTTTTGCGAGACATCCGCTTTGTAGCATAGTTGCGAGTGGAATTATTTTCAACAAACGTTTATTTAGTCCTAATAATTGAAATAGGTTTAGAGTAAGTACGTTTGTTGTTTTTCATATATCGGCACATTAATTAATTATGAAAGCTGCACATACATAATATAGGTATGTGTTTGTTAAAAAAATATGTATATGTCGCCGGTTGGTTAGTACAACAACGTTAAAGTCATCATTAGTAAGCATCATGAAGTTATTTTAAAATAACCTCCTACCAAAACGGTCTTCAAAGCAAGGGTGAACCAATACAATACAATACAATACAATACAATACATTTATTCATAATTCCATTATTACAAGTCATACATTTATTTTTTACATTTAAGTCATTTACATGTCAGTCTATTAGATATCTATCACTATAATAATTTTATACATCACATTTCTGGTATCTTGAAAAATGTGTCAAGGTCATAAAATTGCTGCTCAAGCAGCCAAGCTTTAAGCTTGGTTTTAAAGCGCGCGGTGGAGGGTACATCACGCACGGTAGCGGGTAAACGGTTGTATACCGCGGGACCCATCACGTACACGGACCTCTCCGACTTCGCAAGACGATGCGACGGTGTTACTAATTGCTCTCTCTTACTATCGCTGCGCATTCCGTACTTGCCATGAATTCCCCTGCGAGGGAACAAGTGCAGGTGCGTTTGAGTGAAAAGGGCTACCTGGAAGATGAGTTCACAAGGCAGTGGCAATATGCCGAGCTCACGAAACAACTCTACGCAGGTCGCGTCGTCTTTGGCTCGACAAATAGCACGCACAGCGCGCTTTTGCATAGAGAACACTCTGTTTATATCAGCCGATCGGCCCCACAACTCCAGCCCATACGTAATCACGCTGTGGACGGTCGCGAAGTAGCAGGAGCGCACGACGTCGCGGGTAGCGGTGCTCGCCAGCCGCCGGAGGGCGTAGCACGAGCTCGAGAGCTTCCCACATAAATCGTCAATGTGTGTCTCCCACGTCAACGCGCCGTCCAACTGGAAGCCTAGAAGCTTCGTGCAGCGGACTTGCTGTATAGCGGTGTTGCCAACGTTTACAGAATACCTCTTTGGTGTATGGCCGTTGAGACAAAACGACAAAAAACACGTTTTGTCCCTATTTAGTGCCAGACCGTTTGATTTAAACCACTTATCCAGGTCGTTCGCAACGAGGTTTAGCTTGGCTTCAAGCTCTTCGTGACTAGGGGCACATACCACGGCGGCGACATCGTCTGCGTACTTATATATATCAGCTCCATCTATGCTGGCTGCCAGATCGTTCAAAAGCAAGCTGAAGAGCGTGTTTGACAAGCACGACCCTTGTGGGACACCCATCTCGTTTTCTAATTCCGAGGAAACGGCGCGGCCTCTGTCGCCTACTACGACCTGCGTGCGCTCTGACATAAACGAGGTCAGTATTGACAGGGCTGGGCCTCTGATACCATAAAAACATAGCTTCTCAGCTATAAGTCCGTGATTAGAAGTATCAAAGGCGCGTGATAAGTCACAGCAGAGTACTGCGACCTGCAATCTTGCTTCGCGCGCGCTCAGCACTCGCCAGACTACCTCGCGCGCCAGATCTGTGGTAGCGCGGCCCGCCCTGTAGGCGTACTGCCTCTCGGACAAGATATCGCGCGCCGCCACGTAATTCAGAAGCCTCCTGTTCAAACCTGCCTCCAACAGCTTGCTGAGGGCCGGGACCAGTGAAATCGGTCGGTACGCTTTAGGGTCAGCTTTTTGGCCTTTGCCTTTGTAGAGCGGGCAGACTTTCACTTTTTTCAGAGCAGTTGGGTAAGTGCCTTCCTTCAAACACACGTTGAACAGGTGGCTTACAATGGGTGCCACCGCTTCCACCGCTACTTTCATTACGCTAGCTGATATGCCGTACAAATCAGTGCTTTTTTTAGGAGCGATACGTTTAGTTGCTAGCGTCACTAACTCAGCAGTGGTGAATGGCTCTAGCCTAATGGATACGTCACTCACAAGGGCTCCCGACGCTAACACACCCATGGCACCGATATTGTTAGCAGCTGGCGCGCCACACTTCTTTGCGGCTGAGACGAACTCCTGGTTAAGAGCATCCACGACATCTTTCTTAGTGGCATACGCCTGGCCTTGGGGGTCTCGAACTGAGTCAGTAAAATCCACCCTTGAACCGGTTCCTAGTAGGTAAGTACGACCATGAAAATACTTACTGTTCACTATCTGGCTACATGAGGCCAAGTGCAAACCCGTTTAAAAAAACCTGAATATGTATGTTTTAAGATATTAGAATCTTTCTACTAAATCCCGTGGTTAGCTTACAGACATTTAACTTTAACCGATTTACAAAAAAAGTGTTGGCAATATGCTTACCGGGTTCTCCTGCTGCAGGAAGGTGAGGCTGCCGAGGAGTGGATGAGGAGTATCGTGGGGAACTCCCCTGTCTGCCCAGTGGCGCCGCACTACCGACCAACGCCACGCGAACCATAGAATGATGGTCACAAGCGAGACTAGCAGCACTTCCAGAATCATTGCTATTTAGAACAGTTAAGAAGATTGTTTTTTTTTTTTAATTTAATGTAAGTTTTGGCTTTTTATTAAAGATTTAAAATAAACTTAATTATTTTATAAGTATTCATATTTTACTTAGAGTAGGTAAAAGAATGAAGACAAAATTTTGGGTTCACTTTTTTATATGCGTGTTTTTGCTCATTTAATCACTGATTTTTCGTGACAAGGTTTTTATAAATTGAATGTTCACTGCGGTAGGTAGTGTTACACAGAACCGCTGCGTGGTATGAACTGTGCAAGTCCGGAGAGATATTATAACTCGACACAACAGTCTGCTACTACGCACTTTGTCAGATAACTTACTTAGTCCAAGAGCTTTTGATTTCTTTTGTTATTTATGATGATGATTATTTTTCTTCTCTTGATTGGGTCTCCTTGGTTTCGTTTAATAAGGTAATTTTTTTTTATTTTATTCATATTTCGGGAATCGTTATACTAGTAAGTATTGTAACCTACACAGAACACACATTTTATTAGTATGTATAAGTATTAAAGCCTTTTTCACGCTCAATTGAACTGATTTGGATAAAATTGGATATGAAGTACTCATAAGAACCTTGATCAGAATTATACCTAGGCTCAATTATAAATATCAGATTAATGGGGTTTTCACCGTCTTTTTTTTAATTTTGGCAGAGGAAATTAAACAACTAAATTATGACATACGATTTACTCCAATTATGAGTTAAGTAACAAAATAATTTGTAATTGTGTAAATATAAACCATTCTTACCTTATCTTACTTACACATACACAATATAGCACACTCCATCTCAGCCACGCCTTTGCTTACCATCAGGCAAACTATGGCCAAGTGCAAAGTCATATTAGTTTAAAACAACATTCATATTACAAACTTACGAGTATATATAGAATCTATAAAGTGTATATAAACAAAGACTTGAAAATTAGCCACCGCCTCTTGCACTATTATTTGTGGCATTATATCATGCTAAATGATTTGATAAATCTATTAAATGATCTTGAGTTTTGTCAATACATTGCTATATCAATTAGTATTATTTGGAATTAAGCATAGATTAGGTATAAGTAAGGCCCAATAGGGGTGACATGGTCATGTCTGACCAAACCCTTTTCAAAATAAAGAATAAAAAAAAATGGGTTGCGGTGATTATGCATAAATATTTACATCTGTCATTGTTTCATTTATTGATTATGTTATTGAATGATAGGCATTAAAATGTTATCACACTAGTTCTGCTCTAATCTAAAGTAGCAGTGTCTGGAAAAGTTTCGTCTACACAAATGACATGTAAAATTTAAATAATAGGTAACACTTTATTAGAAAAAACTTACAAAACTAATTTTACTAATTAGGTAAAAATAAAAAAATAAATTTAAATTGAATTAATTTTGTCAATGGCGAAAGATAAATTGTTGTGATTTAGTTGAATAAGAAAAATAGCAATGTACATCAATCAAGTAGGTATATTAGATTTGGTGTAGATATACCTAACAAGTAGGTATATAGGCGCGATTATTTGTTATACAACTGTCTATATTCTGTAGTTTGTACCTATATACTTTTTCAGTATTTTGTACCTTCATTTCCTGTTGAATAATAATCACGAAATGAAAACTAATTGATATGATGCAATTAATATGATTGCAATAACATAATTATCTACATCATTACAAACAAATTAAGAATTTGTTTTATTTTGTTCCAAAATCCATTCAATTCCTAATCCCCAATAATATGTATCACATGATTCGGTTTCAATATACCTACCTGATTAGTAAGGTAGATATTAACTTATCTGATAAACCTTAAGTAGGTACCTAATAAGCTAATCACTGGACCGACCATTTTTCTTTACACATCATTTGACATCATAAGTCTGTCTGTAATTATCAGATATAAGTAGGTACCTACTTAGGTAAATAAATTTAACTGAAAAACCATAAATCTTTATTTACAATAATAAAATATAAAAACAAGGGAAGAAAACCTAAACATACTAGGTACTTCTAACTACTACAAAAAAGGGACACTTAGAAAATCTGATTTAACTGATAATTTTATTAGTAAGCGCCCGTGCTCACGCTCAGCGGTCGACGCGGTCAGTACGCGGATAGGTGACCAAAATGTGGCAATCCATTTTGATCGCTTCCGTGTATGTATGTAGGTAGGTATGTAACTAGTAGAACAAGTTGTTGAATTGAATTTAATCGAATTGAATTGTGTTACTAGTTACCTACTAGTAACCGTATCTAGGCAAGATTGTGATTCAGAATGTTCAAATGCTTGTGTGAGATAAAATTGGGTTGTCATTCTGTTGTGACTTCAGAAACATGATGTAGGTATTATCATGTTATAGGTTATCAGTGATCGTGGCTTATGCATTGTTTGCATCATTTTCAATAATAGGTACATATAGTAGGTATTTTTATTTTTTTATTATCCTAGATGTAAAAACGAGAGCATTTGCAATTTTAATTGTATGGACGCTAGGACGTTGCAGAGATGTAAGGCTAATAATGATGATGATGATATTCTTTGTAAAAATTCGTTTTACATTTCGGTTTTGTAGCTCTTCTTAAATAAATAAATTTCTTTATGATAATAAAGAAATTTATTTATTTATTAACAAAAAGTGAGACAGAATTTTACAAAGTGGCTTAATGTAACTGTTTGTTTTGTCTAAAAAAAACTCAAATATCCATACACTCACTGTCATCGAAAGTTGATGCCACTGTCAAGTGCCAAATCAATGAAATGAAATCAAACTTCCATTTCCACTTTTCTTTTCAGTTCCAATTCTAATATTTTATATCAAGTTTCTGTAATAATTATCGAAAAGTACACAATTTTATCTAATTTAAGTCAACGGTAAAAAGTGGGTAATGAGCTAAACCTATTCTAAAATTCATCACAGCGATGAATTCGTTTCATAACACCGCAAAATGTAGGTAACATTTTTTAGGTTATATTTTATCGTTTTAAAGGGAGAATTTCTCAAAAACCATTATTTTTTTTCAGATTTGCGGCTCATAAACCTGAAAACAGCTTTACAAGTTGCGAAAGAATGTAAGCCGAGCGTGAATATTGCCAAAGCTGGCGAATTCGTGAGTGCAGAGTCGCTTTTAAAATCTCAAGTATTATCTTTTGCTCCGAGAAGTGTTGGCGTTGAAATAGTGAATAGAATTAACATTGGGAGAGTGCAACAGGAGCCTATTAAATATGTGCCGATAATCAACCCGCGTTCTATTCTACCCCTTATTGATGGGGAGCAGAAGGATGAGATTGGTTTGCCTGCCTTAGAGCAGGAAGAGAAGCAAGCAGCTCGGCTGATTGTCATCAGGAGGAAGAAGATGAAGAAACACCAGAGAAGGAAGCTGTGGAAGAGGATGAGACATCGCTGGGCCAGGGTTAGTATTTTTTATTTTTATCATGAAATAGGCTTATGTTTGACTACAGCCTGCATGATATTAAGCACCACTGTAGTCTAAGATGTAGCACACTTGCCCCCAAGAAACCTATTTACTCTAGCTGGATTTAAAATACAATTTATATACCTACTATACTATCTACTATGAGCCATTGACTCAACAGTCTGTTCCAATAATTGATAATAAGGGACACACATGTCAATATAACCACCATAGCATCAAGACTGGCATTTTCTACTTGTTTTTACTATCTCAAATGAAATGCAATAATTTATTCGAAATCATGTCACATTACATTCTCATATATCTAATAAATATATTAGAGGGAAAGCACATTCCAAGAATTAATTTGTCAATATTTTTAAAATTATAATTATTAGGTACATTTATTGATAATTTATGACAAATTTTCAATTTTTGGTAATAACATAATATTTTAAAGGGCAATTAAGCAATTAATTTACATATGTATTTAAAGTCAAACCTTTGTTTTATTATCAGCTGTAAAGAGGCATTGTCAAGAAGTGCCGTAGATAATTATAAATTAAAAATTACAATTTATCATTGATGAATCTTTTGTTGCTTTTACTCAGTGCATGATAGAAAGTGTTCTCTTTTTATATCAAAGCATAAAAGTTACACATAATTATTACAGGTTCCTAGTTTAATACAATATGTTATTAAAATCATTAATTAGCCAAATACTATTTCTTGTAGGTACCTGAAAAGATAGCTACAGTATTTTGAATAATAACATTTTAAAAGTTTCTTCTATTCATGTTGGTTTCTACTACAGTTGTGCTTCACCGTCAACCACAAAGTGTAGTGTGGACCAAATGACAACCATGTAAAAATAAAATGTATAATTGACATAGACAGCGATTCGAGAACATTGGAATAAACCAAAATTAGCCGGACCAAATTTTTTATTTTGGTGCAAAACTAACTATAAACTATTCAGCGTTTCTTCAGAACTAAATTAAAAAAGGTTATGGTCATAGACAAATATGAACCAAATTGAGTTGCGTTTGTCACGCCATCTAGTGGCAAGTAGTAATATTAGTTTGAAACCTGGACAATAGAGGAAGTAAATAACTAATTACTGCCCAATATTTTATCTGTGTGTATATTATGTATATGTATCATCTGTATATTTTTTTCTTTGGCCCTAACTTTGTATTGTGCCAGTTCTCAAGTAAAAATTATCATCTGCATTGATCACTCCCGAGACGTTGCCCTAGCAACAATAATTTTGTTATTTTTCATTTTGATTATTATTAGGTACCTACCTATTTATGCTAATTTATTTCAATGTTTTCTAGTTAATCTTTAATGATTATTTCTTTTTTTCGTTTTAGAATGAATCTAATAATCTAATTAACATCTTTTATCTGTAAAATGGTAGTTAGTTTTTAATCATACCATGGGACTTATTTCATATAATAATACTATGTAATTCAAGAAAAACAGGTTCTGGCTTTTTACACATTCTTTCAATGGATAAACTACTGCTGCCACGACGAATTCAATATATCTTTCAGGACGAATTGTGATAACTATTGAAACTGCTGTAATTGAAAGCAGAAACAAACAATACAAATACACCAAACTAATATTATTCGTCACGTTTTAGGTCTTGGCTAATTTGACGCTTAGCGATCATATTTTAGACAGAAATTTCGTTAAATTATGCACCGTCGAATAGCTTTTTGACGTTTTCAACTAAATTGAATGACCATAAACAATTCAGTCTCTCTGTCTCTCGATCTAAAAATAGTTTATTCGTGTATGCAGCAGAATAACAAAACCAGTTTGACAGGGACTAAACCCATTTAGTGGTAATTTAGTTAAATTGCGTGTGCCATCGAATTAGCACCAGTATACTAATTGCTATATTGTCAACATTCCAGGTGAAGCAACGTCGCCGTCAAGTCAAAGAGAAGATCTTCCAGAACGAACTCCTCGCTATGGTCAAATCAGCTAATGAGTTCTCAGCGGATGAGTATGTGCGTGGGAAACTAGAGAAAGCAAACCACACTCCGTTACCAACACGCTGGAGAGGCAAAAAGCTGCCCGAGTTTATTATACGACAACTTATGGGCATTGACAAGAAGATTGATTACAAACACAGTGATGTGTACAAAGTTTAAATGGTAGTAGGAGTGTTATCAAGAAATGTGGCTTAACACATTCGCTGCCATCTTATTATACATGACCCCTTTTTGAATTTCAATTTACGAAGCGTATTGAAAACGCATTCTGGCGTTCCGGGCATGTTGTTAAATCTCCGAAAACGCAAAGACACGCTATATGAGCAGTCAAAGTGTTAACCATGTGCAGGTAAAAATAAGGAGGTAAAAATGCAAATGAAAGCTTGAAATTTGAGTTATCTGTGGATGGATCAGGGCACTTACAATGTGTGATATGTCTGCACAATGATTCTGTATCACATATACATTTGGAATGAACACAAGTATGTAGATTTATTGATGGATTTTGCAGAACTAATCACTACTACACACATCAAATTTTAAAGTGTTCAAGTTTAGTAATTTAAAGAACAGAAGTCATGTATCTAGTATATACAAAACCTCTTTCAAGGCCTTTGAGATGATTTGAAAACTGCCTTTGTGTCATGCAACCATATGGAAGCACACAATTAATATTTTGATTTTGCACGGGTTATCCATCCAAGGACTTGGTATTTACACATGAACTCCCGCAATGAATTTAACATGGAGGCTGTCACATAATTCACAGTAATAAGCAGTACTAGAGACTGGAGGATCTATAACTTAAGTTAGTTTGTATGGGAATTACAAGAATTGAGTTAAAATGTGAACATCAATATCTAATACATCTGGATGCAAACAGTGATTGTTTGTGGGGTAAGCAACATTTCTTGCTAATAAAGTATGTTTTAATTTGTAGTAGAATCTAATAATGCTAATATAAACATTAGTCCAATATAACTGGGTTTTAGTGATGATTTCCTACTACTAAGGTTTGTACTTCTTTACAAACTTTAGTTTTTACAGAGACTTTTATCATTTATCAGCAAATTACAGGAAGTTACTTTAAATTGTAATTTTTGCCTAAAGTTTTTAATCATCTAAGTACTAATTAATTATCAAGACTCAACTCAAATCAACTTCAAATTATTATTTATCAGGGTTAATTCTATTTTCTTATATAAAATTTCTTGCATTTTTCTTTATCTTTCCATATATGCTATACTTGAAATTGTCAAAAAAAAAAAAAAAACAACCATATATCAATAGAACAACATTATTGGTAATGTTGTGTTAGCATTTATAGTAAATTCCTGTAAATATGTTAGTAGCATGAGCGTAGTGGGCGTAGGGTGTTGGTAGTTATATATTAGTTATGTATAATATGTTTCATCTCCACTGATATTATATATACAGTATTTTATGTAGTACTGAATAGCGGAATAGACCAAAAAAAATATCTTTTTACCATGAAAGAGGAACAAAAGGAAAATTTACTTAAATACACTAGCCAGCCTGATGTTAAGCATTGCTGCAGTATAATAACACACTTAGACTCGGATTCAGATATTTATTCATAACAAACAGCAGTTACATGTCAATACTTAAAAAAAAACAATTATCACATATTTAGTCATAATCAAAGCTTTAAAAAAAATCATCGTATTACATATTTCATCCCTTAATTAAAATTAATCCACAAGAGGTAGGTAAGTACTCATTGTGTGAATAAAATGTCTTCTCTGTCAACCATTTTTTAACCCTTATTTTACCTAGGTAACTAATTTACTGTTACTTAAGTTTGCTCAAAATATAAAATTAATAAATAATAAAATTATCCCTTACAACGCGCTCACTTTACAAATGCTAACCCATTCCCTGTAAAAAAAGTAGGAAAAAATAATCTGCAACAGCATGTGGTAAATAAAGATGACGATATGACTGGCGGTAACTGGTAGGTTAGTGAGTATAATATTATAATTCATTTCAATCAATTTATTTAAATTCACAATATAGGTTTTGTGAAGATGATTTTCACCGTTTTTTTCTGTGCTGTTCATCTTTAGCCGAAAAATAATTTGTTTTTTTAAACACCACTGTAGTCTTAAGATGTTGCACGTTTGCCTAGGAGAAACCTATTTACTTTGGATTTGAAGACCCCTGGGTTATATTTTTTGTGGTTTGGTGTGGTAAGTATTTCAGTATTCTTAAATGGTTGTGAACCGATTCTTTATTTTTTTATATTTTTGTTTCATAGAAACTGCTGTATTATCAGGCTAGAACGTTAAAAATGATTATTAAATTGGGCTTACTCATAGAAAAGATATTAAAGCTGTCTTATGTAGGTCAGTTACTAAAGATTACAACGTTGCTTAACATCAGGCAAGATGTAGTCAAGTATCTAATGTAAAAAAAAAGATTAGATTAGCCTCTTTCTTAATTAGGTTGCTGTCAAGTTTTTCAATTTTCTTTAGAAGATTTATACATTTTCGAGGGATATTTTTAGCGTAGAAAGAAAGGACAGTATTAGAATGTTTAGGAACAGTCTGGCAAGAAGTGCTTAAAACAATGAGATTGACACTAGAAGTACTTACATGTTCAAGTATTTTTCCTTCGAAAATAAAAAGTAATATAAGAATGAATGTTTATTAAAAATCGTTATTATCGATTAAAATAATCTTGAGTAATAAAATAATAGTTCAATTTCTAGGTATATTACCTATAGATAAGAATAAAATATTTTTTATTGAACCTATGTACCTATGCCGTGAAATGTATTAAAATTTAGTAAGGTCATATTTTATTTAAAGATAAGCATTAAAGATCAACGCGTTTGAATGTTGATCAAATGATCAACCGATTTGGATGAAATTTGGTATGGAGGTAGATTAATTAATGAACACACAGGATACTTTTTATTTTGGACTAATGCGTGTGACACCGCGGGACGCTGGTAGCCTTTCTAAAAAGAACACTGTTAAATTTTATTTCCAAAATAACACAACGAACTTTCTGTTTTCATTTCGTATTCCCTACTTTTTTACTCCAGTTGTTTCAATTTCCCCGGTTCGATGTAAACGCCTTCATAAGCCAGCTTGGTAGCACCGACTCCTAAATAAATTGTTACTAAAATGTATACTTAGGTCGGGGGTAGTTTTCAGGAATTGATTGCTGCCCGGCCCTGCCGGAGACATTGGATGACAATAAGCTTGGGAGAAGAGAATTGGGAAGTCATGTCTGAGCTACATTCGGATTACATTTTACAATTTAGAAAAGTTCTAAATCTAAGCGTAACAATAATATTATCGTTTTATTTGTAAACTGATGGTAAGTTGGTCAGTGTTTTGAATTACAAAACTATCAAGTGAATCTAAATGTATAAGACTCAAAGGCGACTTACTGCCTGATATAGTGATCTTTCAACGCACAGCCCTAACCACTGGACGGATTGGGGTGAAATATTCCGAAGTTTTACTTCTTGCCGCGAGCACCCACTAGTAAGAAATAAGAAGCTAATCAAATAGCATGCTTTAAAGCTCAAGTGAGGCAATGTTTTAATGCATTGGTAGATAAGTGTGTAGTAATATATATATTAGTTCCCGTATCATCAAACTTCGTGTTATTTGTGGTATTAAGGTGGAGTTCGTAAAAATAATCTAGAAAACTATAATTAAATCTTTTTTGTCTAAATTTTTCCTTTCTTCTTTTTCTGGCTTCCGTGGTGTCGGTCTGTAGTATCGAGATGTAGCAAGTTTCACGAAAAGGCCGCCGAAGGGTTGCTACTCGACAGCCGGAGTAATAAGTAAATGTTTATTGACAGTTAAATTGTGAACCCGCCCCTAGTTTTGAAGGAAACGGATGCCTTTCCGCCCTCTCTTCATTTAAAACAACGTACAAATGCGTTTTAACAGAAAAATTGCAGACAGTGCTTGAATAATTTGATTTGTCTCGTTGAATATGCGTTGTCTTTTTCATTCTCCACGGACAAAGAGAAACGTAACAGCTTTATCTCTTTAACATTTTCTTAAGCATCCGGTTCGAAGGACCAGAAATAAGAACCTGGTGTGCCAAGCTCGGCGGACGGTTTATTCGTGACCTAATTTTAGAGACAGCCTTACACAAGAAAGCGTTTTGGCAAGAGCACTTACACGACGGGTTCCAACATTGTACAAGTCTGGTCACCTTACAAGCGAGCCGGGTGCCGCCATCTTGTTTCCACTCGCGATGCCATCTTTGTTTTTACGTCTTTTTTACTTTTTCCTCTAAAAGTTGGAGGAACTACAAAATAAATAGACAGCGCAAAGTTCATAACGCGAGCACCGTGTACAATTTATGGAGTAAACTTTGACCCGTTAGTTCTCGATCCTTCTTTCCGGGAAAAAGATAAAGGACGCTGTGAGACGATTTTATGTTTTTATTGGTGCTTAAGAGAGCTTTTCGAGAAATAGGTCATTAACGAGGGGCCTATGTACGAAAATAGAGCTATGTACTTGGGAACTAAGTTTGTTAGTAGGGTTTTGATAGCCTTGTTTTTATACCATATAAGTTATACAAAGGTCTTGTATTGCATAACCAGATAATCAATAAACTACCTTCTTCAAAAAAATACCCAAGTTAAAGTATTGTTTAAAGCTTAAAATTACAATGTTCTTTTTTACAAACTTGTATACTTACCTATTATTAAAATACGACAGATTCTAATATTAGAGCGATATATACAATAATTCCACTGACAAAGAAACAAACACAAAGGCTTTGTGGTAGGTATTGGAAAAATCCAAGTTCCATGAAAATCCATAAATTTCTGAATGAATATGTAAGGGCATTGAAGTATGATCATTTTATTTAAAAATTGCTAGATTTTGTGATTTTTAATAAAACAATCCTTTCCATATTGATTGCTTATCTTCAAACCATTACTGCTCTGATTTCACGCCTCATTGATGAAAACGTGACCTTCCCTAATCCTCAACACACACTACTTCTACAGAACTCTACTCTAAATTCACTTACAAACTCAACACAACTCTACTGTATTTATTCCAATAGACTTACAAAGTGAGGCACCTAATTAGGTCCGTCGGAACAAGGAAGCCGGACCAAAAACACGTCCGCCGGACCACTTGATCACGTATGAAGCTTACATCTACGGACACGTATTTAGGAGCTTTGAAGTGTGTCTCTTTCAAAGGTAATGAAAGGACCGAAAAATGGCGTAAAAAAGGTTCGAGGTTTTGCGCTTTGTCCGTGTTGCTACTTTGTTGTTTGTGACGATCATGTCGTGAAGAAAAAACAAAATATGTAATACAAAGTTAAAATTGGAGGCTTAGCAGTGTTGTCCACTTTAATCCCGGATGAAATTAGCCTGATTATATTTATGCGTTAATTTCTAATTTTATTAAAAACTTTAAACTTAAAATTACTTAACTTAAACTTAACTCATAATATAAATTTCAATATCAGTTCAGTTATTTTATAATAAAATATACACAAACATTTTCACCTACTATGTAATATTAGTGCCGTATTCACTACATATCTCTCTAAAAAACTAGATACGTATATATAGTTAAAGGAAGATATTATTATATCTAGTATTCGTATGATACTCGCTAAGTAATGTAGTGGGAACCTGCATACAGACTGATTACGATCATCATAATATACCTATAGCTTGTTAAATTAGTATGCCCAAAAATATTTTTAATAAAATCTTATTGACTTGGTACGAGTACCTACTTAAAGTAATGAGCTTTTAATATTCAGCCTACATAATTTTATATTGTACAAAACCTTGACATCTTCAGGCGAGTGCTTAAATATTATTAAGCTACGTTCCTACCTACGTAGTTACTCCCATTTACCTACTCAAGTAAAATAAGTACGCAAAATACTGGCAGCCCATTTTACTGAAAATACGAGATATTATTTTGCTTCCATGCCTGAAATAATAGCTCTCGATTCTGGAGAACGCACAGGATTACTTTGCGGACGGATTAAAACGTTACTACAAAGTTCTGACCAAGATGTCTATCTATACTATAGTCAGTAATATAATAACAGTAATAAGTCAATTAACTGTTAAAATATACCTAAATGACACAGGGCTAAAAATCCTACACGTTAATAATAAGACTAATTTACATTTTTTTATTACTTAATATCCGTTTCTAGCGTTAAGCTAGGTAAAACTTGTATCTAAAGTAAGTGCTGCCGCAAGTAACTCGAACAGTTATCTTGTGAACCTCTATCTCGCTTAGAAGCGTCTCGCCGCTTTGTGATTGAACTCGCTGATAAAATATCTACTTTCTTGCTTAATAGGTATGCTTAGGTGTCTGTCTATAGTTTCATTATAACTATAAGTTGTTAATACTTTGTGATGGCAATTATCTAATTTAATAACACATTTTTCACAGCCAATCTTCTCAAAAAGTTGGTTTAAAAAATACAATGGTTGATCGGTCCATTTGGTTATGAACTAAAAAATAAAACGTTTATAAATTCTGACGTTGATGTCCTCAAAACATGCCAATTAGTAAGATGATTATTTTATTTGAAACAGGACGATAAGTATTTCAACATCAAACTTCCGTTGTATCCTTTTCGCTAGTTGTAAAAACCATCAATCAGTTAAATACATGATAAAATATGACAATCAGTTAAAATATGAAAGATATAGAATCAGGCGTTACTTTGGTTAAGACGAGAGGTGTGGCGGTGGTATATGGAGAAACACACCTAAAATCCACCAAGTTAGTTGTTTGAAGCCGGTTAAGGAGCAGTCGTAGCGGAAGAAACTACTTAATATATCCAGAGTTTCATTTGAAACTATGAAAATTAAATATTCCAAGGCCAGCACCGAATAGACTCTATTAAGTTGTAATGTGACCATTCTCCCCTTAGCCCACGCTCTCCTTCCTCCGCCCGTTATTTCACGGCTCCTACCTACAGATGGCATGAGCGAGTGCCCTCCACTGTAGAATATATCGCCCGATATACAAACCGAGCTTGATATATCGCCGGATTTCTATATTTTTATCTTCCCAGTAAAATATGGCTCGGCTCTGCACATCGTATAGATTCGATACAATATTTTCATACATTTTGTTCATTCGATTATAACCAATAACAAATTATTCGATGATACTAAATCGAACGTAAGTTTTGCTAAATATGTTCAGTATTTTATTATGAATTGGAAGTAGAGTGATAAGAATCTTTATTGATGCTGTGATATTTAAAAGCACATTGAAATATAACTTAAATGATGCCATAATGTTGCACAACATTCACATCTATCCATCATTTATCTCACTTGCTTATACTCTGAAATACATCAAATCTTTGATACTTATCATTTGGAGATTGGATATGTAAATTCAAAGAGTATGACTCTTATGTTATAAATTCCTAAGCTTCACCACTAAATAACTGTTAGTTTTCATTCCCTAGTAAATCCAGAAATCTCCATAGCTACTTACAGTCGACAGTGGCGACCTCTACGATGCAATAAGACCGGAGGCGAGTCACGTTCGGAATAAATACACTACATCGGACGACCGACGCAGTACGCACTTCCAATCTCCATAACTAACACATTAGGAGGGGAGTAGAATGTTGGCAGAGTAATTGCTGCTGGGGTCACAAAAAAATATCAAAAGAGTATAAAAAAAATACCTATATAGGTATTTCGGGACACTTCACACAACGCTATCTAGTCCCATGACCAACGTGACCTACACACTTCAATATGAATATATACTTACTGATTGAACAATAACTAGTTAATTTCTAAACCTTCTTTTCAATTTAATGACATTTGTTTATTTTATCAAGATATTTAGTAGACATAACAGTAAGTCTAATAACTCGGTTAATATAATAGATCTACAAATGAAAACAAAACGTTTGTTACGATTCCATTTCATTTCCAACCAAAGAGCTGTCTTGTTATTTTTACTTATATTTTAAGTACGACCTGATGAAGAAACCTATTTTACAATTTTGTTATTACTCATTCTATTTGAATTTCTCTACCAGTATTGAGAGAACTCAAACATTTCTTCTGACAGAAAGCGTAGGCTCACATAGGTACTCTTACATCTTTGGCATAATGTCTCTGTCAAAACACAACTCATTGCCATTAAATGGAGTAATGGTTTGCCTAAAAGTTAATTGTCTATTAATCCGGCGTCGGGACGATACGTCGAGTAAACAAACTCATCTATTCTAACACCACAGGCACTGAATACTATCTATATATAGCTAGGTATATAACGCTGGAATTACTTTACATAGCTATTCGAAGCTAGGATTAAGTCGAAGCTGTTAAATAATTACTTTGCTAACATGGTTTTGGTCTCAAGTGTGATAGGTGTAAGCGGTGACGTGGCTTATATTTCATTAGATGTTTTTAGTGTGACTTGTCCTTTTTTAAAGGTGCTCAGCTGCGAGCGACAACAGTCTGATAATGATGATGATTGACTTATTCACTCATTTTTTTCGCATATTTTTTACCATCTACGCAATGGCAAATGAAGGTAATTGTATTAATATATGCTAAAACTAGTGCGAGCAAAGTAAGTGGTAAAACTTGCCCTACTTCACCCTTTAAAAGTGACATTTCTAAAAATCCTTTCTTAGCAGATGCCTACGTCATAACATCTACCTGCATGGCAAATTTCAGCCCGATCCGTCCAGTGGTTTGGGCTGTGCGTTGAAAGATCACTATGTCAGTCAGTCAGTCTCATTTAGATGTATCTGATACTAAAAAAAACAGTGTACAGATATTTTTCGTATCTGTTCCTTTATTCTAAACCTGTTAGAACATCCTAACATATAGAGGGACGTCGGCGTCAGATCTCTGCGGCGTCTTTTATAGGCAGAATGAAGATGTATGGAGCTATTAATGAGACCTACAGCCAATCACTGACGATACTTTGTGAGCATACGCACATAACTTATGTACATGTATGTCTAAATATATAATATGTATTGTGTACAGACATACCTAGAGAAGTCTAGTTAAAGATTAGTGGATTTAAACATTTGTAAAACATATAAAAGTTAATTCATGCGGTCCGTCTTTGGATGGGTGTTCAAATTCTATTAATTGTGTTCGCTTTCTCATATATTATTGTTTTCTTTATTTTTTATGTTAGTTTATACAAGTTTCACTTCACTTTCACTGAAAATAACATAACATTACCCTTTTTATATGTTTTGGACATGGTGGACTAGATCTGTTAGCAAGCTCAAATATATGTATGTGTATTCAAAGAGAGCTTGAAAAATAAAAATAGGAAACCAGAAGGCACAAAACTATCATTTTGTAGGTAACTCCAAGTGTTCGTAAACCGTAGCAGTAACCGTAGCTATTTCGTAGCCGCAAGCGTAGCGGTCTCGTAGCATGTGCTACGCCAGCTTTGTGACCAAGCTTTGGAAACATTTCCACTAACTACATACAGCATAACGACCACTTTGCTTTTACTTTCAACCACTGAGGTAAAAAGAAAGATGTTATAAGTTTGACGCGGCTCTTGTACTTAAGTTTATACGATAGCTTTTAATATGAAAGTATATTATTTTGTTAATTTTTTATTCAATGAATCGTAATATTTTGATCCTTTATTTATGATTCTACAAACATAATATACAAGTTAATAAAAAACACAGACATATTACTTATAACACCTGTCTTTTAGCGTTAGGAGTTAATGAGATACGCGCTGTAATATTATCTAACACGGCTCCTGAATAGCGTAGTTTCCATATTCCACCTTATTACATAATAACAATATGTATGTATTCAGGAATACCATAGATATTGTAACTAAGAAACACCCCACCGCCGCTTTGTTTTCAATTCCAATTTACGTTTTATTTTTTCTTTAATCATATATGTACATATGTATATGTTTTCATTTGAACAATTGTAGCCCCGGAAATACTAAAATGCGATAAGCTTCATGTCGCGGAATAAGACTAGGGTTTCCGATTCTGCATTAATTAGTTCATATTATCCGCCGCTTTTTTTTCTACGCGAAATCTTTTGCGATATTGGTTAAATGATAATTGAACAATTGTACACAATCGGACGACGTTGTACGAGTCACGGGTTTTCTATGGACGAGGTCTGCACAAGATCGACGCAGCTGTTATATGTAAAGTCCAGCAGTGGGATAGAGAAGGCTGCAGAAAATGTTAATGATGATGACGAAATATTGTTTTATCTGAATCCTAGCGGCACATTTGTATTTGTAGAGGAGTCTTTTGATTGTGTTGTCTTCGAGTAATACCTTAAACACCGCAATGCGTCTCTCACGGATGTGCCGTCTTTTTATTTTAATTTAAAAGGGAAGGAAGGCAGTCTCGTGAGGTGCGGAATTGATTCTATATCTACCTGGAATACCCGGGATCTTACAAACATGGTGTCCTTGTGATGGTTAAGGAGGATACACATAAGAGACGATACGAGTATTTTTAAGACGACTGTTTAAAGTTAATATCTTGGAACAGTACTATTTACGTATTGTGTTTAAAATAAAAATAATTACTTATAACAAGATTTAAAATACATTTTTAGTGTTTTATTTATTGCTTGTTTGATACTAAGGGTAACGGTCCAGTGCCTTACTTTCAATTTATATGATGGCAAAATTAATTGAAAAAGATAACATCTTCCGGATTCTCTTGTTGTTGTGCGATATTTATGAAGAGGCGACTTTTGCTTTGTTTCGGAAACAAATAAATAAACAAAGACGGGTGTCTTTTAGATAATGTTTGTAGCTTTGGAAGTAACACTAAATTACTTTACAAGAGCCTCGTGACATATAGCAATTTGGTTTAAGTAACTTTAATGAATTTAAAAGTAGTTAAATATTTCATTATGTAGTAACTAGTGGTAAACATTACTAATTAATGAATTACGTACAATTAGCTAAAAATAATATAATAGTGTTAAAAGGAAAATTCAAATAACGTTTATGTTTTGCTAAATGAATAGATACCTAAATACTGAATTAATTTTCTCACTCATACCCTTGTACGGTCAACTGGTTCATCAATCTTTTGTTTGTCACAATGGTTTGAAAACGTTTTAAAAGATTTATGACAGACTAGTGGGTGCTCGCGGCTTTGCTCGCATTAAGAAGTAAAACTTGCATCCCCTAGTTTACTCCTTTAAAAGTGGCATTTCCAAAAATCCTTTTTTAGCAGCCTACGTCATATCATCTACCTGCATGCCAAATTTCAGCCCGATCCACACAGTAGTTTGTTTTTTTTTTGATGAATGAAATCATGTTTCCAATTTATAAGCAAGACAATAAAACTCAAACAAAACTTAGTGTAAACTCCAAATATCAATTAGTCTGTTAAAACGCCGACTACAAGAAGTTTAAACAAGTACTTTCTAGAACTAACTGCAAAGACGTTTTGCAAAACTGCTGCGAAACATAATTCCTCGTTAATTTGCATATTTAATACGCGCAATATTCCGGAAACTTAGCGCGAACTTCAATGGATTTACATTTCCAATGCAGAATTATGTGCTTAGTACAGACACTACAGTTGGTAAGCTTACTGAGCGTTAAGCTACATGGTGGAGCTTTGATATGTTTTGAGAAGCAAATTTTGTGTATTAGAATTTGAGTTAAGATTACGGTTTTGTAAAAAAGCGTTGTTATTTACATTCACAGTATTTATGAACATAATAATTAATCTCGATGCATGTAAGCTCGATTTTAATTTCGCCATTTTAAATTTTATTAGTTATACTCTTCAGTTTACTGTTTATCCTACTGGCTTTTAAGTACATATAAAACAATACTATTTGCACCAAAATCAGGTTAACAAACTTTCTTTTACTGTATTTTTTCTATTTCAGGCTGGCTAGTTTCTTATCAATGGCGACTAAAATCACTTGTCTGTAACATTTCCCGCTACTTTTCCCCCTGACTGCACTTTGCGCCACTTATGCAAAAACATCGCTTGAAGCGCTCTTCTCGCCCATTAACAAGCGCTTCAGCTGATTGACTTTAAAAACAGGCGTCGCGTCAGCAGCGCTTTAAAGCGCTGATTGCGCAAATGCCAGATTGGAAACCACCGACTCGGAGTTTGGGAAAGAAAATTTAATTAGAATGGAATTGCTTTGATGATTGGCTCGTACTTAATAGACCGAGATATCAGTTTTGGTGTTCAAAATATCTTTCAATTTTTAAAAACCTTTTGGGGTTCCGTTGTTACATACTTATACGATTTGTTTTAAGAAAAGATATGCACCATTTTATTTAAAATTGCTTGTTAAATTACAGTAAATCATATATGTTCGTCAGTATCATTTTAAAGCTAATTTGTAATTGATTTTTGAAACGAACGATTTGATAATTCCCTACACTACATTAAGTATACCACTCTGATACAAATTTACTTTTATTTCGATCAACAGTCTGTTGTCATTCTAGTTCATGTTTATATCGAGTAGGCTTCGAAGGCTGTAATGAGATAAACACTTCAACAGTTTGTAGGTCGAGCTGTCTCAACTAGTACTAGAGTATATGGAACACAACAAATAAATATTTGTAAACATATTTTTTAGAAAGCTGGATAAATAATATTTTGTTTATGTATTAGGTAAAATAAATTTGTGTAAAAAAAATATGTAGGGGACGAAAAATGTGAAAGTTATGAACAATGAACTTGTTTGTTTTTTTCAATAAAATTAACACAGATGTTTAATTTAAGTGTCGGCTTATAAAACACTTTAAGCTAAGATAACATCCATAAAAACTAAAGTTGCGAGTTACAAATATTTTTTTTTAATTTTCATTCGAATAGCAGTTCAAACAAGTACAAACATTAAATAAACTTCAAAAATTCATTACAAAAGCCAACAAGCAGAGAAGTGCAAGTCGGTGCAAAGTTCCAATCTCAGCTGAACATGTTGAAGTTGAAGTCGCTTACAACAAGTGTTCCTACATTTGTTGGTAAGTACCTACTAGTTCGTCGTTGGACGTGTGATAAGCGTGGAGGCGATTGATTTGTGATTGAAGTAGTGAACGTTTTTTGTAAAATGTTTTTTTATGCTATCTTTAATATGAAATGGTTCTGTCTGTTGTTCAAGTTAATTTTGTTCATTTAAGGTACTGTTTTTTCAGATTAAATCAAAATAGATCTATACATGCAACATACGTTTATTTATATAATTTTTCTAAGTAAAAATTAAACACGTCCAAAAAGCGATAAAATGAAATTACAGATGAAATCAAAAAGTTAACTAGTCATTAGATGATCATGATTAGTAATTTATTAGTTGACTATGAATCGTTTGTGCCACAACTGTTTAAAAAACGTAAGTAACAAAACATTTCATACCTATATGTGCGCCAGCTTTCCATGTGAAATGGTAAGAGTAGGTAAATAATAATGTTATTAAGTGTCAGGGTAAGTCTTGATGTTCCGATCTTTCCATTCAGACCAAACAAACACGTTGCTATCAAAGCACCATCTCCCCATATTATCACAGCATCCATAAAAACAATACACTCGCGAACAAGTAGCAAGCAGACTAGACAACAAGAACTAACTCAATTTAAACTCCCTCGCTTGGCCAGAAGCCGCAGTATTCACAATATTCTTCCACAACTGGCTGATTTTCTCACCTCACCTCTGTATGGTAATGGGTTAGTTGGAAACAACAGGTTAGTTTTATGCAGTAGATACAGAGGCTAAATATTTTTGATTTATTCGCAAGACCATCATATTAACTGACAGGTTATTGTGGGGAAAAATGCAGGTCTACGTATTCACAAACCAGATTCAATCGTGGATTGGAGTTTTGCACATTTTAGCGTTTTGTTTGTATTTTAAGTAAGAGTTTGTCTTTATATCCATTATTCTACCAGCGTTTTGTAATAATGGTTGTATGGTTAAATGATTGAAAAAAGAGTCTTCATACGTTTTAGTACCATGTATTGTAAGTTTAATTTAAACTAAAGAATTAGACCAAACCGCGAGAGTGCTACATAATTATACTTAAGCTGACAGAGAGCTCCACTTAGAGAGAGAGAGACTTATTGTGAGTTCTATTACTCTATCTTAAAACGATAACAAGCCTCTTTTCATCTGTTACCTTGTAAACAACATACGATAACAGTCAAAATTCTCATGACAGACACATAACTCTTTATATATTCTCTTCAGTATTTTCTTTTAAACCATATTCCGTATAACCCTGTCCACAACACACGGAAACCCGCAGCCACCTCCACAAGTTGCGCGCAAACTGTTGAAGAAACAAAGAAGTGCATATCAGATCGCAGATATAAGCCGGACAAAGCTGCCAACTTCAACACGACGAGTTTGTGCTGAGAGGAGTTTGTTTTATTAACTTGTGGGTATTGAGATGTAGATATTTTTTTTGCTTTGGATATTCAAGCAGGCATATGTCTAAGTCACTTAACCCTTATTAAAATAAAGGTAGAATGCATACCACTTGTTTTTTTTTTTTAAAAAAAAGGACTTATTTTTTCACAGAATTTAATCGAATTGAATAGCAAGTAAAACGTTGTGTTTTTTTTTTATCCAACTACTGGCAACATTTCACTAATAAACGTCACCCGTCCTTATAAGTCAATGTCGAAGAGGGCAAATCGGCAGTTTATCGAAAAAAATTTAAATTTGTGCGTCGCTCCCACAAAAATTTGAGTTTTGTTCTACGAAAAATCTGGTAAGTGGTTTTTGCGTCCAGATTTATAAACTAGGCTATATTGTTGTTGTTTTGCATCCATTTGGTTGAAAATTCTGGTAATCTATGCATGGTTTTCGATCATGTGAAGTTATGGGTGATTGTGGTAAATTATCTACCATTGTTCATTCGTGCCTAACTGTTATTGTATTTACTAATATAGAAAACGGTTTAAAACATGACTCGTGATCGCACTTTATCCACTATATGTATAATTAATAAAAGTCTTACATAGAAAACGACTATTTTTATTTACCTACTAAGATAGACCATAAAACCATTAGACTCCTTCTATGTCGAATGCTTTAGAAGAAGTATAATGTATTGAACAAAAGAAATGTGAATATGTATATGTTTTTTAAATTACCTAAATTAGACAAGCAAACCCAGAGAAAACAACTAGTATAGATTTTTTTTCAAACCGGATTGGATAATGGTAAATATTTTACCACAATCGTAAAATTTTACAAATCGGTAATGGATAATGGTAGGTTATTTACCACACAAAAAACACCCCTTCCCTCCCCCTTTTTTATATTTTTTTCATCAAAAATGAAATCAGCGGCCCCTAATTACCCAGAAAACACCCTCGCTTTTTCTTAAACAGCCACAGGGGCTCTTGTTTGTTTAAGGGTTAAAGCTAGACTCACGCAAACGAAACTGGGGTCAATAATTTGAAAGTCATCACAAGTGTATTTTAATACTCTTATGAATTTAACAATGAAATCATGGTTTTACACCTTTCTTTGGTAATGTTTCTGTGCTGATATAGGATTGTTCTTATATTATTTACACACACTCTGCATTTGGATAGTATATGAAAGTTCTTTAATTGAGACGATAAATTTAGCAAAAGGCGTTACAGTGTAAATACGAGTATATCAAAATACCTAGCAATACAAACAACAACAAACATTAACACGAAATAAACGAGAAAACATCCCCATTTTATTTAGCACCCAACCTTCTTAGTAACAGAGCCACGTTTTACAATCCATCGATTGACACGACATTTCTTTATTGCCTTAGGTGGCAATACCAATCAATCTCAGTCGGGAACTTCAATATTTTCGTCGGAATATCTCCAGACACGTCCGACGCCGATGATGGATGCCAATAGACTGGCGTGATTGATGCCCGTGTTCCTTCATTGTCATACGATATACTGACCCCAGCAGGGCTAGCACGGGCAGAAGACAATATATCCCAAGGGAAAGAAAAGAATTTGTTTCCCCGCTGTCAATTTTGTCTATTTACAGAGCACGGACTAGCCGGTGGAAAGTCAAACCGCGATGGATATACGGTGAGAGCGCCATGTACCACTCTCGCCGTATATCGTAACATTTTATTTATTGTAACATTTTATTCCTATTTTGTTGCCATAATTACGAAATTAAATTAAAATGGCGAATTATTCCTCAAACATTGTGTCAATTCATCAAACCTTCAGAAATTGTTCATTCCTTTTACTTTTATCTTATATTTACAGCGGGGAGTAGCGCGATAAAATTTCATGAATATTCCACCATAAACGTCAATGGGATAAATTATATTTCTTTCCACTGTTGTCATGCTATGTAAGGTGGAAATGACACTGACAGGTGGATAAAATGGTGGAATGACTATTATGTCCCCGTGCCGTGCTAGCCCTGCTGTGCGGACTAAGGGTGGGGGAATCACTATTGTGTGCTTAGGGCAAGAACAGTGTTATATAATATCGTAAGAAAAGTAAGTCTGGCTTGTCGAATGAAATGCCTGCTTGATAATATAATGCCCCCGGTACGAGTTTGGCACCATGTGGATTCTCGATTGTTTAATGGTGAATGAAAACATTGAGATGAAACCGACATTTGGTATTGTTCAAAGACCACAAAATTCGTGAAAATGACGTGCCTTCCGTATAAAGATCTAGACGTGCCTTCCGTATAAAGATCTAGGAGCCCACGAACAACTGTCCTAGATGGTTTTCCAACGGCCTCTTCCTATTTTATTTAATATTCTTCTATATAAAAAACTAAAGATAATAATGGAGATTACTCAAGTTTACCTTCCTTATGTCTTGGGAATCCCTGACGCCATGCCTTCGTAACAACATTAACCAACCAAAATTGACCCTTATTTCTAAACACAGCTGATCCCTTCCAAGGTCCATCTTAGTTTTTATCACCACCATTCTAAATTGACCCTAGACGTTCCTAACATACAAAAATAGGAGAGACCTAGATATACTGGCTAACCTTTTCTTTTCGTGACAAAATGTTTTCGGGCAGTGTTGAGTTATGAATAAAGAAAATGTCCGGAATAATAATTATGGTGGGCTTATGCAAATAGCAATAATGTTGAGTTTATGAAGGAAAATAAATACAGGGTCAAAGCTATATATTTTTTTTTTGTAGTACAAGCAAGACTCGTGCCAGATAGAAAATGTCACCGTCATACTTTCCCTCGGTGTTTTCAAATTAGTCACCGCCAAGGATTTTTTATTTCATCCGTCACCGCATATTTGCCAAATATTGATGTTTTTTTTTCTAATTATATCGGTTACTCATCCAAAGACTGACCACGACTACTTAGTTAAAATATTAAGCGACTGCAGCAACGGAGATCATGAATATGGATTACTCGCGACTTGGATGAGTTGTCACATAATTCGAAAGAAAGAAAGAAAAAATATAGTAACTAATTTTACAGGAAAAATACAACAACAACAATTAGACAAAGAAACATTAAAATCTGCCACTACACAGCCCCAACTCAGTATAATGCTGGTTGTGTGGAAGCAACCAGCGCTGATCCTCTGTAGGGGCTCGCTTTTTCGTCACGCACGAAACAAGAATTCTCGATTACCTTATTCATAATCGCGAACTAATATACCAGTCCACTGACTTTCAAACCTACAGAGAGACGATACAACAGTTCTGTTGAAATCGTTCTCAAAATTTCTCGCAGAGGGCAACAATCACTGAATGCAGGTAAAGGCAGGTCCCTCGGGCGGAAGCCGCTTTGGAGCGTCAGCTCGCTTTATGACGTCACTGGCGCCCTTTGTGACGTCACGCCGCCTTTGTGACGCGCCGGCACGCGGAGCACGGGGTCGCATTCTGGGAGGAGTGAGACTGTTGTTGCTGTTGACTGCTTGTCGTAGAAACTAAATAATGTATTAGTTTAGTTGTTATGAGGATTGTTTTATGCAGTTTTTGTGTTTACATATTAAATTGGCGTTTATATCCAGGCGTTTCTGATGGTACATCCGGTAAGATTATCCGATCTTAAAAGCCCACAAATAAATCTGTTTGTTATAATTGTCTATTTTTTTACGTGAGATATGTAGGTATGCGTTTAACTGCAGCATGTCTGATGGTAAGCATTGCTGCAGCCTAGGGTCTAAAAAGCTTACCCAAAAGATGCCTATTTACTCTAGAGTGATCTGCAGACTTGAATTCCAGACATATTTAAACGGTTAAACACTTACTAAAATTAAACTAGTGCGTGCCAAATTTGACGGCGAAGTCAAATTAATAAATGAAAATAAGCTGTATAATATCATAGCAAGTGGCGTTAACAAATTTTTAAGTAGTTATAATTAATGGACACAAAATACCATCATCCTACAACCAGAACATAATCCGTCTTGCCGGTGCGTAGTGTTTTTTCTGCTATAACCACTATGCTCCATCAACATCTTATATAATCAGTCTAACATACCATACCACCTGGTTGGTTCTAACTCGCGCAGATTTTGTTTGTGATTTGTTCCGCAGGAATACGTAATGGGAGCCAGAATCACGTCTCTTGTGATTTGTGTAAAACAGAAATACTGGACGATGTCACAATCACATTACATTAAAACTGAAATGTTTGCGTTGGTTTGTATGTTTGACAGTCTTTTTGTTCCTGTGTCACGCCATACTTACGGGTGAGATTGTAACACAAAATTTTAGAAGTATTATAAGCTAGTTTGTATCTTGAATTAACGTGGATAAAACCGCAATTGAAAATATAAGAAAAAACGATAGCAAATTAATATCGACAGTAAATAAGTTACAGTTTTTTCAGCGCCTCAGTAGCGTCTGTTATATGTTTTAACGATGGACACATGACCTACATTTAAGGAAAAATTAACGTTTCAACCAATTCACAAAAATGTCAAACTACGATTGAAACTTTTGTTTATAATAACTGTTCACCCTTCTAAGGACTGGTTGTGACGACAGTGGCTCATGTATCACTGGTCGGTTTTTTTTATAACTTAGAGAACCACGATCGTATAATCCGCTGAACCACGTGCGCTTCAATATCATACAAAACACGTTCCAAATATATATTTTTATCATAGACCTACAAAATAAATATAGACACGCCGGCTCCCACATAATTACGAGATAAGCCCAAAAGCCGAGAATAAGATTTCCTGATTGAAAAGAAATCTCTCAACGGCGCCTCTCCCATCTCCGAGAATTAAGTATATATCTACGGGAATATTATTTTACCCGATACAGAAGACCTGTATGTATCTTTAGATAATTATTTTTTGCCTGAACATTTTTGCTATTTTTGCTCGCTAATATTAAAGGATAAGGAGTGGTGCTGGGATTCAATGAGATTGGGGATTTGCATAGATCAATGTATAAATTCTTAAGGTCTTAAGAGTGTTCACGGATGAGTTTTTCCATACTAACGTATTCCTCTGTTACCTCCTTGGAAAATAAAACGAAAGCAATTATTTCTAAACCTCAAATCTATTTATCTAGGAAAATGTCTCTGTTTTATTTTTTTCTTCCACGAATGCCTAAAATAATTAAATAGTTTAAAGTATTTCTTACAATGACGTCTTTGAAATCTAAATCTTTACGTTTTCATATTATAGCCAAAATGGATATTTTTAAAGCAAATTTTTTTTTTACGTTTTTGATATTTGTGTAGTTTATAGAGAGATAGTTTTATGAAGATTTTAATCTTTTGCACCGCTTAGATTTTTTTATAAACGGAGAGAATGTTATTCTTTTTGCTTTATCTATGCTAGTATGCATAAAATTAATGCTGTATAACAATTTCATTTCGTTCTCAATTTGTATCAAACCAAACACATCGTTTCGAGTCTTTCTTGTCCAGTTTTTTAATAGAACAGTGTCAACGCCCTGTCACCTCTAAAAAGCCGACTTTATTTCTCGAGCCACACAAATAAAACAGCCATCAAACAGTTACCGCCAATTAGGTGGCATAAAACTGAAGCAACAAACATGGCGGCTGACGACATCGCGACCAGTAAACGACTCATTGTGGCAAAGTGAAATTCACCGCTTGCCAGAAATATAAAGAACACAATAATTCCCACAGCACCACACTTACTTAACACTTAAGTTATGCGAACTAGATGTATTGTTTTTTGTAAATATGTACGTAATAAAACATGGGAAAAACCAGGCTCGAATCAAGTAATTGAATTAAAAATGAACAACGGCACAACCAGTTGTGCGGAGCAGTTGTGCGCCGGGGAAGTCACGAATTTATTGTGTTGTAGGTACAAGCACGGTTCAAACTCGCGTTATCAAGTTCAGTGGACATAATACACCAGCTGATGTGACGAGCTTGCAAAACTATCGCTTTAGGTTTCATATTAAGTATCACGCAATATATACAAATGCTAATTAGCCCGTCATTACGTGATATATCTCAAGCCTGATTGATCCACACATCGCATATGATTGACAAAAACATTCGTAAAGAGGTTGAATAGTTTACTCGTGTCTAGATTACATTATCTACGACGCTTTGACTAAAGAAAGGTTACCAAGAGTCATCGGACTTTTAAGTTTTAGTTCTAGTGGTCAGTAAGTAGAGGTAAGTGAACTTTGACTCGACGTGTGCCGAAGTCCATGGCCTTAAAAATAGTTAATCAATGTATTATAGTGTTTATAAATGACTAATTTTAGGCTCTTTGCTGAGTCGCTACAGTTACTAATTTAACTTAAATAAGAAAAGCGCTAAAAGCTTTCCTAAAAACTAAAGCTTTGTAAGTGACTGGCTGTACCTGCACAGGCAGGCATTTGACTATCAGATCACCTGTAGCCACAATATTGCACATCAATTTTGTGATGCATGGTTGAGTATACGTATAATAGGCTGGAAGTGGTTCTCAAATGAAGCTGCCGGAATATTATGAAAGACAAATTTCTTAGATGCAAACATCATAAACATATTAGTTTTCGTAAATAAACACATAATTTTATGCTCCATGAATCTCTACATATAATAAAGCTGTAGGTCATATGCCTGTACATAAAATATATGAGATTTTTTTTTTTGGTATACTGTAAATCGATAACAGAACACGTTTCAGCAGTTTTCAGAATTTTTGTTTGTTTAGTTTAACACCTACCACTCAAAAACAGCTGATCGGATCATCATGATTTTCTGTATGAAGGAAGTATAAAATCATAGGTATGCAATAGGCTTCTTTTTTACCGAACTAACGCAAGCGAAGCCACGGGCGTTCACTAGTAAATAAATAAAATGATGCGAGTTTACATAAAACGTAAACATTATTTTCGTGGAAGACACCGGATGTTGCTCAAGGCAACCGGAAGCGGCGTAATTGGAACATCTCCCATTGGCTATAGCCGGAAACCAGCGTCTCACTTCCGGTATCTTAACAATGTTGTTATTTGTTTTTTCCTGAAACAAAATGTATTACGAAGTCGGTACTTACCTTGGGAAATGATGAGAAAAGATTTGATTTTCAGAGCTACTTGAAAATTTCCAAAAAATCTTTCATATAAAACAAAAAATTGGTCTACTGCACCAATATCATAAACATTTGGGCAACAGATACATATTTTAACCGAGTAAACTCGAGCAAAGTCGCGAATATTAACCTACTTGGATTATACGAAAATTGTAGGAGCGTATTCTTAATACAACCTTCTAAATCTTAAAGAAACTTAACTTGTTCGGGACCTAATCTAAGTACTTGCTTTAGAGTCTTTCTAACATAAACCTACTTGAATGGTGGCAGCATTCTATTTATTTTATTGTTTCCCAAAAAGAAAAAGAAAAACACTATAGGTACATGTGTGGATAAAATGTGACGCTAAATAAGTAAATTTGTATTCACAGTACGCTTACTTACAGTGAAGGAAACATCGCAAGGCTACCAGCATGCTTGAGGAACATAACATCCTACTATCATCATCATTTGGATCGATCATCAGTCATCCATCCAAATCTTATGCGTCCACCACGGTAACTCATTGGAGGATTTCTCTCAGGAACATACTTAGAGGATAACTCAAATTAATTAATTTTACGCAGAAGTCAAGACCCTTAGTATTGAAGAATATGGCTTACGAATATAACAATAATATGATAGTAATAAAATACGGGTAGCGAGTAGTCTTCTTCTTATCGAATGAGAGTGGCCAACTCTGGTGTCGAGAGTTTATCAAGCCGCCCTGAGGGCCTCTCTCTGACATGGCTTAACGACTGCCGTACTACACAAACTGCGGAGTAATACCTGCCTACAATTTAACGTGTCATCCGACCCGCGGAAGCGCCCAAAATGGAATGCCACTTTTTGGTCACCCATCCAAGGGCTGACCGCGTCGACCTTTGCTTAACCTTGGTAATCGCATGCGATTGCCTCCGCTAGCTGAGCTACGGGCGCTTCATCAGCGAGTAGTACGCTAATTTTATAATTTTTGACTTAGGCTAGAAATTTTTAGTTCCAATATCATCCACGCGCATCTATGTAGTAAATATTCGCCACTCCGTATTCAGCTCACACGGCTGAAGAGCAAGTTTTCCAATAACATCAACACTGGCCCACTCGAACAACTCCACTGTACATAATAATGTTTTGTCAACTATTCTAACTACGCCAACTTTAGGTTGCTTTCTTTTTGTTTGTTCGGCTAAAGAGATTTGTTTTTTATTTGTAGATTCTCAGAGAATGAAGCAAATATATTACTTGCTCATCGATGCCAAAACAGTGTAATATACGCAAAAGCATGTCAAAAATAAATCTAATAAATATTCCATTATGCTTCTTAAATTCATGATGTATTTTATCAACCACAAAACCAATAAAGGTTAATTTGTAAGGTTTGGTTTGTTATATCGGTATGCTCATTAAAAATCAATGATTACTTTAAATCGTATTTTTCTATTAATTTATCTTCCATCATCATCATCATCCACAGCCCTTGGAATCCCACTGCTGGGTATAGGCCTCCCTTTGTATGTGTCATCTGAGTCGATCTTGTGCAGACCTCTTCCAGGTTGGACCCTTGACTTTGACGATGTCCTCGAATAATGTCTGAACAACTATCATTTTTTTTTCAGTTATATACGACAAGGGTAACTGTCGTAACTTTTTCTAATTTTGTAACAAGGAATCTATTAAGTATGCGCTAGTTTCATAAAACATGTCCTTACACATATCACACAAAGTGATCGAACACATTTCCGTGACTAGGTACTAGGTATGAATTCTTTCGTGACTGTTGTGTATATAATAATATATGACAGATGTCAATATAATTTTCGCGTACCCCCATATTCTGTGTACACATAAAAATGTAGTTATTTGTCTACTTAAATGGCAGTCAAGATACAATGGTGGTTTAATTGACATACGAGCTCCCTTATTCTTAGATAAACTAGTGACAAGGATTCTATTCAGTATACACTAGATTTTTATTTAAAAGATGTTTTTATACATATCACTCAAAGTGACCAAACACATTTCTATAGGAACTAAACATATATATGTATATGTAGCTAGACCTATATAAGTGATTAATCAGCCCCACTCGGTGATATTGCGCGTGGTGCCAGATTAGCAGCTGCTCGGTATTCATCCGCCGCCTGCCTTTACATCTGCTATAAAACCACACAGTACTAGTTACGACGCACACAGGGATTAAAGTGGGCAAAGATAAAGAAACAAAAAAATAGTTTTTATTACTAACTTGTGGACGCCCGCGGCTTCGCTCGCATTATTTTGAGATAAAAAGGTTTTAAATGAATATAACTTTTTTATTTACTAACCGATTGAAATGAAATAAACACTAAATGTTAAGTTAAAAATGCACCAAAATGTAAGTGAAAACCGTAGACAAATCAGCTTAGCCGTTTTCGAGTCTATAACGGACAAACATACCGATAGACACACAGACAAACAGTTTTTTTTTGTAACATGATTTTGTGTTCTATTGTATCAATGAAGATCACTGAACAATTTTTTAAATTATCTTCAATGTACAGACACCGACCGGTTACAGCTTTATTATAATGTGTGATTCAGCCAATAAATACATTACTCATTTGAAAAAATAGATTACATATCCTGGTTTCTTCTTCTTATTGAATGAGAGTGGTCAATTTAAGGCGATGCTCACTGCAACTATTAGTCTAACCAACTATCATCTCCACGTGCGTCTGCTCCAACACCAAGTTATACGCCGTGCGTGCGGCAGTAAAGAGGCGGTCACGCGGCGGCCGTTTGCCGGACGTATGTTTATGTGCAGCCTAACGACGCACTACGCAAGTGTGTGGCACTCTTACGGCTCTGAGCGTACATGTTTGACGCCTTGGTCAGGTTACATTATTGAAAAATACAACGTTGCTTAACATCAGGCAAGTTCTAGCCAAGCATGAGCCCATAGCATGTAATAAAATATATATTTTTCATGAAATATTCATATTTTGTTTTAAAAGATCGTCGGTTGATAAACCAGAGAGAGCATAAATTAATGTATTAAAATAAATAATAATCACACAATTAGTTTGTTACTAAGAATTATATCGGATCCACAGTGAATCATTTGCAATTTCGGCTATGTTTTGAATATAAAAGTGGAAGATGTTCTAACAAACACTTACAATTTTACATACCTATATGCCTAAACTCGCCCACATTTAATGCTACGATATATTGAAGAGCGTAAACCGTGGCTACGATTTTGTAGCATTGTAATCCTATCTATCACTACCATTTATGACCGCTTTGTGTCAGCTACATTATTTGCAGTCAGTAACTTGACCTCTGAGTTGTATATACCTATTATAGTATGGTAGTCATTAAGCAATTACAACTCCTAGAGCGGTTTGAACAATGACATCAGAGTTGGCCTCTTTTATAGCTCCATTTTTTTAACTAAGCAAAGTTGCCATTTAAATAAAAATTTGGTAATATTCGTTTTCCAAAGTGACCTTAATTTGCCCACCATTGTGCACTACATTAGCGTAGAGTGCAGGCTGTATCTGTACAATCATTTAACTGGCCCGGACTAAGCACCGCACTGAGACGTTCAATGGGCTTAATGGTTACAGACAGGTGGAGCAACTACTTGTAATAAAAGTAAGTATGAGAGTGAAAAACCCTGGTGTCATAGTTTTCGAATCACTCTAGCTAGAGTGTCTGATATGCCTTAACTTAACATGACTTACCAACAACTAAAAGTGTCTTACCGACCCACGGAAGTATTAAGAAGTACCTACTTACTTATTTTTTGCTGGTTATTTTGTTTAGAAATTTCTAATTCACAATATATACTTAGTTATTTGTAAAAAAACAATGTGTATTCAAAAGTTCAAACTAAGGTTTTGCCTTAAAGTTTGTAACTTAAAAAGTCAAACAAGCTGCGAACCAAGCAAGCCAACAACTATTTTACTAAACCAGCCTATCTGAGATAGTTGCGGTAAACTATCAAATATAATTCGGGCCAAACTAGGTGGAATTGGGCAGCGCCGGCCGAGCGCGGCCGAAATAGCCCGAACGTTTTGAGGCTCATACGATTACAGCTGGAGACAAAATGGCCGATTCAAGAAGAAATATACGAGAGAATTGTGTTCCGTGATCGGATGGGGCGAGATAGGGTAGGATGAAGAGGAACGGTGTGGGAACAATAATAAAGGATTCGATATATAGGAACGATAATAGTGTCACATTCTAGAGTTCAAAATGTATAAACAGGCTACTGATTTGATTTATTAACATAACAATAACAGAATACATAATACAACTGCAGTAACATGGGAAATACTCTGCCATTAACGAATCACAAGCACCTACATATGTTTATAATATAAAACCATTGTTTTCGTAAAAATAGACCGTTTCGAAAGTATTTTTTGTATTTGATAATTGCGTATGAATGCCTCGATTAAAAAGACATAAGCAAAGTTCCATCGTTGCTATTTTATGTTCGAAATTTTGGTGGAGATAGATCGTTAACAATGTTGACTTATTTATAAATATTTTTATTTACAATAATAAGATATAAAAACAAAGGAAGAAGAACTAAACATAATACTTCTAACTACTACAAAAAGGGGCACTTAGATTATCTTTAGAGAAGCCTAAAGATAATCTAAGTGCTCCAGCCCACTACCAGAGGGCAGCGTGCCCAGCATACTTATAAATAGTTGTGGATATATGTATGTATATATGTATGTAAAAAATTACAGCATAGCTTATAAATGTGTTTAGTAGACGTTGAGCAAGTGGGCCTAAAATGTGGCATGGTAAAAATCAACTAATATTTTCCTTTCCAATTTACTACGAGCATGTCTTACGATAATTTTTATAATGTTATTTTCTTGTTTTTGTACACTATCGTCCCTAGTAATCTGGTCGTGTCCAGCGCACATCAGTAAGGGGATTGTGCGCGACGTGTATGGATGCCGGGCTAGGGAGATCTGTAGGAACGATGTGTTTGTTGTGTAACCGTTGGATTCTGAATCCTTTGGTTTTTTCATTTTCTGGCTTAATGCGCAAGTCGTGCGATGCCAGAAAATGTAAAAAGTCAAACAATCCTAATGTCAGTTAGCTGTCATTGTCACCTTCTGGCCCAAGTCGATTCGGCATGGTCATTGCAACCACCAGCCGGCGGGGCTTCCAGTTCTTGCTTGGCTAATAAGATTCGCTGGAGACCAGTCGCTTGTCCTTCCTTACTCGTTTGACTCGCCGGGGAGACTGAACCCCAAGTGCTAATAGTAAAATTTACATATAGAAGTGCGCGATCTTTGAAACCCTCTGCCGGTAAGTCTACCATCCGTAGGCTTCTATCTTTCACCTTTGTTCATCAGTGCACACCGTGATCAGCTGTTCTCCTTGCTCACAGGGTCTTTGTGTCGACGGTACCTTGTTCCAGCTGGCTGCTGAAAGCCTCTAATCTGCCTAGTCACACATTTTTATAACTACCTACGGAACTTCTGTAAAACCCCGTCTCGGGTAAGTAGCTTGTACCATAAACCTTCAATTAATCTATATTTCACCTGGAAAACTGTGATCAATGATTTATTCCTTGCTCACAGGGTTTTTTTATACTACCTCTGAAACTCAAGCGAGGGTGCCTCCACCTTCGCCACACTACACTACACCCGACGGTCTGCTGGTCAGCTCCGCAGCCTGAGGGTTGCCTAAACAACCCCCTGCGCCGCTGCAGCAGCACCTGGCTCCGGGCCATCTGTATCTCAGGGTAACAGTGGGTAGGCCGAGCCTACCCACATTCAAAATTTTAATGTATTGTCCCTTAACAAATTAATTGATATATGGTTGCAAAACTAGTATGTAGGCTCGAAACCCACCTTGAATAGCATCTACTGCTGATCTAGCTGGCATTCTGTAACTAAGGCGCCCATTTATTGTTCTACCACCTAAATTCTGTAAATCTAGTTAGCCCTTCAGGCACTGCGCTGATCCTATTATATATTAACTATCTTCTACAAGTATCATTAATAAATAACCTTATCATTCTCAGTCGCTTTCTTTCATTTACTATCTACCTAGTTAAAATAAGTAGGTTCTAGTTATAAAAAGGTTACACTGGCGCCCAACGTGGGGCTAACTAGATTTACAAGTGGGGCTAAGTAGGTTCTAGTTATAAAAAGGTTACACTAGGCAGATTAGAGGCTTTCAGCAGCCAGCTGGAACAAGGTACCGTCGACACAAAGACCCTGTGAGCAAGGAGAACAACTGATCACGGTGTGCACTGATGAACAAAGGTGAAAGATAGAAGCCTACGGATGGTAGACTTACCGGCAGAGGGTTTCAAAGATCGCGCACTTCTATATGTAAATTTTACTATTAGCACTTGGGGTTCAGTCTCCCCGGCGAGTCAAACGAGTAAGGAAGGACAAGCGACTGGTCTCCAGCGAATCTTATTAGCCAAGCAAGAACTGGAAGCCCCGCCGGCTGGTGGTTGCAATGACCATGCCGAATCGACTTGGGCCAGAAGGTGACAATGACAGCTAACTGACATTAGGATTGTTTGACTTTTTACATTTTCTGGCATCGCACGACTTGCGCATTAAGCCAGAAAATGAAAAAACCAAAGGATTCAGAATCCAACGGTTACAGTTGGGAGACATACTACACGGGGGGACATACTTGAGATATTTACTGGTATTTTATACTGTGGTATTGTATAGAAATTCATCAAATTGCACCCATTGAGACTCCCTGTTTTCCACGTACTATAATCCAGCGATTTTCAAAGCGAGAGTGAATCGGTTTTTTATCGGGTAAGCACGTTCTATCTTAGGTCAGAAGCCTTTGCCTACCATCATGCAAGCATTACTCGTAGCCATAAACACAGTTGCGAGAAACATACGGACTATACATAAAGCAGGAGAGGAGAAACAGATCTTTTAAAAGAAACAACATAATAGATATTTTTATCCCTTTATTTTTCTGATTACAACATATTATAGGTATACTCGTATTACATTGTACCCAAGCAACTTTACTGCTTTGTTCTATAGACATCCTTGAATAACAGTCCTACCTACAATAGGTACCTAGTAACAAGTTTAACATAAAATAAATCGCAATAATTACTAACATAGAATGATCATGTTTTATAAGGAAAAGGGAATAAATGGCTATTTGAATTTGAACAAGTTTATAAAATCCAGTTATATAGTTACCTAAAGAAAATGGTGACATGTTGTAAACATTAATTTAACAAACTTTTTATGCAAAACCCCTCATCTCCCAACATAAACATTATCAGCGATTACAAAGACTTAGAACCGAATATCAATAGAATATGAATATGCTACTGTCACCTTTTTCTAAGGAATGACCTCACCTTCCCGTTCAGGACCCTCAGTTAGAATAAATTTGGAGCTCCGACATACTGGCAGCGTCCGGGCCATAATAACTGTTATTTATATTATATGTACCAGGGGGGCATGCTCTACCGGTAAAGGTATTCTGTAGTTAAAGTTTGTGTTTGAGATTAGTTCCAGCTATATCTGTTCATCGATGTTATAGTAAGAGCGATGGACTCTATTTTAAATAAATATAGGTTTCGGTTCAGTCGCCTTCAATATAAAATTGGTATTTAGGCTCTAAAGCATAACCTAACCATTAAAAACGAGATTTAAAACTTTATTTAACGAGTTTTTGTATTTCCATAACCATAAATTAGTAAATGGTGGCTATGTAATTCTTTAAAAAAGATAAAAGATAAAGAATCTTTATTGATACTATAAAGTTGTAACATACATAGGTATAGGTATAAGTACTAATATCATAGAATAATAAATAAAATAAAATAAAATAGCCTTTATTCCCTTAAAAACTAGATATTTACAATGTTTAAGATGTGAAACTGTATCAATTTATTAAAAAAATTGTGATATATTATAATTGTGTTATAAGGACACCCAAGTACGGGTATAGGCCTCCTCCATTGCCTTCCAAGTAGTGCGGTCTCTAGCTAGTCGTGGCCAGGTTACGCCTGCAACCTGGGTAATGTCATCGCGCCACCTCTTCTTTTGCCGTCCCCTTGTCCTAGTGCTGTCTCGTGGGTACCAGTGGACGATCCTCTCGCTCCACCTATTGTCCGTGGTTCTCGCGACATGACCGGCCCACTTCCACTTAAGACGGCAAAGCATTTTGACTGCGTCGATTAGTTTCGTCTTCCGTCTTATATCTGCGCTTTTCACTTTGTCTATAAGCTTTATTCCCAACATTGATCTCTCAGTAGCACGCTGAAACTTAGCAATTTTATTGACTATGTCCTTACTTAGTGCCCAGGTCTGGCAGCCGTACAGGAGAGTCGGGAGGATGGTATTGTCCATGAGACGCTTCTTAAGATGTACTGGGACTCGACTTTTAAATACATCTTTATTAGCCCAATATTTCTTCCAAGCTGTCGCTATTCTTCTGTCTACTTCTTTGGTGGTGGCATCCTGAAAAGATAGTATTTGTCCAAGGTAGATATATTCCTGTACATATTCTATGCAGGTATTGTTTATTTTTACTGGGTTTTGTTCTCCGTTAGTCATAACCTTTGTTTTGCTGAAGTTCATATGTAAGCCAATTTTCCTGCTCTCCTGGTCGAGTGACTCTAGCATACTCTGCAAGGACTCATGTGTTTCGGCCAGGATCACGATGTCGTCAGCGAAACGAAGGTGCGTGAGCCGTTCGCCATCTATATTCAGGCCGCATGAAGACCAGTCAAGTTTCTTGAACATCGACTCTAAAATGGCCGTGAACATCTTTGGAGAGACAGGATCACCTTGTTTAATACCTCTTTTAATCTCAAATGCAGGACCAATTTGTTCAGTTTTTATTTTTGCGTAGCACTTAGCATATATTACTCGTAGTATGGATATATATTTTTCATGTATTCCTTGTTCTTCCAGGCTGTTCCAGAGATGCCCATGTGAGATACTGTCGAACGCTTTTGTATAATCGATAAATGCTAAATATAGTCTTGTTGTATTCATTGTATCGCTCTATGCATTGACTCAGCGTAAACATATGGTCTACCGTAGAATATCCTCTTCTAAAGCCGGCTTGTTCCCGAGGCTGTTGTTCATCTAAGGCTTTTGTTATGCGGTATAAGATTGTAGCTGAAAATAATTTATACAAAGTAGGGAGCAAACTTATTGGTCGGTAATTGTCCATTTTATTGGGATCGCCTTTTTTGTAGAGTAAAGTTATTATCGCATAATGCCAGTCATCGGGAATCGTCTCTTTATCTACAATGTCATTGAAGAGTCTGGTCAGTAATGGCGCCAGCGGCTCTATCATGGCGATTACGGTGTCTGTAGTGACGCCATCTTCTCCTGGAGATTTGTTCCGTTTTAACTGACGAATCGCACGCTCAACCTCATCAACAAGTAGAGCAGGAATACATTCTGAACATTTAAAATTTGAGTAAGAGTCTATATTATCTTTACTTGAATATAGAGTCGAGTAGAATTTTGTGGCAGCCTGTATTATATCTTTTCTGTTTGTTATTTTGGTTTCAGAACTGTTGCTGATTGTTTGTATCCACTCTTTTTGTCGATCAAATATTTTCCTAGTGTTTTTGGTAGAGCTCCGTTTCTCTAACTCGATTTCCAAATATTTTTCTTTCTGTGTTTTCTTGTTTTCTGTAATTGATTTGTTGATTTTTTTATGTAGATATTTTAATCTATTTCTTTGTGTTTTTGTTCGCGTTTGTACATTTTTCAGGCTTTCTCTCTCATTTATCAAACTTTCTATCTCTGGTGTAACAAGTAGTAGCTCTCTATTTTTCTTTATACTGGGCAGCTTGGAGACACAGGATTTTATAGCTGATATCGTTTTTGTATAACAGTCATTTATACTATTGTTGTCTATAGTTGGTATTTGAAGAGCCATCAAACTTTTCAGAGAGTCCTCTTCTATTGGTGAGTAATTTTTGTTATTATGGCCGAATGATTTACGAGTTTTCTTGATATAGCTTAAATTGTAGGTCATTCTTAGCATTCTATGATCAGTCGAAAATTTGGTAGAGATTACTTCCAAGTTTGTTACACTGCGTTTTTGTTTGACAAGTATAAAGTCCACTTCATTATGTGTTTGGCCGTCTGGGGATTTCCAAGTCCATTTTTGTTTTTTGTTTTTCTTAAAAAATGTGTTTGTAATGGAAAACCTGTACTCTTGGCAGAAACTCAATAATGTCTCACCTCTCTTATTTCTTTCTCCGTAACCATACGGCCCGCAAATGTCGTTTTCTTCTATGAGGGGTAATCCAATTTTTGAGTTGAAATCACCCATAATTATAGTATGTTTTCCAGTTTTGTCTAGAGCTCTTAATATATCTTTGTAGAAAGATTTAACTAGACTATCGTCAGCTTTTTCTGTGGGAGCGTAAGCTTGTATTATATGTACAACGTGATTATGTATTTGTAGGTCGAGACGGACCACTCTACCGGAGTAAGTTTTGAAGTCGATGATAGAGTTTTTAAGGTGCGATGCTATCATGAAACCCACTCCATTTGTAGCTTTCTTATCGCCCCGGTACATTAATATATATTTCTCCTTTTCTATTATATGCTGTCCAAATATTTTGACTTCAGATAGTCCTATTATATCATACTTAATGTTTGATAGAGCATGATCTAATTGGATGATTCTATTATCGGCTTTTAGAGATCGTACATTGTAGGTACATAACTTTAGATGTGGTACTCGTTGACATGTTTGGAGATTAATTTCTTTTTGTTGTGTGATTTCTTTTGTTTTTTGAGACACATATTTTGCTGTCGATTGATGATCATTATTATAGCAATGAGGGTTCTGGTCTGAAAGCTTACCCGCGGTGACCAACCGTATTGGGAGCTTTTCGTTTTGTATATTATTATTTTTATTTTGTTCATTGTTTGTACTTCTTCGCGAGGTGGCTTGTTTATTCTTGGGTGCCAAGGTTCGTTGCTATTCTTTAGTATGTGTGGGCGGGGTCATTCCCTGTTTTTCTGCTTGAGGCGTTTTTTTCATAAAGGATGTGATAGTTGAGCTCGACCCTTGTACCGCTTTAGTAATTTTGACTGTTTTGTTTGTACTAGGCAAATTGATAATAGTATTTGTTTTTGATTTTTTGGTGATCTGTTCTGGTTTACCTGTAATTTTTTGGCTGCCTGCTGTGTTACTCTGTGGGCTAATAGAGAGCGCACGTTTATTGTTAGTTTTTTCTACGGGTTTTTCCCTCACAATAAGTCGGTCATACTTTAAGATTGCTGGAATTCCTTTATCCTTGTATTCTTGCAACTGTGGAATCAACGCTTTCCTTTTTTCCAAGACATTGGGAGGAAAATCTTCTTTTATGTATGCACCTGTACTTGACAAAGCAGACTTTTGTTGTAAAATTGCTAGCTTCTTTCCAAACGTATTTAAAGTAAGCCTAATAGGTCTCGGTTTTGAGCCCTTTTTGCCCATGCGTCCCACAAATTCTATGTCTCTTTGATCTATATCAATTGGCATGTTTAAAGTTATTACTTGAATTATAGTCTCCTCCAACTCTGAGTAATTTTTCTCTTCCTCAGATATGCCAAAGATTATTAAGTTTTTTTGTCGTAATTTCTTATCAAAAATATCAAGCCTTTTTTCATGTTCCGCCTGTTTATTTTCCAATTGCTGTAAATTATTCTCATACATACTGAACTTTTCTTCTATTTTTTCTGTAATGTTTTTTGTGATATTTACTTCCATCTGTTTAAGATTACTATTCATATCACCCTTTACCAGGTTTAAACTGCCATCCATATCCTCTTTAATCTGCATTCGCAATGCCTTAAACATTTCTGCAAGCGCACCTTGATCCGACATTTTCTTGACCGATTGCGCCCTCTATAATGTAGTTTCAAGTTAACAAACTGGCTGATTGAATGTGTAAGGCAACCCAGTTACACCTTGGTTCGTATATTGGTAATTTTTGCGATTTATATGTAGATATTGTACTGTTACTCGTTTCTAGATGTCGCCACTTTATGTGGATTTCGTGGATATGGTGTTGATAATAAGTTGTACTACCTTCGATAGATGGCGACACTTTCTATGAATTTGCGCTGTAATTCATGCAAACATTAATCGGTTACATTACAGAAGTGCCGCTGCTCGCTGATAGATGGCGAAACTTTGTATGTGTTTTTATTTGTCAAATATATGTTTCAATGGCACTTGTGATAATAAAGGCAGTGTCGGTAACACAGTTTCTGTTTCTTCGAGGTGATTATGAATATAGGTAAATATTGCAAGTCAGTAATGATATGAACGTTTAAATTTTGACAATAACAACTTTCGGCAATGTATTTTTTAATAATATGGTTTTGGAGGGATTCTAGGGTCTGAAATATGTGTGTTTTGTTTTCGTGGTTTGACAATATATGTGTGCACTCACTTGTTTCGCATATTGTGTTCCAAATCGTTCTCAAAACAAGGATTTGTTCTTCACTTCGAGCCACTCATATTTTGTGAGTTATTCGGTCTTCCTTTGTATTTATATTTGTATCCTTCAATAATTGCTGAAAAATAATAGTCCTGAAATATTTTTAACACAATTTCACTGGCTTAAAACGACTTTAACTATTTATTTAAAATATTTAATACGGGAGCACTTTCAGAGCAAACTAGCGAGGCGAGCGCCACCTAGCGAACCTCATAGAATATGCTACACAAATTACAATATTTCGTCAAATTGAATATATAATATTTCGTTTTAATAAAAAATTTAAAGTTACAATCTGTATTGTTAGTAAAATAATGAAAATTTTTGTTTTTAAAATCATGTCAAACATAATAGGTATGTAATCATACAATGTGTCAATTTAAATAAATAAAACTTAATTAAATAAATAAATAAAGGTAAATAAACCATTTGTATTTGTAGATATTACAAATGTATAAAAGTGCATCACAATCACGCTATTGGCGCAAAAACAAATTCATTACCTGAAGCTAAAACATATACATATATATTGCACTATATAAAATGACTTTAAAGCATAGATACCTAGATAAATCTAATCAGAACACGATAATACTAAAACCATTCACATCAATAGTTGATAGGCAACTAGACGAGTAAATAAATAAATATGTACATATATGTATGTATATCATGCATACAAAACGTCATAATATTATAATTAACAAACGATCAATCGGTTAAATGAAATTTGTATTTTGATTAGTGATTTACCGAAACTGGAATAAAACAGTAAATAAGAATAAATATTACACACATAAATCGCGTGCTAAGAAGTATCTAAAGCAAAAAAAATAATTATTTCAAAATCTTAAGTTTATTCACTTTATTGGGAATTTTATGATTTTAAAGAGATTGCAGCTTTTTTTAACAGAAAGTGATTGTTTGAACAAAACATATTTGTCTATCCATAATATAGGAATGTACATGTAATTGTGCATGTATGCATGTATGTCCCTAAGATAAACGTTAGTTAATATTTATTTTTACACCCAGAGTTCTTGAGATAACATCACGTCTATTATAAAACAAACTAAAGCCAACAAATTTTTCTAAATTGTTTTTTTTTTGTATGTACATCTAATTATCCCATTTTTCTCAAACTTACAGCCCCAGGACTCGGCGAGGTTTCTCCCCGACGTTGACGAGAGAGAATTAAGCATTACAAATGTCTGCGAGAGAAGAGAGAGAGTAAGGGGAATTCCGGCGTAATCTTTAAGCAATTTGTTCGCGGGTAATTCCTGCGTTCCGGCCTCGTCGGGCAAGTAAGCATTTTATTTTTTGTACATTCTAGTAGTCTAGATTTTAGTTATCTGGGAAGAAATCTAGGAAGTTTTTTTACTCGGACAAGAAGGTAAATTTTGATACGTAGTGACACTAGTATTTATCAAGAAAAAAGGCATGTATGCTTTATTATAATCTAGTCATTTTGTAATTATTGAAGTAACATCTAGTGTTTGATTGTTGGTCTGTTTGTTCCTTTTTCACATCTGTACCGCGACAGAGTTAGGAATCATCCTGATTTTTAGCATGGTGTTAGAATACATCCCCGAAGACTATTTTAGCTATTGCTTACTATCAGGCAAATCTTGGGACTAGTGCAAACATGTTTTAGGTAAAAAAAAATACGAGTACAATTAACTAGGGACTACTTCATAAATTCACAATTAAATATAAATACACATTAGTTACGTCAGATACATCCAAATGTTGATGAGCTAAAATTGTACTGGTGACAGAAAAGAAAGTTAATTAATTATACATTTATTTCATTTATCCCATATCTATTTACCTCTAAAGTATAGTAAAAACAAACTGCACCCTAACTCAAACCATTTAATTAACTAGATCAAATGTGGTCTTAGAGACCCTTTTAGCCGCAGTCCACTAACGATGTTTCTGAGCACTCAATAAAAGCGAAAAACCCTTTGATGTCGTAAAACAAACCGCCAAGATCACACGAATCTCGGGGCTGCTGTAATATTTAGTTTGATGTCGAAGACTTATCACCGAGGGACATCGCTTACGCGCGCCCCTAAATTACGTATCACTCGGGCACGGGATTTGGCACGTCCGCTTATTTTTTTTTGGAAATTATTTATAAAAAGTTAAATCACATCATTGGCTGCACTTAAATCTGTTTAAGTTTATTTTCTGTTTTGTAATTTCTTTTTTTTATGGTGTACATTAAAGTTATCACCTATTATATGTATTTCTATTCTACTAATGTTCATTTATTGGAAATATGAAAGAAAACTCCTTTAAAATACATACACAATATATATACTTAACAAATTCTGACGTTGTCATGGTTTTTTATGTAAATAAAAAAATGTATCTAATATAATATATGTTAGATATATTTTTATATTTAAGTAATTATTCATAAAATAAATAAAAACTTACTATAAATAATAAAAATAGAATGCACTCTGAGAAAAATATTTTATACAAAAAGTACTAAAACTATATTCTGAACAGAATTTTATAGTATGTATGTACCACCTATATATTTTAGTACCGAAGACAACGTATCATATTTAAATAAAAATTATCGCAATGTATACGCGTAACAAAGTGGCAAATTACTTGCCTCTCACTGTATCTTACCTACTGCTTACTCAAGTATTCTCTTCTACAGAATTTCACCGACTAAAAGAATTTATTAAAATTGAGAATTATTCAAATCGAGGGGGTGAGGCAGGGGGCGGGGGAGTAAATAGGGAAGATTATTGTCTTGAAGGAATACCGTCAAATAACTTTTACTTGATTTATTTTGAACCATTTATAAAGGCAAGTTTTGGTTAGTTCAAGAAAGTATCGGAAACTTTGTAAATATAAGTAAAATTACGACTATTTTGTGGTTACTGAGCCAATGCGACGAAAAAACGATCTTATCAATTTATTGTTATCCTTACTATATAATATTCCTATACACGCCTATAATAATAACCCTTCTTCATGCTAAAACAGCTAGACCGATGAGGATGTGTTGGGATAGATTTCACATATTATTCCTGTTTAATGTTACCTAGTAAAACCGCAGTCTATCACTAAAGTGTATTATATACTTTAAACACAAAACGTTTTTTATTCATAAATCTCAATCTTACTCTTACTCGTAAACGACGCAAAAAACACACGACCATATAAAAAAACAACATCACCTTTGAATATAATCACTAAGCAACCAATTATGGATTGATTTCCTATTTCATTTCCTCACATCATTTCCTATTACATAACAATCGAGAAAAACCTCAACCAATCAGCAAAGTAAACACAATTAAGGCTTGAAATAATACGAACCAAAATCAAGTATTTTCGGTACATTTCTGGCTTGTAAAAGCCATGATAAAAGGCATAGACGAATCAGATCAGAAACACATCACTAACTTTTTGGACAATTCAGCATGTTAATGATTGTGATTAAATAGATAAGTAAAATGAAATGTAATCAAAACTAACAAAAATAAATAAACTAAGGTCCGCTTGCAAAACGACTCTTAAACACGTTTAGCACTATACGTTTGATGAATGCGTTTAAAGATTGTTGTGCAAATGTTACAATCCTAGACTGCAGCAATGCTAATATTAAGTCAAACGCTCCCCTAATATACAGGTCGTAAAAAAACACATATTTTTATGCATTTTTTTTTGTACCGCTGATGTAAATAAATAAATTGGTAAATAGCATGATTCAAACATCCATGATTTTTTTAATGAGTCGTCAATTACATCTAACGTCACTGTCAATGGCAATATTTCGTCGGTTTCGTCCACGCAATATCCCGGGAGGCTTCGACGCACTTCCGGCGGGATGTTGGCGGCACCGGAGGTAGATGTCGCTGCGAACTACGTAAACAAGGGCACATCTTGAATATAAACTTCTTTGGGAAACTTGCTGAGGTCAACGTACCGTGAAGAGAATTATGTGGAGTGGTATAGAGAGGTAGATAATGTGGAAGATACCAGTGGTATGGGGAAACTACAGTTTTCGTAAACCATCATCATCATTAGCCTGTGTTCACCCACTGTAGAGTATAGGCCTCCTCTCCAACTTAACACATAGTACGGTCTCCCGTCTGTCTGATCCATCTCCTACCAACGTGTTTAGAAATGTCAAACAGTAAAAAAATTATATGAAAAAAAAAATAACAGTGAAATAACCGGACCTAGATATACAACGCTTTCATACGAGTGTAAACTTCTAACATAGTGCTAGTGCTATTTGTAAAAAAGAAACTCTTAGGGCCTTATTACAAAACGTGGTTTAAATATAAGTCTAGACCAAGTCCGTTTTAGTTGTTTGACTATTGTCTGTCTACTGTCATAATTATCAAACTGTCAAAATGTTCCAATGTTAAATCAAAGCTCCAATTTGAAATTGTCATTTTGATTGCTTGTATGTGACATTTGATCAACCAAAACCGATTTTTAATTTTCTTAGTCCTAGACTAACATTTAAACCTCGTTTTGTAATAAGACGGTTAGTTTTCAATGTAAACTTGTGAGTTGAAATAACAAAAATGTATATAATAACAAGTTCAAAATCAAGTCAATTATTGCAACCCAATAAACAATACAATAGTTTATTCGTAGAAATAACTTAATATACTATCTTGGTATATAAGTTTATCTGCAAAAAATATCTATTTCACACACGTCTTGTGTCCAATAATTACAAACAGGACCTGTGTTCCCCATTTATATTAATAGAGGGCGTTAACAGCAGAATTAGTGATCAGAACAGATAACCTCATTCCGACCCCATTACTAAGGAGTGGCGAAAGTAAACAAGTTTGGACTCAGTAAAACTACTACGAACTTTTAATAGGTATTTTTTTAGTTAAAAATTTTCTACTTTCTTTGATTATAAAAAAAATATTGTAGTTCCTTTTTGAGATCACGCTTCAATGACAACTCTTTTTACCTAAGATCAATCAGTTTTTTTTATATGGTGAATACTTAATTTTTTCTATGACCAAATCTTTATCCACACTTAAACTACACAAAATTCATCACCAAATTCACTAGTGTAGTCCCGGTATCAAACCCAACTCCCTCCAATCATAAGATAGCCATTTCCCCACATAGCCACTCCTTGTTTTCTGTCCACAGTAGAGCTACAGAGCCTCGCTCGGTTCGCGCGCCGCGAGAGAAATCTCACGCACTTCAATCTAAGGGATTTACGGGGAAGCGATACGTGCACTATTTATTAACGGTAGGCCAGGAAATTAGCTGATTAGAGCAGTTTATTGGATCTTCTAGGTATAATTATGGTGACTTTTCGAGCATAGAATTAGTTGTACGAATATTGAAGCCGGTTCATTAAAGATTTTTAAATTAAAGTTTTTTAAATGGCGGACAAAGTCAGTTCACTTTTTTCGCTCAAACGGAGGAAATACTTACCTTTATTAAACCAGGTAATAGTTGCTATTCAATTTACTACTATCATGTATTTAAAATGTATGTACAGCCTAGGAGAGAAGGATTGTACCCAGCATTCGGTCGACAAAGTCTGAAGGCAATGTACAACCAACATTTTAGGTAAGATATTGAATCAGGCCTTTTTTTGCGTTGCTAAATCCATTGTAAATGAAATTCTGGAGAAATATGTAGTGATTTTCCGCTGTGACTGCTCCTTAACCGGCTTCAAACAACAAACGTGGTGGTTTTTAGGCGTGTTCCTCCATATACCACCGCCACACTCTCCTCCTAACCAACGTGGCCTCCGTGGCTCTCAAGATCTTATCAACACCGCACCTTGTGTCTTCAAGTTATTGTAGTTCTCCTTCGGCACAGAATACCTACATAATACAACCTTCGGCAAGATATTCTCGTCAACACGTGTTTCGCCTCTCTACGAGGCAACCTCAGGACGTGTTGACTCCTCGAACGTCGGCCCAAAAGACATATTTTTTTTGTCATTCATATTATTTGAGGACTTTTGTTACTTTTATCAAAAGATAGATTGAGTTAGTTGATTTTTTGTTATCACATCTGGGATTACAACGCCAGGGTAAACTGATTTTAAAACAGCAATTTTCTTTTTTGACTTGATAATAGAAATATATCTGTAAGCTCGTGGCCCCACAGCTAGCAGAGAGTCCCAGTAACAGATACGTGCAATTAATTAACTGGGAGCTGTATGTACGTCACGGAGCTACAATAACTCCTGCGATACTAATATTGTCGACACAACACATTCTTAACTTGATACTGTTGGGACAAAGAGTTCTTGGTGGGTGAGTTGGTAACTCTAGGGGTGGAAGTTTTCAAATCACCTTTAGCGCACAGGTCTTAATTTTCTTATCCAATTTCTTGGGATTTGAAACTACTTGAAGGGAAATTCCTTTTGCGTATTACCTAACTAGTTTTTTTTCTATAATAATTTTTGTCCTATTATACTGTCTTGTACAATGTACAGTAAGTTTTTTGAATAAATTCCGAACGGAAATAAAAAAACAATGCTGATATTTAGTTGTAAGTAACGTTGCCCTTTATTGTTGCCAGTTTTTTTCTGGACAACTAAGTTAATATGTATATACATAAATTGAAACGTAAGGAAGTACTTGTAATTATAGACTAATTTTAGTTAACAAGCCAATTTTCTCCAATCGCCAACTTATTGATTACTCTTATTTCGCCAACAAACTCATGTTTGTCAGAATTTCTTTATCTATTACAAGCTCAATCTACCTCTTGATTCCTATAAATCTCCATCCCCAGACAATACCATTCAAATCTTCCTCAATAAAACGGTCCTTACCTAATTTATCTACATAATTCTTGCCTGTGCCGGCGGCTTGTCTGTCAACAAAAGAACTAGGTTGGTCCAAAGTATCCTTAATTCCATTTTATCCGACGTCCTTACGCTCAGTTATGATTATTGCTGTCGTAAAGCGAATTCCTCGGTATTTCCAGTAACAAATGCACGAAAAACTGTGAGACGATGATGTGGAATGGTGGGAGATAGAACTTAGAAGGTTATTTGGAAAAAATATTTGAGTTCTTTTTTGTTTTTTAGCTCATGGATTTTAATTTCATAGAGCTGGTTATTGAAACAACGGGCACCAAGTTTCCAGAAGTAAGGATTACAAGTTCATATTAGAAGCAAGGTCTGTATAACATAGAATATAATATAATATCACCGTCATACAAATATGCTGTGTACATTTAATACAGTAGGCAATCCATAATAATACACTTGTATTGTTTGCTGTAGATAAAAAATGGAAATTAGTTCTATGAAAATTACAATAACATCAAGATTAAGACACTACTAGTTAGTTGTAATTAAAAAAATAAAAAAGCGCTTACTTTGGTATTTTTTTTAGTTTTTTTTTATACCTTGAACTTTTTAATTAGGTACTCTACATTTTTTATTTTTTTTTCAAATCCTCGTCGCCAAGCAGTATCTAGTAAATAATTTCGTTTTATTCGGCGCCGCGCCGCGAGATGGCGTGTGATGGACGTAAAATGTATTACGCTCGAATTACGCGGAAACGGCACATCATTTTACTACCTGCGAATCATGTTTACTTTCTGAATAAAAGAAATACAATACGCACGGAATCGGTGGGAGAAGCCGCCGTGTTGAAATTGCGATTTTATTTGGAGAAATTGTTCTTTTTTGGTTCAATTTCGCCATAAATTAAGAACAGTGATCAATCTTGCCATAGCAGGGCTACTGTCTAACTTTCTGTTCGTTGTTACATGATTATTTTACAAAATTATTTTACAATACCTTCTCATTAGAACTGCTATGCAACATAATAATGACTCCCGCTAAAAGAACATACAACGAAAAAGAAACAAACTTATTTAATTACTTACTGAAGTAAGAGTGAGATAAATTATATCTTCAATAGTTTTTCCACTAATCGTACCGAATCAGTTTACTCAAGCTACGTACCATTACTAAAACTCTTTTACTAGCTAACCCATAAAAAACTTCCAAAGCAAACATCAAGCACGATCACAAGACGTATAACAACAGAAAGACAGATAACAAGACCGCTAACAAAATATGAGTATCAGACTATCACTATTCCCCGATCGCTATCCCTCCTATATACCTATAAATAGGCAGTAAACTATTCAAAATGGCGGCCCTTGATCGCGGACACTAAATCCCGGGAAAATATTTATTTCCATTCATAAAAAATAAGTGCGGTCTCAGCAAATAGGTGGTACAATAAAACGGCAGAATAGCAAAGAGTTTGTAAGGTTGGTCGGGAAGATTCGGGTATGTTCTCCCGTTTTCGGGGGAGTATTTATGGTGGAAGAAAATGGATGGTTTTACAGAAGTTGAATGACATGGTTGAAAAATTTGAATAGTAATAAGTGTTTATCTTTAATTTTAAGGTCAAATTTTCTATCTTATTATTGAGGGTTGTGAGTCACTCGTAGCACCATTTCATTGTGGAAGTTATTTGACACCAAAGTTTTATCTCAGTTCATGAAATATGAAAACAACCACATTACTTGTGTTTACAATAATTTTAATGATGCTCATAAAATGTATTTCGCTTGATCTGATGAGAAACTTTATCACAAGGAAAATAATATTTTCTTTCATTTCTTGCAAATCTTATCACAGAATGAACACTGACCTGCTATACTCGTATTTGTTATCTAGCGAAGCTCATCGTAGCAGGAATCCACTCCACATGCCACAACAAGTTGCCTACATCGTGGAGTAAGTTCACACACTTCACTACATTTTTGCGGCGAGATGACATAGATTAGATAACAGCGGCTTTAGCATAGCTTGGTAAGTAATTCATAAAAAGAAACTGCTTTCTAATCAATGAAAAAAAAGAGGTTATCAGTATTTCGAAAGTTTCTTTATGTCCACTCTTTTCCGTGAGCCATCAAAACTTTGTAGTTTGGATCTTTTGTTACGAATTCAAATACGAAAATTAACAGTTAGTTGTGTCCTGATATTTCCCAACCAGCGATTCAAGATTAATGGGGCCAGAACCCTTTTACTTCATAAATATATCGCTTGGAAAAAGCATGCTAATCCAAGTACCACATACAACATGCTATTGTTAATCAGTAATGTTGCTTTATTTAGGGATTATTAATTTTACTCTTCAAATTTTTTAACACGTGAGTCGCAATCTTTGTCTTCCCAAACCCACACCATCTTTTATAAATCCGCCGATGAATCACACATCATGCAACCTTGCTAAGCCTGTACAGGCGAGAGCTGCCACAGATTACTCGGTAGTTAGTGTGGGCAAGCGCCGCCAATCACACTGCGGCCGCCAATTTAACTTTTAATCAAACCCGCACCGCTGTACTGAACACCGCAAGCTGGAGTAAGGAGATGCAGAGGGATAACTGACACTAAAATAAATAAGCAAAGATATCACTAAATATATTTTTTATTGTATTTATCTAACTACCGCGCGTGACTCATGTGACCCAGGATTTAATTCTATCACTGCATCAAATTTGAATAAACATTCATCGTGAATTAGATACAAACACATTCACAAGCATTCGTCTTCATAACATAAGGGGGACTACCTAATTGCCCTTGATTATTGGCATACATATATTTTTTAAATTAAAATGATTAATGGCTTAATATATTTTGATTCGCCCATTGTACAAAGTTATATGTGTTCATAAAGGTTACTATTTATATATAAATTTTTCAGATCTATCCTTCTGTGCCTACCTACTCCGCTAGTACCGACCACAACAAAAGATGTACTCAGGTTAGTAATAAGGGCGGCATGGGGGCACGCATGCACTGACCTCTACTTGTAGATAACGCTATCACTTACAGCTGTATGAAACATGCACAAAAGTGTTGGTCTAATGTGCTACCGTGATGCTAATCAAAATAGCCCATCTTTTAAGACAAACACATTTCCATACTGTCCAACTAATTATCCTAAATGTATTCCATTTCTTTTGCATTGCAATACTATATTATTTCCCGTAATATCTATACGTAAATCTATCCGTTTCTGTCCGGGGTTATGTTTTATGACAAACAAATTAAACTATGTAGGCTGAGATGCAAAGAAAAAAACACAGCACAATGACTATTTTAAAACCTCTCTATATCTTACTTCTAGATATATAAAAAAAAAAAACGGTAATAGAGATATTTTGTATGCACGCAAAAATCACATACACTAGCTAGCGTCATCTACATACCCTACATCTGCACACAAATATGAGTGAAAGTGCCAAGTTTTCCTTCTCCCACCACAAGGTGGCGCAGTTATTAACCTGACCGGGGCACCTGTTGACAGAATCAACGCTTTGTTCCTTCCGTGTTATGACGGACATTATTGGTAGCTTTTTGTACTGACATTGATATGGAAATAGGCTAGTTTAATATTTGAAGACAGACTTCAGGGTGGTTTTACATCAAACGAACATAACGAACGTAATCATACGCTAGAACACAAGAACACTTTGAAGAGACTGCTCAAGGGACAAGAACGCTCTAAGTACCTGCTCGGGCGCCGTTTACATCGAGCGAGCTTGCAATCTTAGAGCATTCTATAAAATCTTTGCGAACGCACTGAGAACAACGATAGAATGCTCTACTCCCGTGTATACTAAAATACTTTAACAAAGAGGGGATAGAATGAGCATTTGCTCGCTTGGTGTAAATCCACCGTACCCAGGTTGTGCCTGCATATAAATCGATAGTTATTGTTTAATAAACACAATTTGATTATTTATGTGCTCGAAGCTCCCAGGTATATGATTTTCTTTTTGTTTACTTCAGACTTCATTTAGGTCATCAGTTTTCTTGTACCACGGGAACTTTGACGCAAACAATAAATTAATTGAAATTCATGAAATACCGCTAAATATGTCGAGCTTAGACCCATTTGCACCTGAATTATCCAATAAAGTTGCTGCAAGTGTTTAATAGACGTTGTGCGAGCAGGCGTTACTATAACTGCAATCTAAATAAAGTATAGTATAATAGTTATTTATAATAATTTAAATCCTCCCCCCCAGCTCCCCCCCTGTATCGCCACAAACAGGCCGCGTAGCGACGCACTTTTTATTGGCATTAGTTGCGACCTCACTTTATTGACTGCACGAGTAAAGCCAGGAAGGCTCTATTATACTGACAGTTATAGGGAAAGTTTTGTTTGCTATTTGAATTTAGATGGTTATGCTAAACCAATAAAGAGTTCCATTGACAAGAGTCAGGCAAATATGTCAGGATTTGGAATACAATGTTATCTAAACTCTCACAGGCAAATCATAATTGTTTATCGTGCTGTGTTGTTGTATTTTAATGTAATATCGACGCAACATTAATGGACGTAGAGGTTCTACGTCGTAGCAAGTCGTAGATGCTACGAATATTATGATAGTCTGTTATCGTGTAATTACTACGTAAAGTTTTAGTAATTTATTTTTGTACAAGAATAGTTCGTTTGTATACAAATAGTTATTAAACTTTCATAACAATGAAACTAAGGTTCTGGAATTAGTAATAACTAATAATACGCCACTTGACATTTAAATATTATTTTTTCAAAAGATCGTTTTCTATGATGCCTGTTGAAATAATACAGAAAAGTAATAAAAATCATAATCTCACAACTTCCTGAAAAATATAGTTTATTTTAATCTAACTATTTAAATCCTCGTAAATCTAAATGGGGTGATTCCGAGCAAGTTGCAGTTTATAGGGAGGTCCAAATTAAATTCCGTGTCGGTATTGGGGCATAATTCTACGCAAATTGATCGGCGCTCGGAACTTCAAACAAGTGCTCATAACTCCGGCAGTTAATGCCCTGGCTTGGATTAAACATGACGAGGACAAGAAGTCTTCATTTTCTATGACCTTTAAGGAAGGTTTTCTTAAAGTTCTATAGTCTATTGTTCATTCATAAAGGGTGTTCTCTTGGGCAGATACATCGTGGTGGGCGCCCAGGTCTTTTCACGAAAGACGAATGTGCTCGGATATTGTGGTCCTCAAACAAACCTCCATTAAAAAGATCTCTTGCCTGGAAAAAACCTAATACTAGTAGTCGAATCTAGGGTTGAGTATATATGTATATGTACCCATAACTTGACAAATTATATAATATAGCATGCTAGTTAATGTAACTAACTCCATAATTTTTCAATGTCTTGCCATCTTGACTATATTTGACACTTTTGGGCCCTCTATATTCAGCCTGCCTTAATTTCCAGCGTGGTATTTATTTAGCATATTATCTTGATTAGTCCGCGCAACAGCCGGGTCTGTCGGAGGGTGACAAACCCTCAGCCGCCTTGTAGGGTTGTAGGGCCTCGTGCCCTGTAACCCTGACCCCGATCTATTTTAAAACAATTGCGAGGGAAATATTGTTTGTTCGTATATTTTGTTTTTGACAAAGTTTTAAGCCATTTTTGTTTGATATAGTAATACATACATACTTTTGGCAGACAACTATTAAATGCCGAGTGCTACTAGCATATTTTGTACTAGTAAACGCCTGCGGTTTTGCTTGCATTATTTGGAGATAAAAAGTAGCCTATGACACTTCTAAGACCTCATACTACATACATACCAAAAAGCATAATGATTCGTTTAGTCGTTCTTGCGTTAAGAGCGCTTTAATAAACAGATAAACAGACAAACGCTCTAAAAACTGCTGAAAGCTATTCTGTTATGGATTTAAAGTATACCCAAACATTTCTTTTTTGTACTATCTTTTATGTTCAGATTGTTAGACCCGCTTCAGCATATTATATGTATAGATAGATATAGACAACATGTTGTCTACAAGGAAATGCGGTATCTAATATATTATTAATTAAAACTCAACCAAATCACTGCAGCTCATCATATGAATGAAATACATAACATGTGTAAACACACATTACATCAACATACGCAAATGTAGGAGGATTTCACATACCTAAATACAAGCTATTTCTACGACAACAAATTCGAGGGTAGATTTCTAACCCACGAGTACTTATTTTGACAGTAGCAAGTGTGGAACACAATTGATTTGTAAACTATTATTTAGTTGCATCTAAACCCGACCGCAAAAGCCAGTCAATTCTATTATTGGTTATCGAACTCAAGCTTAACTAACTGAAGATCAAATATTTGCGCCGGTTAATTGCTCCGCTGTAAGTAATAGTTTCAGTTTAATTGTATTCTAATCTAATCGAGTTCAGTTAATCGCTTGATTTGTTTCGATTGTGTTGGGTAACTGGCCCTTTGTTGCGTAATTAACTCATATTTTAAAACAATTTTCGGACTAAATTTAGGAGGAAGCAATTATTTTATGGGCACGGTTATTCGTCCTCGTTAAGTTGTCAACTGTACAGTTATATTTTCGGTTAAGGCGCTTATAGATGTTACAAGACTTACTGTAACTTATACAGAAACTAAGATAAAAATATTATTTTACTAACTAAATAGGAAATTGAGATTTTTCATATAACTGCAGTGTATTTAACAAGATTAATAAATGACTACAAATTTTCATAAACTTGGTAGTATGACTAAAATAAAGAGTCACAATAAATATTAATCGTTTCCTTGTATTCAATTCATAACTCATCATCCATAGACAGACAATAACGTGTGTTTTTTTTCTGTTAATTTACTCCGTCATAAACAGCAACAAACTGAATAAACAAGCCAACAAAAAACAACAATCCAAAGCGTCAGTTGACAATGTCTTCTTCAGCCATTCTTTGCGTGTGAAGTCATTCCTTCACCCAGCCGTGTCTGAGTGACTCTTCTTCCACTTGACTTGTTCACTGAGACCTGCGACATACAAAACCCGTTGCCAAGGAACTATGGAAAAAGGACTATTGTACACTATAACTAGTGACAGTATATAAAATAATACGCAATAATACCTAGATTGTAACTATGTATGTACTTATTTAGGTTGTTTTGATCTATTTCATATATAGAGGACGTACTCTTCTTACATAGCACATCGATTTTTAAAAGCATATCACGTCAAACTCAGCTAGTTAAAGATAGACAAATTTGTTCAACAGTTATTTTGCTAGCGGGCTAGGATAAAAAGAAATATATCTCAACATATCTCGTAATTCATAAAGATAAAATTAATGAAGACAGCATTTATATTTTAAACGCAATACATATTTTTATATTTTTTTAGTTCATAAGGTAATAATATCACCTTCATTCTTTTGTTCCTACAAACTTACTCGTACTATAAAATAGTATTTTACTATTGGAATAAGTACAATTCAAATATCGTGAATGCGAAGCCAAGTGTACGAAAATCCTTAGAAATAGATATAATGCTCAGTCGTTTTGATCGCTGTCACGAAATTTTTTAATATTTCTCTGAATAAAAAGAACATTGAGTTAAACATTTCTTAGATTGCCTAACTAATTGTGTTCTAAACGAAATAATACCGAACAATTACATCATAAGCTAAATTTTATTTAAGATTTTAATTTTATTACTTTTTTATAGTCTGCCTTAAAATAATCTAAAAACGGCTCTTTTTATGTTAATATGCCCCTAATCAGCTTAATTTAAACATAATCATCAACATTATCAGCCCGTTATTGCCCACTGCCAAGCATAGGCCTCTATTCTAGTACGCCACTCGTCACGGACTGGAGACCCATGACTGGCCATAGAAACAGAGGTCGCCCAGCAATGCGGTGGGTTGACGACATTAGAACAACCGCAGGGAGCACCTGGATTCAATATGCACAGGTCAATTTGATATCATAAAATGTTAAGTAATCGACTTACAAAATACTTTAGTAAATATAATATATTTAAAAAACGAAATGACAAGTATCCTCATCATTTTTCATAACAAAGTTACAAGCGACCACCAACTTGTCATTCCAATTTTCATCAACCATCCAAAACCATATTCCTAAAACCCCTGTCCCATCGATCCACAAAAATCACCCCATATCTGAGCCATTAACTTGGTCGGATACATTAATAAACGAAGCATGAACGAAATATCGCTTTAAATGCATATTATCGAACTGGAGAGCCCTCTGTGCAGATAATCTGTTTAGTACGATACCGGTATTAACAACGTATATATCGGTTTGATGTCGCAGGTAATATTTCTCGGAAAGCTTTACTGACAAACATAAGCTCGGTTTGGTAAAGATAGTAGTGAATTACGTGAATTCAGGATATCGATGTGGGTGTATCGTGTATTTGTGATGCTGTGGTTTCATTTGTCCCTATATGTACTTACCACAGCATAGCTTCGTCATTGAAACTTCACAATATTTTGATCGTTTTCCATTCCTAAATCGTCAGTAAGCTTTTGTCTCTAAATTTGGAGTTATAAAAACAAGTGCTGTTGCGATTTGAATTAAAGTGTGGTTCATAGGATTTCCAAAAATCGTTCCTTCAGTTAACACGCCAGCTATCTTGTTTGTATGCGCTATTCGGAGTACTATATAAGTACCTGTATAAACTGAAAATTCAAAGCCAAGCTATACTGTAGCATAGTGTATTATAATAAAGCCCTAGTAGCCGGCGAGCGATACAATCTGCCTCTCGTTATCGATACTCGACAGAATAAACATTCTATTTCTAGCTCTGTTTCTTTACTCCTGCATTAAGTTATAGACAGTATGGGCGAACATTTTATTTTTAAGTTTAATAAAAATGTACTATCGAGGCACGAGACAAGGGCATAAATAGATAAAATCTAGAAAAAGATATTATCATGTATTAGAGAGGTCAAGAATTTGGCTGAAGTCCAAGAAAGCGTGTTCTCCACAGACAAGAGCCTGGCTCTTAGATTTAGATGATGAAGTCTGCAGGACTACAATACTATTTCAAACTAATGCAAGTATTATCACCAAAAGCTCGTACCTTGCATATATAATAATTACATATTCGTAATTGTACACGAATGACTGGAAGTTTTTTGGTGAATTGAAGTTAATTGACTCGTTGAACATTGTGTTCGTCATTCTATAATCACATATTATTATGTTACTTCTCCCATAATTTTATCCCTTAACGACGCAAGCATTACGCTGGCACCTACTACTATTTAAAATCCTAGATTATAAAGCGAAATCAAGGAACGTTTACGAATATTTTTAAATCTTCTTGTCGAATGAGAGTGGTTAACTCTGGTGTCGAGAGTTAATCAAACCTAAGGGCCTCTAACATGGCTTAACGACTGCCTTAATATGACAAACAGCCGAGACCTGCACTTTATCGTGTCATCCGACCCACGGATATATTTTTAAATGTCATCAAAAATATGGAACATTCCATACTGCCTTTCCACTCAGTCCCCGATTCCACCTTTATAAAATCACCTTGTACGAAATCCTCTTCTTTACGCTTATAAAATGTTATTTCGCTGCGAATCTGCAGAGACGGGGCTTGTACGCAAACACTGCGCGCAATCGCGGCTTAAAATACTCACAGGTGGAAACGTAGTACAGGTTTCTTTAATGTTTCTAACCTTAATTTGTGTTTCCTTTGATTATTCCGGGCCTCGTAAAATGTGGCCACACCCAACGGCGTTTTATTATATTTTATATTGTGCAATGTTCATGTATCTTACTAACACTAGTCTTTAAGTTGTTTTCTCTCTGTGTGCCGCTAACAAAATGGATCCATTGTTATCCAATAAATTAAATTTTGAATTTGAATTTGATGTAATTTTAATCAAATGTACTAGTTTTCGTAAGGCATGGTTAAATTTAACTATAACTACAGGCTAGCACTTACGTTAAAATGAACTTACTATTAATGGTTTAAAGAAGTCGGATTCTATTTTGAAGGTGAGAGTCATTTTATGTTTTTAATATGTTTTATCGTTTTAAAAAATAATAATAATTTCAAGTTTCTAGCCCACGTATTTGATATTTCTTAACACATTTATTAATTAAGAGGACATTAAATATGTACTCCTTAAGAGACAATTAATATTACTAAGCACTATTCAAAAACATACTTTTTTGCTAAATTATAAAATTACGTTATGAAAACATAGAAGAGTAGTGTCTAGAGTATTATGAATCACCTAAGCTTCTTTTGCTTTGGCATAACAAACATATTTATTTAATTTAATTGTTTCCACTTTACAAGCAAGTGTAGTGCGGTTCCACCGGTACAATTTTCGCTTCGTTGTATTTTTATTTTGTGAAAGCAAATATTGGAGAATCTCAAACAATAACTTCGATTTTTATGTCGTACGATTGTACTTTCAATGCGATACTGTCCGCTTCAGTAAATAAGCTTTATTATGGAAATGTTTAGCATAAGCATTTTATTTGTATATGTTTACTTCAAAAGTTAAGGTATATTTTAATCTTTGTTTGAATATGTTGCAGTTAATATTATGAAGATCATAAGCAATAGATAAAATACATAGTGGCATATTTACATCTGGGCGGTTACACACGCGAAAGACACGTTAAATGTGTAAGTTTCTGTACTGACAGAATGTAGATGATCGTCACATTTTTAAAGTCAAATTAAATCATTTAGTGCACTATGGTGTTTTCAATTACGATTTGGTTACAGATCCTATGCATGAAATAGGTACATGAAGAATGCAATATTTTCTCAGAAGGTGTTTGCAAGTATTTTTAGTTGTCTATAATTAACACAAAATGTATAAAAAAAACATAAAAAACAGTCATTAAAGTGTTAACTAATCTCATACAAACTTCTTTTTTTACAAAAAATATCTACTCTGGTACAGACTTATACTGAAAGCTCGATCAAAGCAAATAAAAACAGATTTCTACCATAGACCTATAACCTAAATCTCCTAAGAGTACTAATACCTATCCATCGCGAGGAATGTCCGCGAGATCAATGTGAATATAGCCCAGCTAACTCACACAGATGTAGTTGCAACGACAACTTAGTCAATAGCCACGTCATTAGCTATATCGTTATCTATACATATAATAAAGCTGAAGAGGGTCGAAGGTCTGAACATTAAAGATATTAAAAAAATAACGAGATACTTCGCATTGATAGCAGAACATGTTCCAACATTTATAGAAAATTTGTATCTGTTTGTCTGTTTATTTAAACGCTCATAACACATAACGGTTCAACTGATCATCATGAGTTTTGGTATGTACGTAGTATGAAATCTTAGAAGTGTCATACGTTGCTTTTTATCTCAAAATAATACGAGCGAAGTTGCGGGCGTCCACAGTACGAAAATAAAACTACGGCAAATAAGTCTATGTGACCACTTTAAACTGGCATATTATTTTTGAGGGTGCGTCTTTACAAATGGTAAAAAAAAACATTCTGGTACAAAAATCCACCTTCTTTATATAGTATGTCATTAATTTGTGAAGGTGTGGCTACATAATTGGCGATGTAAGTAATAATAATCAATTTATTTAAGACTGGATTTAAATGGAGAATTATTTGAATAGAGAAAGATAGTTAGACGTGTTTGGCTTATTTTGTCTGTGAAATTTACGAACGCGCTGTGGTTCAGACTCGCAGACTTGCAGGGTATAAGGTATAAGACACTAGATGGTTTAGATATAAGCACACAAATACAAATCAATAAAGAAATGCAAACAATTACTTTCTGGTTTGCAGTTATAGCTTGTTTTAAGTAATGAAGCATCTCACTTCATATAGAAATGAATCTTATGAGCAAACTTTGTGCGAATCATGAGTTGATATATAGAAGCATTTGCGACATGACATTTGTAAATAGTTACCTACTATTCTATATTGACAATTATTTTGACTTAACTAGCTAATCTTTATCTCCAAATGTCGCTACATCTCCTGGCCCGCGCCAGCCTGCAATGAGATTACGGGCCGGTTCCGCCATGTCCGGTGGTTCCAATCTAATTTTTCACTCACCTCCGACTCGGGATTACAGTTTTTAGCCCCTGCCAATATTTAGTTAGCAAGTTGGGCGCTGCTCAGTGACGCGTGCGCCGTGCGCGCGCTCTAATGGATCATACGGGCGGAGGTGGATGGGCAATAGATTGATAGGGGTTAGGAATACTAGTTAGATGATATTCGAAGTAAGCAGTATAATTTTGTATCGCTAAACAACCACTTTCTGTGACATAGGTAGGTACTCTTAGTTCAAAAGGTAGGGTTAAAATTTTCTAATTTAACATTGTGATTATGTCGTTTACCAATATACTGTATGTTGTCACTATATACCTCTGGCAGTGTATTGTATAAAGTCAGTAAGGAAATATCAAATTCCTGAAAAGATTTATGATGCATATTCAGTTTATACAACTTAATAGTAATATTCAGTAATCTTCTTTGATTTAGTTTTAAGTGATATATTTTTGTAATCAAAGGTAATAAAAGATTAAAATTTGGACTATGTATTTATAATTTTACTTCCAAAAACATATATTTCCAATACTATGCACGAGTACCTCTCTCGGCGCCAGCAGGTGAGTTCAAGTCCGCAGAGAGACGAGTACGGCTCGTATTGGAATATTTCGCAGCCAACAGCTGGAGCCATTTGGAAATAGCTGAGAATTGGAGCTTGCTTGTCGTTGCTAAAGTCTAGCATACCTAGGTTACCTAGCTAGATTATATTAATCCAGATAGGAAACCTAGACATAATCCGTCCTATTACAAAACGCGGTTTATATATTAGTCCAGGCCTTTGACGGTCGGTTCTTGTTGTTTAAACATCACATACAAACAACCAAATGTCAACTTCAAATTGGAACATTGATTTAGCATTGGTTACATTTTGACAGTATGATTATTACATGTTGGTGGATTGATCGACAAACATACAAAAAAAACCCAGATGGCTACATATAATGGTTCAGAAATGTATAGTTTATCAAATCGTATGTCGTAGTTTTGAAATTCTCTTAAATATATTTAGATACGTGCATGTTCAGCTAGCGGTTGTTTGATTTCATTTGACGTTTCGTTTCGTTCTTTATTTATACACTAGCTGTGCTCGCGACTTCGTCCGCGTGGAATAGTTATTACCATAAAAACGGTTCTAGTGAGTTAATCTTAAAAGATAGACATAATATACTGCTGCAAATATTTTGTTAGATCATTTCAAGAGTAATAATTCTTTCATGCATATTTTTTGATACCTTGAACCATTTTCGCAGCGCACGCAACGGAAGCCCTCAAAGATGAATAATTTTCTCCGTTTTTTCCACATTTTCCATTGTTTCTTCGCTGCTATTAGTTGTAGCGTGATGTTATATAGCCTTCCTCGATAAATGGTCTATTCAACACAAAAAGAATTTTTCAATTTGCACCAGTAGTTCCTGAGATTAGCGCGTTCAAACAAACAAACAAACAAACAAACTATTCAGCTTTATAATATTAGTATAGATGTAAAAGAAACATAATTATTCATTTGAGATAATGTCCATACAAAATAATTTGTTAAAAACAATTTTAACTATATTTTTTTGGGAAAATGTAATGGTTACATATTCGGTCTTTTATCTAATTCAAAATGTAAACATCACATTTGACTGCAACCTGCCTGATGTGTGTGAACTCTGGGAAGTGATTTAACATTCCTGCTAACTAATTCCACCAAACATAGCATAGTATGTTGTTTTTCGGGCGTAAATAGCAGTATATTTGAATTTGGCTTCACGGATGGATCACAGAGGGCTCCAAGGTACAACTAAGCCCCGGAATGGGCCCCAAAACGCAAGTTATGGTCAAAATCATACTGTATTATGTATTTTGAAGTAACGTTACTTTGTCAGATACAAAGTTAAGGAAAAATGCCGCCATTTTACATAAAAAATGGTTTTAGGAAGACTTTTTATGCGGATATTCTCTAAAGACCGAAAATCACCGAAAATTTGCTAGTACGCGCTTATTTCTGTTTCACGCTTAAACGGCTGAATCGACATAGATGAATTTGACATTGTTATAGATCGGACTAGGGAAGAATAAGCTGCGGTTATAATGCACACACTACAACATAAACCCAAATTTGAATCCAAATTTAAAGTCCAAGTCCAAACAAAAATGTAGTCTTATGTATCAACAACAAAACAAAACTACACAATCATGTCTCTTAGAAATTATATATATAAAACCAAAAAACCTTCTTTTATAACTACCATCCAAAACTGTTAGTGCATACAACATAACCCCCTTCTAAAGTCCCTCCCTATTCTGTATTCATAAAACGGCTTGAAAGCTGCAGTTTTCTTCCTCCAGATAGTTGTACCTTCGCGTTTGGAATACTAAACCCGAGTCGAGAGAAAAAATTAAATTAGCCCAGTCTTTGTTCGAGAACTTTCGGATAAGATAAATACTTCTCGGTAGAGTCTGGCGTGCCGAGTTGGAGGTAGGAGATTGTAGATAGAATGATGGTTAATTTTGAAGCATTTAAGGTAATACTTATGATAAGGTGATGGACTTGTGTGAAAAGAGAATAATAAAGTAATGAAGTATTTCAAGAGCTAAATTTGATGTGAGGATAAATCCCACATCAAATTTACGCATATATTACTTTTAATCCCGGATTAACTAGAGTGGAGATATGTTGTTAGTCTAGATTAAGATCGGACGACTACATAAATCGTAGTTGATCAAATGCATCTATTACAATTTATTCCTGGTGTATAATATTAATGTATGGAAAACAGTGATAAATCACACAATGATAATTTGAATAATTATTTCATTGCTTATGTGAAATACAAAGCAAAAGTTAATTTTTTTTTCACAAATTTTTAAATATATTAGTCTTATTTGAAATTTTCCAAGTTTGTTCTGTCTGTTTTATTTACTTGTTTCGTGTTGTAATGAGTTTTTGTAAATAAATAAGCGAAGAACAAGTCGTTGGTAGTGAATAAGCCATTTATTTCGCTTACTGTAAGAAATGACTGATGGTATTGTAGCTCAGCTTTTGGATGTGAAATTAAACAGAGACAGAGAAACTTATATTTGTTTTGGAAGATTTCATGAGTAAAAAAACTTAATGCTTTACTTCTACTGAGTTGAATAAACTCAATATGTTTCAAGATTCTAACTAAAAATTGCAATAAGAATGTCTGTAATATTAGGCGTATTAGGTATTTGATTTGCTTCACAAGTTTTCCTCTTGATTCGATCACAAATTAGATGAAACGATCGAACTTTAATAGAGAAAGCAGAATATTTTAGCACACGATGACGTAGTCTCAAGTATACCTAAGTACATTTATCATTCAAAATAGCCTTGTTCAAGGCTGTATGTAAAATTAAGCCCCAAAAAACATAGGAAACAAGTTTAAAGTGTCGTAAATATTGTATTTTCCTATAAGTAGGCAAGTCCATCACGGCAGCCGGCTCGTAAATATTGACAAGCGGTACGACAGATGTTACGGATATTTTAAACGCATAAACAATCCGGGTTTATTGCACGGTTAGACTGGCGCACATGGAGATTATCAAGTACACGAAAAATAAGCACACAACGATCTATGAAAATAGTCGGCAGCTTTGAATATAGTAGCAATTGAACAAATCTACATTATCCTGAATCTAAGGCAACTTTCGATACGATTTAAAAAGAAGCGGGATCCAATAAAACATTCGTATTTTATTACGAGTTCCACTATAATTGCATATTTCTATTTATTAACTGTTTCGGTTGAAGATTGTATTATTATTGAGATCAAAACGGATCCCAAAAATTGAGACCACAGCTAAAATAAGCATCAATATATGCCCCCTGTCCAACCGCTCTAATTCCCGTAAAACAATCGAAGTTTTTACTCCTGCAGGTGATTGTGACACTAAACATTTTTATAGTGGTTCGGGCGCGCGTAAATCAGGGGCAGTTTACACCGCCTTGTAAACCCACGGTTTATGGCTCACCTAATCGCAGGCTAGAGATTTTGGAAGCGGCCATTTAGGGTGATTTTATCAAGTTATGATAAGATAGTTTAAAACTGTTTATTGCGTTAACAGAGATTGCTTTTGATATTAAATTGTTTTGTTACATTTTTTAGTTTTTATTTCGTATTAGTTCTCGCATGTCTGATTTTCGCTGTCCACAACCCTAAATTTCTTATTATGTTTGGATATTGCATCATACAAATAATACTGTTATTATGTTATAAAAAGTTACAATACGTTTTTCTATGATTCTTTTTAATTATTTGCTTACACTGGACAGTCAGGCTCGTTGACTTGTAGTGACATCCGCGCCGCGAGACACTATGGCCTAAAATGAAAATCACTTGTATTTGAACTGGTTCTCAAACACGGCTGGCAGGATATACCGATATTAGCTTGATGGTAGATTTATATTTTTTACTTCATACCAGACTACAGAGATGTTTATCATCAGGCGGGTTGTGGCCAAACGTAAGCGTATTCCATGTTAAAATATATAACACAATTTTGTTTTCATTATTTTTTACATAACATAAGTACAAGCCTTACAGACTAAATCTAATGCCTTAGTTAAATATATCTACATATGTATATGTATAGTATATTACATAATATTATGATTACACTAGTAACAAAAACACCAGCTTTCTTGAACCTCTTCCACAGTCCCAACATCTCTGTAATTCCCACGTGGCTCAAGCTAGTTAATCACCAACGAGCGGTTAGTTCTGACCACGCTAGCGTCTGTTGAACCGGCCCCACACGTGGAGTTTATGTGACCGTTGGTCTGTGTGTAAAAATTAATGTGTTGGATTGTCACAGATTTACACTCTGTTGTTCTATTGTTTTCAAATATTTTATTTGGATAAAAAATGTTTAAATGACTAGCGCATAAAACTTTTTAGTTAATTTCAGTAATAATGTTTGTTCTGTTTCTAACGCCAACAAGCGGTAATAATATGAAAAGGCTTCACTGTCCTAACGCAAATATCTTAAACTAATTTTGATGAAAATTACCCTACTTCCTGTGGTGTTATATAATATGACTAATCAAACGCGAAAAGAATTTTAAATATCGACAAATTTTATACTTAAAAAAAAAACAGTAAGAGTAAGAAAGTAGGCAAACACAATGTTGTGAGCAAGAGTTAACTATTATCTCATAATCAGTACTATCAGTACTGCTTCTATCAGTATAGCTACTAGATTTCACTACACAATAAATGATAATAAGCACTAAGTAGTAATACAACAATGTGAGCAAGTTCCAGTCTGATAACAGAGTTGAACGCAACTAAATCCGATAGTTAGCAGATTGGTGCTGTGTGTATATACCTACCTCTATATACAGAGCTAATAATAATAGCTAATAGTAATTAATTTTATTCAAATTGATTGTAACGCTATAAAAAACTAACTTGACGAAGTCATAATTTTAACCCAGGTTAAAAACATAGCTGATTTTGTTTGTTATTTCAAGGTCACCTTTCTCAAAATTCTGTACGAATTGTACGAAATAATACTTACTGTTTATAATAATCCTATTATACAAAACCATGCACAGCGATTCATTTAAAAGGATTTCACTGTCCTACTTATCACTTGTAAAGAATTTGAATAACATCTTAAAAAAAAAACAAATAGTTTTAGGTACATTTAACTAAATTCCTAGTAGCTCTGTATAGTACAAACTGCGGCAGACTAGTTCCCAGATTAGATAGGCGGCTGTTTCAGAGGTCCTAGATAAGCGCTGCTAGGGCGGGTAGTGCTCCGGCAATAATTTACGCCAGATAGATTGCACGAAATATTGACATCCGGCTCAAATATAAGAGAATAAGAATAATTTATTTAACATATCTAAGAATGCTGCATATTTGATGTGCCGGTGGGTTCTGCACTAGTAACATAATATTTTCCATACAATTAATGCTTTTTTTTGCATCGAGTTTTAAAAAAAGAATTAATATGATTTCATACAATATAATTTATATATTGTACGTAACATACAATATAGTATTTAAAACAGAGTAGCCGCTTGCTTGCCGAAGGGGGGTCCGCGCGCACGCGCCTTTGCCCCTGGCCCCAGCGCGTGCCTATCTAAAATGTCCCACGAAAAAAACGTGACCACCCTACTTTGCCCCGCCATTTTTTGCGCCTGCTCGCGCGCGTCGGGTTTCACAAAATCGATTCTTGTGAATCAATTTGTTTAAAAAAGTGTCAAGTATTATTATATATTATGAAACTAGCTAAACAATGTTATCTTTTTTTTATCAAACTACGACGATTATCAAAATGATCATAATAAAGGCAATCATTTCCATGTTGCGCACAAACATGTACCTATCGTATGTTGTTAGGTCTCGAAAAAAGGTTAAATCTTATGTTTCATGTTGGAATTTTTATATCTACGTGTTAGTTATTTACTTACCTTGATGTTTACGAAAAATCTCCAAGAATAACACTGGATTTATGAAGAAAATCATTTTTTTTATCGCACCACATCACTCGCCGAATCAAGCATGAATCGAACTGGAGTGAAACTGAACGTTTTTATTATTCTTCTTGACTTTTGTCTATGGCTTGGATGCTTGTGTGTGGAGGGGAAATTTCACGAAGAAACGGGACAAATAATACAAATTAGGCCCTGGAGCGATAAAGACGGGTAGAATCAGCTATTTCGACGGCGGGAGTGATTTTAACCACAGGTTGACATGGTCATAGCTGAGTGAAATGCAATGTCAACTACCAGTTAACACGAGCAAAGCTGACTTCAAGGTTATGTTAACTACTACTGGGCATGGTCAATTCTAAATTCTCGATTTTTTAACTACTAGTGGCCACGGGCAAGCAAGCGGGTAGTGCAATAGTTACTAAAAAGTTTTTTTTTTTTTTTTACCTAATCCCTGCAAAGTAATTCTGAAAACTTGACCCAAAAGTCATAAAATATTTCCAAAACAAGAACTGATTTAAAAAAAAACCGTATCAACGTTCGCCGGTTAAGTCTACATAATATAAAAAAGAATAAGCCCTAAATCTATTTCCTGCCGGTTCCAAGCACCCATCCCTAGCAATAAGTTTGTTTCCATGAATGCTCGAGTTCAGAACAAGCAGTTATTCCGAGTAACCGCTCTCAGAAGTGACATCCGAAGCTCAGAAACTCTCTTGCAAGAAATTGAAGCTCTATGGGATTCAGGACCTGAAAGGCATCTAACTAACAAGAAATCCTGTTTCGAAAGCGTTTGTAAATTTGTGTTAGGAGATTAGCCAGTGTAATTAGCAAAGATAAGATTTAAGCTTTGAGGTATGCTAACTGCATTCAAGTTTTGGATGGGTAACCCAGGTAATTGTTAAAATAATAAGTCATTTATTTCTATAATAACTAATAACTCCTATATCTATAATAACTCCTTTAGAAATCTGTCTATGAGACTTTTGTACCTACATTATGGGAATGATATACATATATGGTTTGTTCGAGTGTCACTTGTGCTGCAGTTTTCGTGGCTCCCATGCTTAGAAGACACATTAAAACTCTTGGATAAAAAGTTACAAAAGACTTATTCTAAACACCAGCATCTAGACCTTTAAAACCATCACGGAATAAAAAGAAAAAAAAAATAGCAACCACTAAAAGCTCGAGTAAAGTTATGATTATAACTGTGCAATGTATCGTACCCGCCACAGTAAACTATTACCCCGGTTTCGGGGACTCCGTAATTTATTTGGGTAATCGCGTAATTTGTCGCCCAGGATTGGGGTAATTTATCCGCAGGTGTTCGCAACCCCTGTTTCTTGTTTTTCGCTGAGAAATGTGGCAGGGTTGCTGTTTGCCGGAACTACGGGAATCCAACTAGGGTTCAACTTGGCAATCTATTTGGAAAAAGGTACTTGAATTTACGAATATTTTATCAAAAAACAATCAGAACAAGTCCATGTATACATATTTATTTTGTTAATGTGTCAAATTCAAAGAGCAAACATATATACAAATAAGATAGTAATACATACTTATAAATGATTTTGATTACATAATTATCATGAATTAATGATGAAAAGCAAAAGAAATTTTGAAAGCCGCATTTATTTTAAAAAAAACTTTTATTGTATTTGAAAACCAGCTACAAATGCAAATTACTGTTATTTAAAAATTGCAAATGTATTTCAAATAAGCTCCCGCTACAAAAAAAAACATCAATGAAATAAAATAAGCGTTAATATCCCCCCCACCTAAAAACTTGCCCATAAAATCTTGTTTTCATAACCGATGAGCTCATAAAAGTTTCCAGCACAAATGTTTAGCAAATACGTGTAATAACAGCCCTACGAATGGAACCTTCTCGAGGATTTCTTCACAATTTTACGAGCAAATTCCCCAAGTTGGCAGTTTTTTGATCGCTCCCACAGAGTATGGCGGTTAATGTGCTAGAAAGAGCGTTGCTTGGATTGTTTTGTTTTTTGTTGCTCTACTTTGTTACTATGGAAAAGATAACGCTATATACTACTAAAACCCTCTATGTAAAGCCTCGTAGTAATACCCTATAATGTTCTTCTTCTTCTTATGGTGCCTCTCCAACTAGTGAAGGCTGGCAGTCAGCTCTGCATACTTTATTTTGTTCATTGCCAAGCGAAACAATCCTGCGGCACTTCTGATCCCGGTCCATTCTCGAATGTTCCGCAACCAGGACTTCTTTCTGCGACCGACTCGTCTTCTCCCCGCAATTTTTCCCATCATTATATGTTGCAAAAGTTCGTATCTATCGTGCCTGAGCACATGACCCAAGTACGCAACTTTGCGTTGTTTGACGGTCTGCAAAAGTTTGTGTTTTTGACCTATAATGTTATTCACTTGTTATTATTTAAAGTTAATAAAGTAATTCGAGATCTGATCTTTTTTACAAATTTCCTTCTAGTAAGTTGAGCAAGTGTTATGAAGTAACAAACAAACTCTTAAGATGACGCCTTTTCAATACACGAACGTTGTAATGAGAGGCGTAATTAATGTGTTCTGCAGAATTGAAAATATAATATATAAAATAATGTTCTACTAATATTTCAAACACTGCGGCTTCAAACGTAGCTGATATTGGCGAAAATATTAGTTTCCATTTACAAATTGCTGCTGAAGTTTTGCTTTCCGAACGTAAAACTTGATGGAATAGAATGAAATTTTCAACCAATCGTATTAGTTTTAGAACTCGCCAACTAGAACTTGGAGAAAATTTCTGGAAAACTGTGAACCACTGAATTCGTCGTAAATTGTTTTAAAAGTTAAAAAGAATGAATTTTTACAGGTATGATGCAATAATAAAGTCTATTCATAAAGATAACTATTGTAAATTGAATAAAACTGAAATATTTTGAAAGAATTTTACATCTCAAAAGTTTTTTTTGTTTATATTTAAGGATTATCAATGTTGTGGACACACTGTTATTATTTATTTTCACTAATAATGTATATCATGATTATTATAAGTATATTTCTAAAATCATCTCGATCCGTCTCTTTGTTGAAGTGTCACGCACATGAAAGAAACATATCACAAGGTCACTATCTTTTTTAGTATGTTGAAGTTTTTCAGTTAATCTACAAGTAGATCTCTTATATTAATTAGCTAAGAATGGTAAAGACTAATTGAATTCTCAAACACGACTACCGATTCATAGTTGACAAACACGACGATAAACTTGTAAAAACCTTAAAATTACAAGAATCAACTAATTTATATTTTTCATTTAATCCATTTATATAATTATTGCTTAAAAGCCGCGAAAATTATTGTAATTTTCGCGGCTTTTAAGCAATAATTATAGCCTAAGACAGATTGTGCCTACGCATATCTAACGTAAACAAGGATATGGTCTAAGATGTAAGGTGCTAGGTGCTGACTTAAATTAGAACCGGCACTCTCTCGCTTTGAAGAATTGTAGAGCGTGGTTCGTCTAAAACCAAACATGTTTATAATTAGTTTCCTTGTCCCGTAATTACCTACTTGCCTAGACTCCAGCCATTACTCGCGGTGACGCGGCGTCCTCATTATTACGAGCTATAATTTACTCGCATCCATTAATAACATATTGATTGTCTCGGATAGATAGTGATGTGGCTTGTAATTAAATTCTGGGAATTTAGTGTATCGACTTCTAAGTGTAGGTATAATAAACGGTGAAGTATGACAATTTTGCAATATTCGGTACAACCACTAAGCTCTTTTTTAGCATTTTTCATATAATTTCTGGAGATTGGCAAGTTATCTACAAAATAGTGATTTCTACACATAACGATCGATAAATAAATTTTCTATCAGGTTTAGTTAAATAAAATATTGAAATTTAGTCAAAATCGAATCTCTTTGCTTTAAATTCGAAAATAAATAGGTAATAATTATACGTAATCTATAATCCTATCGTATTTCTTTCATGGGCGATTCATATACTCGTGGGATTCTAAATGTATAACAACTAGCATCTGTCGGATTTGGAATATGTATGTATGTTAATTAACTCATTATATTATAACAACAAATACAATAACCAAAACGTGTTTTAATTTAATCGATCCATATGTGAATGCTAAAGAGTAGAAGGAAGGAAACATCGTGGAAGGGCTTGGGCGCTTACCACTATGTATTTGTCCAAGAGAATTCCCCTAATGAATTAATTGTACGGGGGAGTCACGACCCTCAGACATGAGGAAATCCGACTGACAGAGAGAGAAAGAGGTGAAAATGAACTATTTGAACTAGAAACTCATCCCACAGCGCTGACAAATAAAATCATCACCTCCAATTTATGAAATTAACGCACATGTGAGCAAGTAGAGTTGTTTGGAACTGGCGGCAAAATTAACAGCAATCATACTAATTACACCCTGTGAAGTCTGATGGAGGGATTTAAATTGTCAAGAAGCGTTTTGAAACACTTGCGTAATGCCTCCGGGAAACATGGCAGGGGCGGAGTTAGGGAGGGGTGGAGGGGTTGTAACGTATAACTGAAAATAAGTTTTTCCTAGGCAAACGTGAAACATCTCAGACTACAGTGGTGCTTAACATGCTGCAGCATGCGGCAGGCTGTAGTCAAACGTTGGCCAATTGCGTGTAAAAAGAAACATAAGACATGAATAATGGTAGAACTTACATATAATACAAATTTTGGTAGTTTTTTGGAGGGAAGTATGTAATTATGGGTATTTTGTTACTACCAGTTGAGTTATAAATTAATTACGACGCTTTTCTGCATAGCACCATGGTCTGAATTCACTGACATGACTCTGAACATTCACATGACATCCGTAAGAAGGTGTTTTTTTTTATTAGTTTAGGTATACATTAGAATTTAATTTATTTTATTATTTGTATATATTTTAGATTATATAGTTGTTAATTTATAGTATATTTAAGTTTATTATAAGGTTTGGTTTTTAATATTTATCTGGGTTTACGCATAAACACCAACGGGTTAACTCAGTAACTATTTAGAACCAATTATATATTTATATGTCAAATCAAACTATATGTCAAATTAACTTAAAACACTAACTTCATAACTTATCTCCTTAATATTACAACTAGTTTTGTTGTTAGTTTATTAGAAATAACTGGACATCATCACACAGGTGCTGACTTAGTTTGATGTCCAGGGTTCACCAACTACTGTATAGTCCTAAGCCCTATCTCATAGTACAATTTCAAATGTTCACTACTGCTATACCTGTCTCTTTTTAATAAGGTCAAATAAACGTTTAATTATTAAAAACTAAATAACCTGCCCTTAATCGTTCCCGGTGCAAATGTGCCCATCAAGCTCGCTGCGTTTCCGCGCTGGATGGCAATAGCCTCTCTAATATATTAGAATATATTTTTAATGATTCTATCTTGCCATTGCTTTGTGTGATCGCTGACTTAGATATTCAAGGTCCACACCAAGTTCATTTTTAAATAGTCGTTTAAAAAAAATGTTTTCTACGTTTACTTCATACTCAGTCTCCCGCCCCCGTCCTGGCTCCGGCCACCCATCCTCAGTGATCCCGCGCGACGCACTAATCCCTGTTGATGGATCGCCCGCACAATCTGTTCCCAAATGAGAACAAACCGGCTTCTTCCAGTCACGCGCCGCCTCTGCTAATTTGTATCCAACGACGACTGGCCTGGTAGACCTGCTATTGTAGGGAAGAGTTCAAAACTAATATGTTATTAAAAATATATATATATATTTATTGCGTACAAATATACTAGGCAATCGAATCGCTTATTTAAAAAACATACCGAACAAATCTAAAAAGATCCATGGCAGACCATAAGAACGATGCTCAAACAATTTCCATCAAAATACACACCAAGTGCTGTAAACAATTTTATTTACAACGTACAGCATGACAGATTAAAAAAGATATCTGTAGTAATTCTTAGGTAGGTAGTTTCCTTTTTTAATTTCGATGTTGTTTTGGCCAGATGCTAAGTATTACAGTATACACGACGAGGAATCCATCACACATAATTGACGCGCACTGAATCTGTATGCAGACTAGTATGCACCAGATATAAGGTTGAAGGAATATTTATTTATTTGAAGGTGGGTAGTTAGACGTCTCCAAGTTATATTGCCTGTGATTGTATCCATCTGATAAACGAATCCGTGATTATAATCGATCGCCGTTTTAATGGGACGCACAAATTGGAAGTGACGCAATTCTTGCCGGAATTCTGTTTGTGACGAAATTTATCGAGATTTTTCTCTAAGAATTTATGAATACCATTGAAGTTTTTAGCTTGGTTTTTATAATAATTTTATTGTCTTTTTATGACAAATATACTTACCTGCTTGTCATAGTAAAGTATTAGCTGTGCCCGCGACTTCGTCCGCGTGGAATAGTTATTTTGGGCATCATATTTTTTTGCAAACAACCTCTCAGCTATATAAATTATAGCTGTTACCCACGATTCGAACCGTTTTCGCAGCGCACGCAACGTAATCCCTCAAAGATGAATAATTTTCCCCGTTTTTTCCACATTTTCCGTTGTTTCTTCGCTCCTATTAGTTGCAGCGTAATGTTATATAGGCTAAAGCCTTCCTCGATAAATGGTATGTTCAACACAAAAAGAATTTTTCAATTCGCACATGTAGTTCCTGAGATTAGCGCTGTCAAACAAACAAACAAACTCTTCAGCTTTATAATATTAAGTATGAATTACCGTTTTTTTTAATTATGAAAGTTACACTTACACTTTCTAATATTAAATATAATTCAAAGTACCAATTTACATTATATTATTGTCACATAGGTAAACCTCATGTTTCCACATTTCATATCAAACTTTTCTATATCAGGAACAGGACGTTGTTCAAAGTGAAACTTTAATATGAGAACTTTGGGGTCGCGAATACATACATGCGTTATTCCAGGAAAATATATTATTTATAGGAAATATTAGAACGAATCTCAAAAATAGATAGTGATCTTCGTATTCAATCTTTTGGTTCAGTTTCAGTTAATTTTATGATAATAACAGAATGGCTGGATTTTTATTTTTACAAAATAAGAATATGTATTGTTGTTAGCAGATTTTTATCACAACTGGCTCAGGAAACTTTAATTATTTTGATGATTCATTAAGTGATATATGTAGTGCATTTATTGTTTATTTCAAATCATAAATTGTGTTTTTTATTTATTATTATTAAATAAACAAATAAATCAGTGATTCACACTTAAGACTTTTTCAGTAAAATTTTAGGTAAATAGCGTCCTGCTATGCACTATACCGGCCATTACCTACAGTGAATAATTTTTTTTTTCTTTCATTTTAAAAATTCAAAAATTCAAAAATTCAAAATCATATTGCACTCATGGGTTGCTATGCAGATGGTAAATACATATTATACATAAAAAATACAGAAACATTTGCCACAAGCTTACCTTGTGATTTATGATATTTGATTTTATTATTTTTTAATATTAATTCATTTAATAATTGTATTAGTACATCGCTGAACGTAAACTAAATCGATACACACATAAACGACTCAATGGTCGAAAGTACCATGCCTGTACTGGAATGGACCTAAGCCTCAAATGAGGCTATAAAGTCTATGACCCAACATAAAGTTAGTAATCAGTGAAGTACCGTAGTAAGTGCCGTAAGTTGGTAAGTATGTGAGGGTAAGCATTAGCTGAACTATGTGTCCGCTTACCGCCAGGTGGCGAGAGTAACTTGTCTTAGTGATAAGTAGGTCTCCTGGACTTTCTTGGACTTTGTTCTAGAACTAGTGGACGCCCGCGGCTTCGCTCGCATTATTTCAGGATAAAAAGTAGCCTTTGACACTTAAGACCATTTACCTACATACCCCCAATCACGATGATCCGTTCAGCCGTTTTCGCGTGATAAACAGAGACAAAGATAAACAGACAAATTTTCTGGAAATTCTAGGAACGTGTCCTATCAATTCGAAGTATCCCTAAACATTTTTTTTAAATATATGAAATGTTCAGACTTTTGACCCTTTTCAACTTTATTATATGTATAGATACTTAACTATATGAACGAACATTTCGGATTGTAAAGTAGTAAATTTAGTTTTAATAACCGGCTAGCACTTACGGCAAAAATCAACTAAATTTAATCATGCCTTACGGGAAATATAATACTGTAAAGATGTAGGTGAAACTTTCGATTCTTATGCATTTTTTAGATTTTTGTTTCGAATTTTTTTATATGTATTTGATTTTATGTTTCTTATCAATATCTATGAATACTTAATCTAATTAAAACTATCAATACTTTATTACAAAAAAACATCATCATTTGAGGCCTATCGCCATACTCATATCGGACCATCAGTCAAATTTTCCTTTATTCGATCGATCATTTAAAAAAAAACGTATTTATTCTCACAGATTGTCTTTTCTTCAACTAGGCATTATAGCCATACTTAGCTACCTAGTTAAATCCTAGTTGAACACTTCACCCAGTCCCAGTATAAAGCAGGTCCATTGTAAGTCGGTCTGTAAGCGCCCTCGATATGCAGATGTGGAACCTCACCGATTGCACTCGCTTGTCCAATGGATGGGGCTTATTCTGGTACCCATACTAACACCGGGTCAGTACTTGTAATCTACTAAATAAGGCTGAAATATTATGGTTATACCACTGCATTCATAGATGTCAGTTAGTTAAAACTAAGTATTAAATACCTATAAAATATTCTTGTTAGCACTAAGCTTGTACATACATATTATATACAAATAATAAAGCTGAAGAGAGTGAAAAATCTGTACATAGAAGTTAAAAATAAATTGGTTGTGTAAACTTTAAATTGATAACAAAACACGTTTCAGCAGTTTTTAGAATGTTTGTCAGTTTATTTAATCGCCTGTCACGCATTAAGAGGATCATCATGTTTTTTTTGTAGGTAGTATGTGGTCTTAGGAGCGTTGTATGCTACTTTTTTCGTAAACATTGTAATCAGAAAATAAAAATAAAAACAACACATCCAATTACTGCATAGATTAGTCCCAGAATATGTGTGTGAGTGGGTCAAACACTAGACTGCAGTGGAGCGACATGGGGCAAGCATTACCGGCGCCAGCTAATGTACCTCTTCAATGCAGTGGAGTGTGTATATCTATTAGTCTAGAATGTAGGCTGAAAATATAGGGTAATCGGTATTTTATGCATTTTATTTAAATACTAGTTGACGCCCGCGGCTTCGCTAGCATTATTTTAAGATAAAAAGTAGCATATTGCCCTTCTAAGACCTCATACTACCTATGTATAAAAAATATGATGATCCGTTCAGGCGTTTAAATAAACAGACACACAGATAAACAGACAAAAAATTCTAAAATTACTGGAAAGTGTTCTGTTATTGAATCAAAAAGTATACCTAAACATTTTTTTTCATATATCTCCTATGTTCCGATTTTTTACCCTCCTCAGCTTTATTATATGTATAGATAGATAGATAGACTGTGCCTTGACCTTGTGCTGATACAGCATACTTACTTACTAATGTAGCACTCGCGCCCAAAGTGGACCATGGCATTCGTCTCAAAGAGCCTGTCTTCCTCCTCACACAACATAGTCTGCTTCAATTGTATGTTCTCTTTATTTTGTAGCTTTATCCGAGAACCATGTGCACATATCCATACGTCAACAGTTTGCCTAATTGTTTTCCAACATGCAGAGGCTTATTATGTTTAGAAATTTAGTAAAATGACTTAATGAAATATGTTTTTATTTAATGTTTTACAGTGTTTTTCACAATGTTTCATTATATATGTTAACCTAGTGTCCACAAGTCTGCGACCTTTTGTACCAGGCTAGCATAAATCTGTTAGAATGTTCTGGACAAAGCGGCGGTGACGTCAGAGGTACCTAAGCGCGCAGGCCGCCGTCTGTGACGTCACGGGAGGGACACGCTGTAGATTACTAGGATTTAGATACATCATTAAGAATCGAAGATATACCCTAAATATACTATTTTATTTTTATTATGATATTGAAATTAGGTAACTGCCGTTGTATTTGTATGACCCTTGAAAGGTTAGTTGTGGTTTAGAAGACGTTAAATTGCCGATACGGACTTTTAACCATGTACCTGGGCTATTTGAAAAATTAAATAACAAAATGAAATACTGTCTGAAATGCAAATTTTCTGTTCATTTATATTTTCACACACACTTTTTGTAAGTGTCCTTGCTAATAAGAAGGATTTATAGAAATGCATCAATGAAACTTAACCGCTATTCAAACCTTATGGATATAAGTTACAGGCACTTTATAACTAGAGGTAATCCCCGGCTCCTCCCAACTATTTGTCAATGTAAAACACTGGGCTCCGTAAACTAGGAGCGGTATAGCTAGAAACTACTGCGGTATATGCCTATAGATATATAAGCTTTGATAACTCTACCTAGTCTGTTTACACTACTGCTTAGCTGTATTTACTGTTGTAAATACAGCTAAGCTAAGCTTGTTAGTTATGAAACTATGTTTAGGGATAATAATTATTGCGAATTGTTAGGACTAAGGGTTAATACAGAAATTAAATTCATCACTAAAAATGTTATTTTTCTATTAACAGTATATTGTTGTCTCAATTGAAATTCGTTTCCTGTTACAATAAACATAAAACAAGTAACATTAAACAAAATGCTATGGAACTAATTTAATTATGAACTGTCCTGTAGGATATCTAATCACAAATGACTTTACTGAAATTGAGAGATTTTAAAAAATGAGTCAGTACTTTGTCTATATAAGCAATAGTAAAATGTACTAAAAATATCTCTATCTCTTTTATTATTTTTCACAATACATAAGTGTACCAAACTTGCAGACACAATCCAGGAAGTTGCCGGGCCCGGGACATCCGAGCGGAGTTTACCCAAACTTGCCCAAACGGGCTACTTTGCCCAAACTCACAACTTTACCCATCTTGTACTAACTAGCTGGGAATAGCACGGTTTTGCTTCACTTAGGTGAGATGGTATTGCTTCTAGACTGTCAAAAAACTGTTGTTGTTGTTGATATTTTCTCAAACATTAATAACCCTTAAGTAAAATTAAAAAATAAATTACCAAAAAAACTATGAAGTACTACTGTATGTACTATTTATTCTTTTTCATGTCGAAGAATGATTATATTTTATTAATCAGTTCCTATTGTTCATAATTATAGCCTATTAGTTTTTTTTCTATATTTCGCATTAACGTAGCTTGCTTATCAACACTATGCAGTAAAAGCTGAGCTTATAAACTAGCTTACCTTGAAAAAGAATAAATAAATCCCTTTGTCGCAACGTCCTTTCCCGAGAACAAATTAAATTTTCACAAAATAAATAAAGTGAGTACCGTTCCTTCCAATAATATTTGCACAAATTTCAGTGACAAAGTGAAAATAACACCCAATTTGGCGATCAAAGAACCTAATTTCCTAACAAAGAATCTATTAATTGGACTCGAAAATAGATCGACTTTATTTTTGGTGCTTTTTTAACTTTTTGATATCAAACGATGGTGAGACAAAATTAAAAGATAAGAAAGAAGTCTCGAGGGTTATCCCTTTTTATCCCTTTAATTATAGGGGATGAAATGGGATGAAAAAGTCGCGGTGTTGAGGAAAAACAAGTTTCAGGATTCCGCGGGCCAAATAGCCAGGTCATTGTTGGGTCGTTTCATCTACAATTTGTAGACTTCAGAGGGTTCTGTAGGCTGGTATTTGTGAGGTTTTTGCGTCTCGATTGAGCCATGGATGTTTACTACGAGAGTGTTTTGGGTAAAGAATTTTCTTCGTGCCTCTTTTTGTTGAACCAATGGTCAGATTGGCATTATCATCAATTAAAAGCTTTGTTTTAATGAAGGAAAACGTGCTTGATTATGTACTCACGTCATGTTCATTACCTTTTCTGGCCTTTTTTAACCTGTAATTTTATGTACATACTTACCACTTTATTTTCTTGTAATATATAAGAACTATGATTAACATAATACCGCATAATACAGAAAACCTCTTTCATTAAATTTCCTAGTACAAAAATATACACGTATAAAACAGTACCGATGTTTGTGACGAGCCTAACACTAACCATTCCAAATCCGGAAAATAAAAAACTAAAAAAATAAAACGCTAAAATCGCGGGCAAATGCTGCACCTCTCAAAAGCGTCACTCTATTAAATTATTCCGTTTGGCCGACTCAAAATGGCGGTTGGTAATGTTGCCAGTATTCAAAAGAGCCGAATGAAAGGGCTCGGCTCCATCTAGCGGTCGCACTGAGAACTTTTTCGCAACACGAGAAAAGAACGGGGGATAATGTACCTTATGCATATGCCAGTAGGCGTCATTTTTCTATGATTGTTTCATATTGTTTTTTTATACTGTAGCAAGAAAAGTAGACTTTATTCCTTTGTGATAGAGAACTAGTTATATGACAATTATGAAAATGCTTTTATAAACGTTTCTCGTGAGGTTTTTGCAACGGTCAAGTGCACCCTTTGCCGTGTTTAGGAAAACTGTTACGTTTTCGGAATGGCGATTTTTTCCGTCCGTTTGCTTTTTAGTGGAAATGTCTTTTTGGCGGTTTTCTGCCATTTTGTGGAGTACTATAAGGGTTGCCAGATAGAATTGAGGGTAATAGGACCGCTTTTGTCGGTGAACTATTTTTATTTATATTATAACTAACAATGGCCCTACTTATCCCTTGATAAGGGTTGTTTATTCACGATCATATCTGAATTCGGCAATAGAAATCCGTTCTTAGATGTTTGGATATCAATTGAGGCTCAATTTTTTGTGTTATTTTTATTTGTTGAATACATTACACGAGTAGGGGAACACGCACTCAAGTCTTTTATAAAAAAAATAACTGTTGGTTTTTTACATAACTAACAGATTACCTGACAATACTTTCATATTGTGTAGGTACTGGAATTGAACTCTCGAACAAAGTTTTTCTAAACGCACCGAGCCTTGCCTTAGTGACAGATTTTACATACAACATAAAACCAAACAATGTGGTTGTTAACCTTATTTTTTAAATTTTTAAGTTAATGGTTGTCATTGAATCAATTTATTCACACTCCGGAACCGCAAATCCCATCAGAAACCAAATCCACCCAAAAATAAAACCACAAATCGCAGCCAGAACATAAAGCACTCACAAAACTACTAAAAGCACTATTAACTCAGGAACATGAACCTACATGAGTCGTTACAGCTGCTACTCGTTACAACGCCGTTACTCGCAATAACGTGCGTTATAACACTGCTATCCGTTATAACGGAAAACAGCGCGTTACGTGCAATTTATGCGAGCCGCGATTTACGCCGATGAGATACATGTGCCTGTAACAGTACACTTCATACTAGCTGGGGAGGGATTACGTGGCGAGATAGAATCTGGCTTGCTATCTATTGTTAGAATTGCTATCTATTGCTATATTAAAATGAAAATATATTTTAGATTAACCACGTGGTCTACTAATGTAGACTACTTTACATAAATACATCACATACATTGTATAATGCAAAGGTATGTACGTAACATCTATACCTATACTCGTACAATAAAGCTGAAGTGGGTTAAAAGTCTGAACGATAAAAATATTTAAAAAAAATGTTTGGATGTACTTCAAAATGATAGCAGTACACGTTCCAACAAATTCTAGAAATTTTGTTTGTTTATCTGTTTCTCTGTTTTCCTGTGTCTTTGTTTAACAGTTTAACGCTCATCACGCAAAAATGGCTGAATGGATCATCATGATTTTTGGTATGTAGGTAGTATGAGGTCTTAAAAATGTCATAAGTTAATTTTTATTCTGAAATAAAGCGAGGGAAGCCGCGGGCGTCGTTTTCAATATAGATCTATCTATATAGTGCTTCCAAATTAAAGCTACCAATAAAATCTACCAATGTAGAGGTTTCAATTTAGCGCAATTCCAAAGTAGAGATATCCGAGAGGAGTGGCCTCTCATTGTGTCGGAGGCCAGCGTTCACTTGGGAGCGCCAAATTAGAATGTAAGTAAGTACAATATAACAACGTAGACCTATACATGTAGCGCTTTTAAAAAAGAGCTATAATGTAAAAATGTAGGTATATAAAATATAGATAAGAAATCAAAGTCGTTAATCTGATACCCAATGTATACATTTCTTGTATCCAAGTCCTATGGTTCAACAAATATTTCTTTCTATTGCTATCACACATAATTCAATCCTTGTCTATATCACAACACTAGGTATATCATTCGAATGAGTCCGACCATCATGTCACATTGCGATTCGAATCACCGCAAGAATTGCTTCGTCAAAAATCGATGAATCCATACCTTTTGTGGTTATTTATTACGAAGGCTCTTTGGGGGAATATTGCTTTTGTGTTATGTTTCTGTGTATTTGATAGATGGAAGTTCTATTTTTGTTATATTTCCTGAGAATATGTTACGAACAATACGAGTTTTTTTTAAATTCAGTATTTGTCGGTCACCTGAAGCAGGATCTATGGCTGAAGAGGAATCGTATTTGTACAGAAATCTGGCTCTCAAAAGAGACTGCTGAAACAATCCATTTCGGCGCTTGGTGACAGTTTGTATAAGAAATCTATTGAATTGTACAGAATATACTATTAATAAGTAATGTTTTTTCAAACATAAAATACTTTTCTGCCCACAATGCTAATAATTACAAACCCATTCCTTTTTATCTCAATGTATCTACAGATGTAACAAAAACTCTCAATATACCAAATTCCCAGTCGCGTAGGGTGTGGTGCGAGTGCGCGGTGTTTTTGCGTCCGTGCGCTAATCCGCCTGTCGGGCGCGCATCCATCAACCCGCATTAACGCGTCACGTGGAGGCTGGGCCACAGTGATAGCGGCAGTGAAGTAATGTAATGTGTGAGAAATATTTAAAATGTTTATAAAAGTTTTGTTCTACATTATAATTATGACGCTTATAAATGCACACACATAATTTTATTATAGTGATAATAAAATTATGTGTGTGCATTTATAAGCGTCATTAAAAAGTAGTAATAACTCGCCTTATATATTTTTACACTCTTAATTCTTGGAAAACTTTGATTCTCATAAGCTCTATCCTACATCTATATTAGCCGTCATAAAAAGTTTTTTTTTATAGACATTTATATGCAGTAAACAGCAGTCCTATTTCTACATCAATACAAGCCATTACACAAATTCATTCACATTTATGGAAATTTAAATGCTACAAATATTTCATGTATAAACCGCTACTATTCCAACCAAACCCCATCACCATATGTAACTTTTTTGCATTAATATCTCAACTTGTATAAACGTGTGCCAATTTTTTACATCGGCTTAGGCCCACTTGTGTTTTTAGTAAGGTTTTTTTTAAAACTTTTGTTTTCATAAAAACACAGATGTTATTGAAATACAACAAAACTAGAACAATTTATGTTTTGGATTTTTTAGGCTATTGAAAGTTTCTGTCATAGATATAAAAGTTGAGTTATATATAATGCTGGGTGTTTTATTTTCAGCTTTTGTAAAGCTGACTTTGATTATTATTTAGCTTTCAAGAGACTGTTTCATTTAAAGCTCCAGCGGAAAATAGAAAATTACTTTGTAGTTTTCATATTCTTGCCATGTTGTGAAATGTTACTTGAGTAAGCTATTTTGCTTTTAGTTTAGGTTTCAACAAAAAAACTTGTAAAAATATATATTTTTGCTAATTGAATATAAAATGTAAGTATGAATAAACATTAGTGAGTAATTTACTCACAGCAATATAATTACTGCATTAGAGAGATGAAAGTGTAATGAGTTTGTAGAAAATATGTTAATTGTATTCCCATATACCAAACTGTATAATTTTTAAGAAGTCAACCAAAATGGATGACATTTAGTAAAAACATTTACCCTAAAATCACAGAAACGCTTTAAATCATAAGCTCATCAAAGCTGCAAGCGATTGTAAGCCTTATACTGATGGATAAAAATAAAGCAGACCATATTTTTTATCACAAAATAGCCGTCAGCAACAACCTTTCAAGTCATCAACAACCCATATTAACACAACAACAGGTCGATCACACACACACACATACACACACCCACATGGGCCGTTTTTCAATTTACTATGAACAAAACGAGACTGTTTCAATTGTGTCTGTACAATAGGACCTGCTTTATATTCAGCCGGCTTCATGTTTACTTGGGCCTTTATTCCTCTCACGAAATAAATCTTTCCTTTATTTATCCTTTCCACAACTAACCTATTGTTTTTTCCGTGTTTCTGGTGAGTGATTTGAATTTTTTTCACATTTTTTGTCCGTTTTTTTCGTGCCTCTGTCTCCGGGCCGGTTAAAGGCTTATTGTTGTTTGTTTGTAAAACGAGCTGGGATTAAAGGGTTCCAAGCTGCGGAGTGATTAAAGCTGCCTATTTGTTTAGGACAGACTGGCTTGTAGCTAGGGAGCGTATTGCGTGCAGGCTTATTCTTAGTCGTGAGATTCCATTCCACCGTCGAACAAGCAGGAAGTCAGCGGGGCGTCACCGGTTTATGGTGGAAGTTCCAAAGACTCGCACGAAGCGCTTTGATTCTACCTTCATAGTAAGGACAGCGAGACTATGGAACTCTCTACCTGGAGCCCTGTTCCCAGAAAATTATAACCCAGGGGTCTTCAAATCTAGAGTAAATAGGTTTCTTCTAGGCAAGCGTGCTACATCTTAGACTATAGTGGTGCTTAACATCAGGCAGGCTATAGTCAAACGTAAGCCTATTTAATGTAAAAAAAAAAAAAAAAAAAAGATATAGCTTAGTATTGAAAAAACCGCGAGCTCACAAATCAATCTGATGTACAATATACCATTTGAATGTCATTTCAATCTCAGATTTGAGATCTACACTGAATTACAAATAGTTATTAAAATTAGTTAGCTCTATTAATAGACATAAGGAACAAAACACAAAAGGTTTGATTTTTTTAAATAGGAGTAACTTGACCAACCACTACAGTCTACGACATGCTACGAAATGCGTAGCAAACGCGTAGCAGTGCTACACTCGTAGACATGTATTCGTAGAACCTTCCAATTTCCAAATCAAATCACAACTGAACACAGTGCCGTGGAGAGTAGAAAGAAAGCCAATAATATAAAGATAGTGGCAATTTATTTCATCTGTACAGTCTCCTAACATCAATACCTGCAATTTCAACCCGATCCAGCGTTGAAACTATCGCTATAAATGAATCTGAGGTTCTACCATGAACATAATCAGAGACAGCATGATTTCACTTTCATGAAAATCACACAATAGTAGTTTATGCAACTGTCATATAATGAAGGGTATTAAAACACGATACACAATAGTAACGAGTGTTTTAATACCCGTGTTATATGCAGTTGCATACACTACTTTATCTTCACTAATGCAATCATCGTCGCTATCCATTTTTAACTTTTAATTTATTAAATTAAATTCACGCGTACGTGTATTGTCACAGTGATTTTGCCGCCATTAAAATCTAACCAATGAGAGCGCAGCTGCGCGCATCAATAAAACGCGACCAACCTGATTGGCCCTGCAATCAGGTTGGTCGCGTTTTATTGATGTTATGATGAGATATTACGATATCGATGTGGATATTATACCATCATGTGAAATTGCTTAAATTGAGTGTTTTGTTGTCTGCGCTATAACAGTAGTAATTATAAGTCAAGTATTGGAAACATAAGTAGAATGTTACAACATTAGTGTAGATAAACAAAATTAAGCAACATGTTTACTCTTTATAATCGAACAAATAATGAACAGGTTTTTTAATTCCTATATTTATACGTACCTACCGTTTTCTTTTTCAATTTGGTTTTTTAGAGAAGTATAAACTGAGATTTTGTTCATAAAATATTAAATCAAAATAAAAACTAACTCCTGGCTTAAATATCAAATGTTCATCTGTAATCAAACACAGCAGTGCATTAAATTAATAAATGCTTGGAAATAAATCTATTCCATGACTGTAGTATGAACTACAACCTCAATTTTCAAACTATACACATCTCTTCAACCATTTTAGTTTTAAAAATATTATAACAAGTACATAATATAAACCCCGAGTACCCCCTACTTGAAATTGGTCACGTGTGTCGATGACTGCACCGTATTCTCGCTACAATCATCGCGCCGACGTGTCTGCTCCGGTACACGCTTCTAACCGGTTCTAACCGGGCATAGCCGGTTGTAACCTGTGGGAACCAGTGTATGGGGGAAAATTGATTTATTGGGCAATTTGTAGCGGATAGGTTCGAAAGATCTTAACAATCTAAACATTTGATAATCAATAAGTTTCAAGATTTAGATTTAGAAGTCATTTATATATTTTCACGTTTAGGAAATTGTTAAAAGAACATCACACAAGCAAAACTATTTACAATTTTGCTACAGTTATTTTAAAAAGAAACATAAATAAAATTACTTTTACATCGTTAATTTTACTAAGGCTTTCAATCAAGTGCGATTCAGTTTTATAGAATAGCTAGTAAATAAACAAAAATAAATAAGTAATACCGTAACATATTGTTTACTATTTACTGAACACCATTAAATATTTCTTCCTGTAAATTACAGACATAACTGCCATGTTGTTAGTAATGTAGCTATATTTATTCCGCGCGAGGTTACCAGGCGATGTTGCGTCCAGCTTTTCGCCATTCTCTGCCGATATGGTGTCTGCCAATCGCATGCTAATTACTACGCCGGAGCGAGCAGAGGGCTGAAAGCTGAGTTTTCAATAGATTGGTTAGGAATATCGACACTAAAACGACATGTTAGCGATATTGAAACAATATTTATTTTAGTGCATACGCGTCAGTCAGACATTTTAGCAATAATAAGAGCACAAAGCCGAAAGTTTATCTATAAAATAAAGTAATAAAAAAAACTACTTTTTCTACTAAAGCCTTTATTCTACTGCCACAAAATTAATATGTTAGTGTTATAAATGTCACACTTCACTTTGAGTTTCAATAGTTATATTATATAGTTATTATAGTTAGAGTTTATCTATACTGGAATTCAATAAGTTTACTTACGAAGTGCGGCAACATCGAGAACACTATTTGATTGATCTCGGCGACAGCTCTGAATTAAAACAAACAAAATTTTGTTACGAACAATGAAACATATTAACCGTAATAAATTATAACTACAGGTTTTGTGGTATGAGGGGTTTGTAGATTAGACATTGAAATATATTACTATATCAATGTCTAATCTACACTAAACGTTTATTGATAGCACAATTATGTTATGATTGCTTTTCGTTAAAAATACAGTGCATTACGTACCAAATTAAGTACAATATATCGTATGACTAAGTAAAAATAAGTAATCTTATTATAATATTATGAATAGTGTATCTTTGTATAGATTTACCTTTTGTTACATTTCGGTATAAATTCACTTAATTCTCCATTACAATATCGTTAGCCTGCATAGTCCCTACTTAGCATAATCTATTACGGGCTAGTTTATGTGGCGCGTCGATAGCGGCATACAATTATACACAACATGTATGTATGTATTTATGTAAACTACTAATGATTTTACGTCCATTGCATATATTATGAGTAATTCCTATGAATTTACAGGTTTCAATTGGTTTAGCTAATTGTTTACTAGGTTATTAATTTAGAGACTTTAATAATGGTTTGTGATTTGGGATTTAGATTAAAGATGAACAGATTAATTTGAAAACTGCTTGTTGAACTCGTTGAGGCAAACTACAATAGCGATCTTCGAAACGAGAGTGTACCGGTTTATATTGAGCAAGGATGCTCCTTTTAGACCAAAATTTAGTTAATCAAGAAATTATATTATTTCATTACATTACTGAATAAATCTACTTTTTTTTCAGTAGTTGCTTCTTAAACGTCACCCGTTACTAAGTATAATAAGAAGGAAAATATTTGTCTGATTCTGGCACGCTATAGACAGTAACATCTCCCAAGAACCGTTTTGCTTCTAGCAATTATATAGTAAGTATACATATCGAAATCTCAGAACTTTATGCTAAAAACACTATTTCTGAGAATAACAATATAGTGTAGTGTTATGAATTCGTGTAACAGATTGTTATACTCGATTTGAAATTGCTACAATTTATAAATGAAACTCTGAAGCTATATACCTTGGATTTGGATTAACAAATATGTTTTTTCCTTTGTCCATAAAATTGCGCCATTCATTGTTAATAATTACGGGTAAAAAGAAGTCTTATTTATTTATTTAATAAGTAAACCTTGGATTAATTAAGTAAATTTGTTAACAAATAGGCAATTTTTTTGTTGTAAAATGAAGCAGATTACCTGCGCAGGATTACGCTTGTCAATTTAAAATCTAGATAACATAACCACAATTAATTAAACATCAACGTTTACAAAACCCATCTTCCTCGATCTTCATAAACTTCAATTTACTGAAAAACGCAATTTCCACCGAATGTAACGAACGAGGCAATAAAAACCTCAGTTACTCAAACTTAATGTTGTGCATCAAATGATTCTGTACCGGGAACAATAACTGAACAAGATATCATTACGGAGGGGCGGAAGATTGCCGAGAAATGATGTGTTTACTATTGTTTTAGCTTTTTTGTACATATTAAACAAGTATTTGATCACACATTGAACACAGCACTCGCGTGTGTCTAGCCGGAGACGGCTGTGTGTTATTTATTTACTTGGCCCTGAAGATGAAGAGCATGCTTATACTTCAATAAAACTAACTCTCACACGAAACCACCGATACTCACCATTATGTGCTTGTTGACTTAACTGATTACAATAATTAAACTACACTTGCCAATACACTGTTTTATAAATATTCGCGGTCTGTAACAGTTTATATATTTCCTGCCATCCCATATTTAACTAACTCCTCAACTTTTCTCTTAAACTTGGTCACAGATCCTTTCCCGAAAATATTGACTCGCCCAACAACTCTCCCAACACAAACGCGGCTCCAAACAAGGAAGAAACACAAATATTCGTGCGAGATATAAAAATAACAAGAGAGCCATAATTAAAGCGAAAAATTAATCCAAAGCCATTAACAAATACGCATAAAAATACGCGGGAAATGAGTTTTGTTTTCAAGTTTGGGCGTTTTGTGTAATTTGGCGAGCGATGGCTATGGACCGACTTTTTTGTTAGAATCTGACCGACTTTGTATACTTAGGTTGGTTTTTACATCGACTTCTTGTATTTTTTAAATTGGAGGGTTTTATGATATCGTTTTGTGAACGAGACGTGAACATTACAGTTAGATGACGGTTGAGAAATTACTACTTTTACTTTTACACAAAATTGAGCTACTCGTATTCATCATAGTAAAAACTCTTTTTATACCAACTAGTTATATTTATGAAGGGAGTGTGGCTCGATGGTAGAAGCCTCTGTTTTACATTCTGACGCGTTTCAAGTTTTGTGTGGATTTACACTCGCGTAACGGTAAAGGAAAACATCGTGTGGACCACAAAATCTGAGAACATGTATGCGTTTTCTGCGAAGAGAGATTCAATTGATAGTTCTAGAATAATACAACCTCCGTGTACGTAAGGCTCTATCCATACACGCCTGCAGCAAGACAAAGCGCCGTAGATAGCGGGCGGTAAATTGTCGCCGGACTATTTGACGGCTATTTGCCGTTATTACAGCTACGGCTAGCTACTGCCGCCGTAAATTGTAGCATCGGTGAGATGGGAGGATGGATGTGTGGAATGATGAATTATTTTGTTTATGTATTATTTATCATCATCATTCAAAGCCGGTTTCGTCTTACTGCTGGGCATAGGCCTCTCTCATAATATGCCATTGGCTTCGATCATTAGCCAGCCTCATCCAAGTTTGACCAGCGACAGATGTTTTGTTATTAATATGTATTATTATGAAACATAAAAAAGAGGGACTGTTCTAAGTGGATAGATATAATTTTAATGTCACTAAAACAACACAATTGGTGGAAAAATAAGTATTAGTTGGTACAACTTTTAATTTTATTTACATATAACGAAAACTTTATATACTCGTATTTATTCTATTATATTTGATCAGTAGATATTAAAGATACGAATAAAATTTAAAAATTGCTAAAACTTGGAACGCTAACGATAGTTAATAAATTAATAGGTACATAAGAGATGACAGCAAAAAACGGTTACTTTTAATTATAAGATATTCAATTCTCTGAACTTTCTAAAGGTAAGTAGGTACACATTTTATACAAAAATCGCTTCTGATACCGCATAGCAACAATATATCTGATATAACCGAACTGTTTGTATTTTATATTTGATACAAGTATGAAGCAGCCCACAGATGCGAGTTTCCATTATCCCGAGATCTTCTCGCTACAAGGGGAACAGAACTCATCTCTCCGTTATCAAAAAAATCGATTCTATAGCAACTATACATACATGTATATATTTATACAGGATACATATAAATACAATATACTCCAGAATACGTAGGCTTCCGTCGAAACTTTCCCCTCCCTTTGTTACCATAGGCAAAATACATTTCCTATAAAACGCTGTGTGTAATATTTCGCAATATTTTCGTGGAAAAAAGCAAATCAAGTGAAATTGCTAAACACGTCTCGGGAGCGCGGAATAAATGGCGACGCTCAGGTATGGAGAGAATATCGGGTAGGACTGGAAACGATACAAAATAACAAGGGGTTTAGCACATTAAATTTCACATAAAAACTAAAAAAAATACTTAAGTGAGAGCATAATCATTGAAAGCACTGATGCCAACATTTAAAATACCAACTTATTCATTTCAAAAACGTTTTAAAACATATATCAGTGATTTGCAATAAAAACAATGTCTTTCATTTATTTATTTATTTATAATGGTACACAAAACAGAATGTGTTCCCAAATAAGCTAAGTATACTTTAAAAACTGGTTTTGATCCAGAACAAATTCCTAAGATGAGTGTACACAGCTTGAACAACATAAATGCGATTAATAATTTCAAAAACCTGATTTAGACAGAGAATACAGTACCTAACTGGTATCTAACAAACACAAACAACAACGATAAACAAGGACAACATAATTACAGACTAAATTTTATCTTACAATTAGTGATCATACAGAGCTTTCTCTTTCGTGAAAGAAGGTTGATAATTTAACAATGATCAGCTATCAGCTAACAAAACTATATGCAAAAACAAAGCGATGAGCAATTTACTAGTTGTTAAACCTATGATATTTTCCTTTTAATTGAGGTAATGGGGTTTGTAAAAAAGATATGGAATGGTATAACAGTGTTTTGGGCGACCCGCTATCGCGGGCGGCCAGGGCACTATATAGAATTGTAAAAATAGGTATTAAGAGGAGGTGAGGCTGTATTAAGTTCGTTCGGGGGTGACATTTTCTCTTTGAAAAAACCCCCTTAAATAAAGAAGTTTTAAAAAAAAAAGTTTCTTTCTTAGTGGATGCCTACGTCATAACAAGTGCCTGCATGCCAATTTTCAGCACGATCCATCCAGCTAGTGAATTGGGCTGTACGTTGTAGATCACAATGTTAGTCAGTCAGTGAGTCACCTTTGAGTTTTATTTATAGAAAAATATAACACTGACTTCTGGTTCAAGTAAATCACCGTATTTATGTGAAAAATTGTCTTGTCTTATCCAGCACCATCTCTACATTGCTGTAAAGTTCATCCCGCTCAGTAAATACGATTGTATCTCCCTGCCAGATCCGCCGATACATGCCTGCCCTACATTCTGACTATAGTCTACAAAAATGTTATCTACGTTTACTATAAACAGTATAAACTAGTTTTCAGTTAGGCAAGATTTAGTTCCAAATAATGGGTGAGACAAGTACCAACTTGTAAAATTAATCTAGTGACTATTGAGCCTCCCGGCTCAAGCACAAATTAGTGCCAGAACTTAAGTTTTAGTTTAAGTTTTCTCACAACTATTCTGACTTGTTATTTCAGTCAAGTAGAGTGTAAGATAAGACCAATGCTTAACAGTAGGGTATGACACAAGAATAAACTGGTTTATTGGTCTGAATATTTTATGTTACAATAAAGAATTATCTATCTATCTTTAGTCCACGTCTTGTCAGACTCTTACTCGAGAGTTTCTCACCTCCCTAATTATGTAAAGATATCTATACCTAACTTAGTCCAACTATCTCTTATTCGTGTTAGAAGCAGGATTACCTTCGAGAAGCTCAACTTAGCTGCAACTTGGATCTAAGCTCGTGTCGACTGAGTAATTCACTTTGAGGTGAAACTTTGTTGAGTATGTGAGTGTATGTTCGTTCCTTCTTTACAATACGGCTTATTTGACTTTGATAGTATTTGTTGTGAAAATAGGTGTATATTATGCTACTTATAATCCCAAATTAATGTGAGTAACATCGCAGCCGCGTGAGTATATTATATTAGAAGTAGAATTTTCTCTAAGTAGCATCGATGGAACAGAAGTGATAACTAATAGACACACAAGAATTATGAAGCAGAGTATTAACATCACGTTTGTGAAGTGTCAATGTTTATTTACGAACTAGTAGACGCCCGCGGCTTCGCTCGCATTAACTTTTCGAACATAATTTTTTAATTTATGAACAGATTGAAATGAAATAAACAATAAATGTTAGGTTAAAAATGCACCATTATGTTATTGAAAACCGTAGACAAATCGGTTCAGCCGTTTTCGAGTCTATAACGAACAAACATACCGACAGACATACAGACAAACAGATTTTTTTTTAACATGATTTTTGTGCTCTTTTGCATTAATGTAGACCCCTCAACATTTTTTTTCAATTATCTTCAATGTACAGACACCGACCTGTTACAGCTTTATTATATGTACGTATAGAAGAACTAGAAATGCCATCATGATTATGATCTTATGTTCTATGTGTGTTTGTGTGTGTGCAGAATAATATCTTATTGTTTTTTTTATATGTACTAGTGCTATAATTTTATTGTAAGTTTAAGCAGTCTTTTTATAAGCTTGCATTTGCTATTTTTTTTTACGGTAATTAGAGCTAGTAGTAGTAGTAATAAAGAGAGTAAACAATTTACAGAACACGGATATCTAAGTAAATAGTTTTCTTTGCCTATTTTATCTAAGCTACCAAGTTGCAACTTGCATCTAAGCTGGTGTCGACGAAATAATTCACTTGAGCTGCATACATACTCGAAGGAGCGGAGTTTGGAACATTCTGCGCGATATTAGCTAGCAGTCATTAGTTTGAGGTAATGGGGTTGGAATTTAATCATAATGTAAGACGAGTTAGTGATAAATATGTTTTTGTGGACATGAAAACGAAAAAGGACCTGACTATTTGTATTTTTTTTACAAGGAATGGGTTTGCACTTGACCATAATTCGCTTGATGGTAAGCAGTCATGACGGTCTAGGATGGAGCGTGCTTACCCAGTAAGAACCGATCAACTCTCATTTTAAAGATCGCAAGATTTTATTCTGCGTGGAACAAGGAACAATTATTCGAATAAATTATTCTTCCATATTTGACGAAGTGTTCGCAATATTATATATTATGGAATGATAAATAAAAACAATACAATGTAATGCAATACTGATGAGTAACACTTGAATACTAGTACTTTTAAATTGGAAGATGTCAATAATTTTATTTACAGTTGATAATTGTAGATAAGACCTGGGACAATTTTTATTATTTTCTAAATGAAACAATTATTGAGAAGTGAGAACTATAGGTTGTTTTAAAATTCTCACAATCTTCATTCAGCTTGAATAGGTCTTCAAACTTCAAATTATATTTAGCTGAAAAGCTAATAGAGGATATAAAATTCTAAATAAAACTAAGAGACTTGCAAGTTAGATGACTTTTTCAGACTTTACGCTCGGACTGAGTAAGCTGTGGACATGATTAGGTTTTATTAAAACATGTTAATGGTACATTTAATTTTGTAACTAGTAACAGTTTTTTTTTAATAATTTTGACGTCAATATTTTTATTTTAAAATCAAATGATGAATATATTTGTAAATGTTTTATTGATATAATAAGAGCTATGATTTGTCTTGTAAAAAGAAATGAGTAGTTTCTTTGTACCTCGACACTCTAAAACAATGTAATGACGTGATATTAATCATATACTTACGAACCTTATTTAAAAAAAAGTTACATACAAAGTCGCTTCGTGATAAACTAAAAATGTCACACAAAACAACAACATTTTAACATTTTCTTAAAAGCAGTATTTTTTTTTGTTCAGTTAAGTAAGGTTCACGATCTTTTTATTTACTCATCCACGTTAAGTAGTGTAGGGTTAAAGCTTAGGTACATGTACTCCTCCTCCTACCTAATATACTAATCTAAGATGTCGCGTCCCCTAGAGGTCGCGTCGTCTTTACTTGCCCTTTGACATGGAGTAAGTAACTTGTAGATATGCACTTATTATTTGATTTTTGTAAATAGGTAATACAATAGCCAAAGAAACAAATTAGGGAAGTCTTTGTCCAGAAATACAGTACAGACTGATAATAGTAATAGTTTGATTATCGTATCACCAACTTATTTTATTTTAGTGGTGCCCCGCAACGTTATCTGCGTAAATACGAGTACTACATAAAGAGCGCCTAGTCATTATCAAGGGCCTAAACAATTTCTTTGAAAATATTACATGTTTATTTATGTGCAAATAAAAAACAATAATTGCTATACAACGCGGAAATGCCGCCAGCATTATGGGGACCTTTTCCTCTACTACAGGCATTTTAGATTAAGTATTTTAGTTTTAGAAGTAGGTAGTTTAAGTTTTTTATTCTATTTTTAGTTTTTAGTTTTTTAAATTAGTTTTTAACTAAATGTAAGTTTACTTTATACAAACAAATATGTAGGTACTTTAGTTTAAAAACAATAATTATTATTTTCCTTGAGTCGTATTTTTCATGACTCGAGACGCCTAGATGAAGATGTGTACAAGTGTACATATTTGATTCAGTAATTACATGTTATTTGCTTTTAATATTTATAATATAAGCTTGTTATGTCGGTGTCTCTATTCTATCTACATACATATACAGCTCTCTGTCAGACAAGCGAACGTTGTTCTATAAAAGTTATCTACAAAGAAAACAAGATATTTCCTCGCTCATTTACTTTGAAAAAATGTTCTATATTGAATCTTGTTTGTTTATTATGTTATTCGAGACAATATATAGTTGTTATTACCCACTTTATTATTTTACTTAGAAGTGGCATCGTTCAAGTGGAATCTTTGTGATTTGAGAATATATTGATTATTTATTTATTTACTTAATTATAACGGTAACAACCAATTACATTAATTAAGAAATGAATTGTTTACTTAAGTAGCAACTTAATTAGATATCTTTAAAATTAATAAGTATCATTACGTTCACAAAAAGATAACAATAAATTATAAATTACATTCAACTTGTCACATAAAATATCACACGCGGGATAGATAGCGAAGAATGCGTGGAGGCCACTCTTAACTCGACAGATCAGGCTGAAGTTTGTTTGTCCTTTCGAAGTTATTATTTTGATATTTTATATTTCATTACATTATTTTTTGGAAAGTTTGAAAATACTTGGTATAAGTTTCGGGAATTAATTTGTAAAGTATTGAACAGAGCGGACAGAGTGTGTTGATGAAGAAAGTTTTATTTTAATGTGACAGATAGATATTTGGCAACACTGTGCACCTGATACAATTTCGCACTATGTGCCAATTTATATTGCTCACATAGAACTGTTCTATACGGATTTCAATATAAAAAAAAACTCAGTGTGGCATTAACCACATAAACAATCGTTTTTCGTTTACAATTGATTTAAATTTATTCTAAAGTTTACCAGCCACAATTCATTTCTACATATTCTGCTCACCAACTTCTATCACCAATTACATCTTCTTTATTCGAATAGAACCCAGCTTAAACGTCCCCAATATCATTAGAGGTCAGACATTCTATTTGAGCATGTTCGTAGAATTTTCAGAAAGTCTCGCAATAGGAAAGTATTGAAATCGCTGCAACATTCAGCTCGCGCCTGAAATTCTATAAATTCAGCGCATTCTGGCGGGAATTCACATTTTCATCAGACAACATTTTACATTCGGATGCAAACATGAGTTCGATCCGTACAAAATGCGAACAGTAGGGCTATATCAGTCCATGTTTTATTATCATACGATACAAAAATATTGTTTACCCATTTTCACCCTAGAATGCCCGCATAATTTGCATACGTTATCATATAATAATAATAAACAGTATCTGTATCTTTATGATTTAGGTATGGTATGTCAAATACTAATCTATACTATAATATTGTAAAGCTGAAGAGTTTGTTTGTTTGTTTGTTTGAACGCGCTAATCTCAGGAACTACTGATGCGAATTGAAAAATTATTTTTGTGTTGAAAAGACCATTTATCGAGGAAGGCTTTAGGCTATACTACATCACGCTTCTACTGATAGGAGCGAAGAAACAATGGAAAATGTGGAAAAAACGGGGAAAATTATTCATTTTTGAGGGCTTCCGTTGCGTGCGCTGCGAAAATGGTTCAAGGCGTGGGTAACAGCTATAATTTTTAAAACTGAAGAGGTAGTTTACAAAAATAAATACGATGCCCAAAATAACTATTCCATGCGTACGAAGTCGCGCGCACATCTAGTGCTAAATAAAACTACAATCTATGAATTACGCAGACGGTGCGGTGCGGCGACGTCTGAGATGTTTGTCACCATTATAAATCTTGCGAAAGTTTCATCCAAAAGGTGAAAAACAACAAATACACACTCGCATACTTTAGCCTTTATAATGTAAGTTGTTAATGATGTGATTGTTGTGAATGTAATACATAACTTTATTTCCTCACATTTTTTTTTATATTTCATCGCAATGTGCGCTACTGCCTCCATACGTCCTTCGACCGAGCATTTGATCCGCTAAGATGACGCGCGGTAAATCCTGACACATTGTGGGCTTCCATAACTTTTCCCTTTATTTTCCACTCGCTTGTTTTTAATCCGATTTTGCGCTCAACGTTTTGCTTAGTAATTTTGGGTAACGAAACGTAATTGAGTGAGTGTGGCCAGTACCCAGTTTTACTTAATTTTAACAATTTTTACCGTATTTCAAGGAATCTACCGGTTTTTGTTTCGCTAAGCTGAAAAAGTAACGTTACGCTTATCTAAGTAAATGTGGAGTATTTCTACTTATTTTGGGGCTGAACCGATGAATGTTTATGACCCACTTGGGATGAAATCTTTTTACTCCCGTACAAGTAAATGGGGTATATTTTATGTGAATGTAAATAAGGAACACTAGAGTTATTTAGGACGCTCGAGATATCTTTGAGAAAGGGTCCTCTTTAATTCCATTCGCTGAAATGTGAGTGGAAATAGTTGGCCTCTTATTCGTCGAATAGGTATTTAAAAATTTATAGAATTAAGCTTTCCATTAAATTGCCTTTTGATACAAAAAATAATTTACAAAACATAAAGTATGTACTTAACTAAGTATCGTTATCTAGTACCCACGACACAAGAGTTTGCTAAGTATGGGGCTAGATGGCGCTGTGTGCAATCTCTCCGGAATATTTATTTGTTTAATTAAATCTTATGTATAAAAAAAAACTTCAAACAAATATAAAAATAAATAAATATCCATTTGACACTATCCATTACTTATGTAGAAACCTTATTTGTATAAAATAAAAAAAATAACCTATAGATACTGCGGGTAAATATTTCAGAACTATGTAAAACATTAGATTAAACATTAGATATTTTATCAGGTACATTTTAACAATAGGTGTTAAAATGTACCTGATAAAATATCTGAGCGCAAATTAACCAGGTTTTAAAAATGAAAGTATCAATTTAGTTTTACATTAAAACAATTTGCCGTCAAGTTTAGAACTATCATTTATTATTTCGTTTTTGTACACCCCGTCTAGTCTTTTTTTATATTTTCCTCTCCATCCTACGGTTGCCTGGAAGAGATCGCTTTTAGCGATAAAGCCGCCATTTGTGGTATTAGTTTTTTTTTTTTTCCGTTTTGTATTATGTTTTTTATGTGAGTGTCCAATAAAGTATCTTTGAAACTTTTGGTCCGTGGGGTAAAAGCACGAAGTCTTTTATAAAAAAATTGAATAAAAGGTTGAATGACATCACTAGAGACAAGAACGCTGGCTGGTTCCTTGCGCAAAGGATTTCTATAGCAATCCAGCGTGGGAATGCAGCCAGCGTTCTTGGCTCCATACCACATGTAGATGTTTTAAATTTAGGTTAAATGTACATACTCTTATTTAGTTTTATTAGTGTATATATGTGTATATATTAAATTTATGTATAATTGTTTAATTAATAAATTTATTCACTATTATTATTATATTGTTTATAATATATAGTAATAGTATCGTAATATATAAAGTATCAATCTAACTATTTATTAAAAAAAATGTAATAAAAAATCACTTCCGCTGCCAATTAGCACCATAATTTGTATTGCGGCTCGTCTGGTGAAATATAATGAAATACATGAAATATGGCACCACGGCGTCACGACACAAATGGAATTGCAGTATCTGTGGACGACGTGACGTGTCCCGCTGACACGGGAAATGGCACGTCGGGGGAGATATTTTTCTGATATTTTTTGAAAGTCTAAAGCCAGCAAGGAGCAGTCGTAGTAGAACAACACTAATCATTAGTGTTAAATTGTTCTAATGCAACTGCTCCTTGCTGGCATTGCTTCTTCACCAATACTACACCTTACGTTTTTATTTTAATAAATGTTGATTTGTGGCCATTTTTCTCCATTTTTTTGTTGTATTTACTCTATTGCCTCGGCATTTTTATATGTGCGGTCAAGCTTTGTCATTTTTCTATAGAGAAGATAACTTCGTCGACCTGTACTTTGTTACTCCACGAAGCGTCTTCATGACAAATTGACTCCACTCGTGTCTTTAGTTAGAATTCATATTTGACACTATAGTACATATAATCGAACTCCCGCGGTCATTCTATGAAGGCCCCTCTATAAAAATGTGCTGTATTTATACAATAAAAAAAACGATGTTACTTAAGAGTTAACTTTACCCTGATGTGCTATTTCTATAAACATACACTACAGATATAATCTCACCCCCGCGGTCACCAACATTCCAGTCGCGCCGGTTGTCCAGCGATACGTATCGACGTGCTAACTTGCAGATAAAATGCCGCCATTTTGTGTGAACGTAACGGGCCGGGCTGTTAAGGTAGGTATGCTGGATTTTTTACCTCAGTTTGTAGGCCTTTAAAAATGGGAGGAAAGATTTATTTCATACTAAATTTATTAGAAAATCAAAAAGGTTATTGATAGCAATATTTGGTCAATAACTTATGAGATTTAGAATGATTATGTTGAGTGCTGTATGTAATGAGCTAACGTGTGCATGTGTGGAGTAAATTTTTTTAACAGATACCATTTTTTTTCCTTTTCAGTATTCGTAATGCCTGCGTCACGCGCAGTATTTATGTATTTGGCGAATATTTTATTCTTGAACTTAAAGTTTGTTAAAGGTTACTATTTATTAAATATTACACACTAGCACAAGTCCATTACTTTATTCGCATTTTAAAGAGCAAATGATTAACCTTTGTCAATTTTAGGACCCTATACAATAGTAAAAATAAAATAACCAATATATCCATGTCAAAAATCATAATCCGTCTTTTCAGTGCGGCGTGTAAGAGGATTACTGTATGAATTCATTTTCATACAATAAGTTCCTCGTATTATTTCATTTGTTTGTCTACATTTACAGAATTTGTTACAGTTGTTTCTATACCATTTTAATATTAAAACTTTCGTGAGACATTTTTGTGTCTGCGCGCTGCCGCGGTCCCAGAACGCACGTTCTGAAGATGGGTGTCATTACAATATCTGAAACGCGTAAACAACATACGCGAATAACACGTGAGTGAAAACCGTTTAGTTACATATTGTTTCTATACCGAGCACAATATAAGCACCTCATTCAGTATCCATGGATACTGTAACAGGTATTCCATTAATCTCCATCACGGCGGGAGGTCGACTGGCAGCGCACGCTCGATGAATACAGATGAACTGTCCTCCGAGCCTGTACTTATATGTATACCTAGCCAGGTGTTTACATAGGGCAGTTGATGCTGTATTTGTACGAACACGAAGGTTAAGCACTCGCGTCACCGTCAGTTTTTGGATGGGTGACCGAGAAAACAATTGTTAAGTCAGTGTCTATTAAACAGGGCTTTAAAGCGTTTGCAGTGCTTCGAAATAGATAATAATGCACTTATGTATTATTTTTATAAAAATAATAGGTATATCTTTTGGCTGTACATACAGGTAGATAAGATACGACTAGATTAGTTTAAAATCAATCATATAAACTATCACTTAATCCATTCAATCATTAATAAATAGTTATACACACATCAAATTTGTTAAATAACATACTAAAAGAATTAAAAGAATTCTACCACCATGAAAAAATCCTCTGTTCTGGCATAAAATACACACGAGCTGACCATCTAAAAAACAATGAAACAAAAATTACTTTCTCTCATATAAATAAAATCTTATGGTATGATATGAGTCTGACAAGTTAAATTCAAAGCCCAAAAGTCTTCCGACCTCCCCAATTTCTTGACATGTCTTAGAGATCCAAAGATCTGAAATAAACCTAGAACAGTGGTAAAACTTTAACCACACGCCGGTGCATGCGAGGTGTCTAGTAGACTCCATTGAGAAGTCTGTGGGACTCGTCTGAGAGACTGCGGGTGTTGAATAAGTTGTGATGGCTAACTTAGCCGGGTAAGGAGTGTCAAGCGGAGGATTATGGGACGGTGCAAGGAGGAGGAGGAAGCGGGTTGAAAACTTATTTGTCAAATACTCGTATTTAGAGTTCTTTCTTGTGCCCATCTGGCTACCATCCTCAAATGTAAAATCAAATGCCAAAGGTGGCTTACTGTTAAAAGTCAAAAAAGAGCTTCTATAAACTTTACTTACCTTACCGTAATTATTCATTTTTTACACAGTATGAAGGATAATACTGTCAGAAGTTTGACTCCTAGTATTATCTGTATAATTTGGTATGTTTCAATTTTCTTCTCCTCATAATTGCTCGTAATATTTTTCTGTTAGGGTATTGACTAACGTTACTTCTTCAACTGTTAAAACTTTATAACAATCGGTTCAGTAGTTCTTGAGATATGATGAGATATATGGGTCCAATGCAGCGAAATTGGTTGTTTTATATTTCAAAATTCCACTTACTGTATATTGTACTGTATATAGGAAGAAATTATGGTGTGAAAGTCACCAATATAGGTGACTTTCACACTACAATATATATAAGCATATAAGTCAATATCCTAAGGGTAAAAAATTACGAAAAATTATGCGGAGAAGAAACTTGAAACATACCTAATGATACAGGTAAAACTAGGAGTCAAACTTCTGACAGTATTTTACTTCATACTGTGTACGTAAAATATGAATAATTACGGTAAGGTAAGTAAAGTTTATCGAAGTTATTTTTCGACGGTCACGGTCACGGACGGTTTACGGTCTTATGCGACCTCTTATGACTGCGTCATACCACAATTACTTTCATAATTTTATGCAATCACTTCGCCAAAAATCGGTCAGTCGCTGCGTTGCGGAGAGAAAATGAACCAAACAGTTTAACAAACCGACGTACATACTTCGTAACCTCTTATACCTTGCGCCGCACCCCAGTCGTCTTACCCAGAATAAGAAGTGTACGTGCAGTCTCTCCGTCCTAACACTGGATTACAAACGTCTCTCACGTGAACTCAGAGTGGGACAAAATGCTCATTGAATTTCATAAGGATGGCTTTGGACACGGGGCTTGAAAGCGGTTAATAATATTATCCCACCAAAAACATTCTGCAAAAAAACTAGGCAAGTCACGATATAGCTGCTTGTTTATCTCTAAAAAGTAATGAAATCTAGACAAGGTCGTGTCAAGTCTATCTCTAAAAAGTAATGAAATCTAGACATGGTCGTGCCAAGTCTAAGGTTCGCAGATTACGAGAATAGCGGATACATCATTATAAGTAGTGAAGTATTATTTAATTTATCAGAAGAACGCGGCTTCTTTCGTTGTTTTGAAGCATAAATCAGCGATTGTCACTATCACGATCCTAACTACCACCACACTAAAAACCATGATGATTTGTTATCGGAACGAAATGACAAACAATCCAACAACGTATAGTGCTAATATCTGAAAGTAGCTATGATTTTGCTGCACAAAGTTTCACATGTAGGTTTAGAGATGTCAATCGTCGGTTTATAGATTGTGTAAACTAGCCATTTAGAAAATAGTCATTCCATCGTCTAGCTCAACGAAAAAAGAACTTCATTTTATTTAGCATTTCACGTAGCGGTAACATTTAACCGCATTCCATCTCTGACCGCCCCCTCCTCTGTCATACGTACGTGACGTCACGAAGCCACTTCCGGCCGGATAAGTTTGAAGTTTCAGGTTTGTTCGAGCATGTAATTATGTGTTGTGCTAGCATGAACACATAGTGTGAAATACTTACTGGTTTTCAATGTGGTGTCTATCCCACTAGGCAGAGGGTAATTATTTTCAATCAAGAGACCTGTCAATAAAAGCAGATCAGTATCAGTAGCTGATGCGATTAGTTCTTAAATTAAATATTAGGTAAGTCATAGCTATTAAAGATAACTGAAATACCACGTCATATATATTTTTTTTAATTTAATGTGTTCTAGTCACGACCAACCCGTTTCAACTACTTACTGCACTGGCCTCTCAGTTTTCCATGTAAAAAAAAGTATTTAAAAAAAATTTCATTACTTATTCCAAACCATTTATAGAAATTATTCTAACATTTCCTAGGTAACTCCTTGTTTTTCTTTTTAGCAAACGATATGGTAGCTTACTTTTAAATAGAGCACATTGCCTGGCGATTGCCATACTATTACAAACAGTCTACAATCAACATGTCATCTGATCCAAGAGTGCCCAAATACAATTTCTCCTACCACTATGGTTTGCTAAGACATGAAACAGTGCTAATCCCGCTGCACATGTGGAGAGAAGTTTGCGATCGATGTGGATTGAGACGAACTATGAACAGAACTGGGTTATAGGCGCCAGGTGGGGCTGTGACTGCCTCGCAGTACTTTATAAAAGAATATTTTCAAACTCTTATTAAAATTTAGTTTAATTAGGTGTCAATTTTCCTTGCATCTCTTCTTTGTAGTTATCTTCTTTACTGAATGTCGTGTTTGAATTGTTTCCTGGCATATCAAGCACAAAATCCTGACTACGGCATTTGTTAAGCCATATAAGCCAGAGTTTACAAGTTAGAATTTTGAAAGTTTTGTTTTGTGATTTAATTTGTTACTTGAATCATTTATTAATAAGTAGTTAACCTATCGTAGTAGTAGACCTAATCTATACAAAATATCAAATTAAATATGGAAGCTTTCACTAAGAATTTCATAGTTTGTCTATTTATGTATTATTTATAAATAATTTCAAACGTATCTTTATTTTCATATAAATAAAAACTTTAATAAAACTTTCCTTTATTGTTATTTTCTTCCTAAAACATCTAAACACCAACATTCCCAAGTTCAAGCGTTCACCTGCCATCATAATTTGTACAGATTATTCCACCAGGTGGCGCCACCGAGCCACGTGTAAGGACAACTTCTGTTATTTGGGTATTTGCTCAAATATTTGGGTTTTATAACTCAACGCAACCAGTATTTTTTCTTTACTTTTTGCTTAACAAGTAAAATGTAGTTGTTTTAAAAGAGTTCGCCAAATAATCAAATATCCTCTTACAAATAAAGTAATCTAACATTTTTTGAAATACAATCCATCTTTATGTGAAAAGTCAGCCAAATTCAGCAACACTTTGTCAGAAAGGCGTGTTATTTGCTGATTTAAACAAGCTCAAATTTTACTTTTCACGCGACAAAATCGGACGCTTTTTCAATGGCAAAGTGCAAGCCAAAATTATTTATTTTATTTATTCAAATGCCGCTGCATTCCCAAAAGGAGGCGACACAAATGATTTTCATTCGAAGCAACGATGGATATATTTTATTATTCTGCCGGCGGGCAAACCTGGGGACGACTGCTTGTGAACATTTCAATTTGAAGCGAATCTTATTTCGATATTTTTAGATTTTCTGTGAATGTTGCTGTAGCTTGGAGGTTTATTGGTGAGCTAGTTATAGCTTGAAGTTGAAAAGGAGCTGAAGTAATAGTCGGTGCGGTAGGTTTATGAATGAATGGTAGAAATTAATTAGAGGAATGAATTGACCCAGGCGAATTATGGTCAAGTGCAAACCCATTCCTTGTAAAAAAATAAGTGTAATGCGTTAAATTATTTGATTAATTTGTACTTCCAATATTTATAGATATTATTTAAAAAGTATGACAAAACATAAGCACGTGGAACATCCAGCCAAGGTACTGATATTATATCGGAGCAACTAATATATCTTTTTCACGAATTTCGAGAAATCTTAGATCAAAGGTTTTCAGTATTAATGTATAAAGGCCACCTAAAGGCTATATGTATAACCCTGTAATATGTAGTATTTTGTTTTCACTCACAAACGCCAGCTCGAAAAGCGTTTAACAATCGGACAGCAAAGAGTTACAGCAGAAATGTAATATAAAACTATGCACCATATTTCAGCTCTCATGTGACATTCGAAACAACTACCAACTGAACTCGCTTTTTGCACTATTTTCAGTACAATTTTAACGAAACGCGCCGCTAAAAAGTTGCTTCGCGCAAAGTTGAGAAACAAAAATTCTTTGTCAGAATTTCCGTTGGAAATTATTCATGACGCTTAATTAAAAATCTGAAGCGTCTTTTTCGAATTTGGCGTTGAATAATTTGTTTGTTATTAACTACAAAGAGGGATCGGCGCTTTGAGTGGGAGCCTGTTACTGAATTACCGATCAAAGGGCTACTCCTGAAAAATATTCTCCGACATTTTTACATCGTTTGCGTCGAGATTTCACTTTCATTTCAGCAAAATTATCATAACGCCGTAATTGATACACGTGTCAATGTTTTTGAAGGATTTCGGAGCATTAAATAGACTTGTGCTTTTGAACTTTTACATGAGTTTTGTGCACATGTGTAAACTGTAATTTACCTTGTGAGACCTGATACGTTACTTAAGCTTTAATGAATATTCTATTATGCCTACTGTTAGAAATAAAATACAAAACAAAGAAACGCGTCCATTTTGGTTTAAACAAATGTAGCTAGTTTTAAAACATATGCTTAGTATTGAGTAAGATGGTCTTATGTATTGAAACATTTAATTATTAGGATCATTGAACGCCACGTTAAATAACCTAAACAAAATCTTAGGCATTTTAGGGCTTAGTACGACTTAACTTCATCATCATCATCATATCAGCCTTTGTTCACCCATTGCTGAGTATAGGCCTCTTCTTCAATGAACCATATACATACATATGTCTTACTTAACTTATCCATTAAAAACGATTACAAATCTATATTTAACCCATTTATAAAGCTCGTCATTACTGGATCATTCCGAGCGCGACCTCCGCCCGAAGTTTAGCCGCGCGACCTCTACCAGCGTCCCTCTGTGAAATATCTCAGCTGTTTGTCACCGTCCCCCGGAGCCCCCGTGTGACGGAGCAATGGATCAGGTAGAAGGGCTTTGAAAACTTAGTCAAATGTTACACGTCAAATTGTGTTTTTTTGGAACCTAAAATAACTTATTTTCTTTTTTTGTATTGGCAGTAAGCACAGTTTAAATGCTCAATGCCCATAGAATAACCTTTCTTGAAAAAAACAACGAATTATTTTATGCGTTGTTAAGATGTTAGAATAATACTTATTCATATTTTATTTTCTTTAAAATATACATAAAAGTAATAAATTGATTCATTCAATGATTTTTGAAATACTTCATGAAATTGCCCGCTAACCAGAGATATAATCATAATAATGTGTATTGACGTGACTATCTTATCTGTTTCTTATTTAGATGTGTTTCTTAAGACATTTTTTACAAAATTAGCTGCGTTCGGTATCAAATAAAATACCTATCAAATAAATACATCTTGTTTTCCAAACCTTATTAGTTTTGTTAATAAATAAATAATTTGAATTCGCAATCGAAAATATTAATTGATCCATTCCACCCCAACCAATATCTCTTGATGAAGCGGACTGTAGCTAATTGGTGCCTCGGTAAACTTATTGGAAAATATTTTAACTTACGTGAACGATGGGCGAGGGGGTGAGGGGGGTGGAGAGGAGGGCAATTTGACGACCAAATAGTGGCCGACGGTGAAATAAAGTGATTTTATTGGCTGACAAATTATCTTATAAATGGAGAACTGATATATTGACGTGTTAACTGGAGCATATTTCAGCTTCATTTTAAGTACTTTAATGGTTTTCAGATCGGAGATCCATTTATTACTTGTAACACTTAGTTTTTTTGAATAAATAAGAGGATATTGAGTGTATCAGCTTAACTTATCTGGATATAGAACAAGCATATTTTTGTTTCGTTACATTTGTTATATTATTTTCTCTTTCTTCTTCCCTAAGAAGAAAATTATCATGCGAATGATGATGGCACGAGGTTCTCAAAATGAAAGTAATTTAGAGGAGTCTCAACTCTCAACAATGAGGAATTCGAGGCGAGGATGGAAATATCCTCTCTCATTCTATTAGTGGTACAAAATAATAATTTAATATTCCAGGACATTGCACACAGTGCCATCTAGCCCCACACTAAGCTTACGCTTGTGTCGTGGGTACTACATAATAATAATATTGCTAATAATACATAATATTGCTATCATTTGATTATAGATTTATTCTCTTACTTATTAATCCCACACCATTTCAAGACGCTCACTACCATAACTCATCTAAACCTGACTAGCAATTTAACTAGTCCTAGACCGTTCAAATAGCTCAGACTGTCGAGTATAACCTAACGCTAATAGAACGCTGTCTGCTCACTTGAAGTATGAGGTAAGCTCTGGAACTGGCTACTAATTGCAGTTCTATTATTAAAGATATGTAATATTAATGTCTATTTTGCGGGGACAGGTTTGCGTTTGACTACAGCCTACCTGATGTTAAGCATTGCTGCAGCCTAGGGTGGGTGTGTCTTTATAAGTCAAAGAATAAGTCAAGTGATTCTATTGAAACAAATTTTAGTAAAAAGGTAAGTTTGTAAGAGTGTGGCCAACTCTGAACTCTGGTGTCTAGAGTCAAAGGTCAAAGGCATCTGCCGTGGTTTAGTAAAGTTTTTGTGTGTTGGTGTGTTTGTGTTTTTGTGCACCGCAATAGGTATCTGTTTATCGTGGTATTTTAATTCAATTTAATTAAATGTAACTTTAGTGTACACCAAATATAAATAAACCAAACATAAGGAAACTATGAATGAACGTATGTACAAATGCAAGGACTTATCACCTTATGTGATCTCTTCCAGGTTAATTGTTTGATGTTAGTATTATAAGGTTTTCAAAGTAACATAATATGCTATATTTTTATTTTGAAATATGCGAATGAAGCAAGCAACCTCTAGTTTTATGCTTCGAAAACACAATGTCACACAAACGTAGATAAATGACTTTCTCCGTTATATCCTCAATTCGACGAGACTATTTTTAGAACTAATTAAGTACGCCAAAAATATCCTAATCTCTTCTAGAAAAGTAAAGTAGCTAGCTGTAGGTAATTAAAAAGTTCCCCCGTCAGAGGGTAGAGGTAGAGGTCGCCAGCTGTGGTTTACGACGCCCTCTGGCGGACGAAAAATTGACTATTTCACGTTTTATGGAGCTTCTAAGAAATTTGTTGGAAGAAGGTATAAAATGGACACGTTTGCTTGGAATTTTTACGATGTTTTGATTATTAACAAGATGCTACGTATAATTAGTCTCAAAAGAGTAAAATTTTAGCTAAACGTCTGTTATCATAAAATCCTCTTATGTGAAGTTATAAAAAATATGTTAGTACCACCAACCTATTTGTTTCCTATTACCTAATTTATGCATTTTTTATCGTTTTTTTTTACATGGCCAGAATTCTACAATAATACCGAAATTTAAAAAAAAAACATGAATTGTGGCGCTTTCGTTACTCTGTTGACCCATGTTACTACAGTCATATACTGTCGGCTTTTGGTGTAGTTTCGAATACTCTTAGCTTTAGATTTTACCACTTACATTCACTCTAAGGCACTAGATTACTCAACATGATAACCGTTACCCGACAATATAAAGAGAGTCATGCTTTCCAACACTAGCATCTACATCTAACTCCTATATCCCGTCGCACACGATGCCTAGAACTTTAGCTGGTTCCTACGAGGGATGACATAGAAGTAATGGACTGGTCTAAGCGCACAATTTCGGGAGCGAATGGAGCTGTCAGTGGCAGTGTCATAGTTTATATCAAATTGAAGTAAACGCATGCGTATGTATCGTGTTCTACGCCCATCATTAGAAGACAGTTAGCAATTTTTATTTGTCATAAAACTTTTGTGAATGATAAACATTTTTATAAAATATGAATAATGAGGCGGTTAGTGCTTTATATGGATAATGGATTCCAAAGACACAGGAAACATATAAACACACGCTTTACGTAACGTAAGTACTAATTAAAGTAATTAGTTCAATTACTCTTTCAATTCAAATATTATGATAAAATATGTATTTTTTTAACCCTTAATTTCATAGTGATGGAAATTTCCATCGTAAAGATTTTTTGTGTTTTATTTTAGTCTGTGATCCGAATGAATTTATTTATGGACATGTATCCAAACTTCAATATCCAGGCAACATTTTTGAACGAAAAAAAAAACTGTCAATGTCAACTAACATGGTCAATCATCTGTTCAGTTTAGACGTTATTCTACTTGGTGTTTGAAGAGTTTCTGATTGTTATATTTTGTGAACATGTACGCAGTATATATCTTGAAAAAATATATATTTCATAAAATAAGGTAAGTTTTCAATGTTTTACTAATTTGTTTTAGAAAAAATCATTGTTTTTAGGTGTTTTCTGGGTTTTTGTTTATGATGGAAATTTCCATCAATATGCATTAGTCGTTGTTCTCAATGTATAGAAATCTAACTTATTAGTACTATTATTCTTTTATTATTTACTACAACTTTAAAATGATTTTTATAGATGTTTCAGCCAAAATGTCATTTCCTATGAATGATAGACAAATTGAAGAGTACTTGTCTGCTTTGGAAGGAGGATATCTGTCAGAAGATGGCATGGAAATATCTGATGTGGAAGATGATGAGGAAAGTATATTTTACACCAATAGAAATGAACTGCTGCAAGATTTAGAGCATGCTGATAATGTGGAAAATGATCCTACTTTACATGAGGAACAAGATGATGTCCCTGACCCCCCTCTCATTCAAGAAACTGACATCAGAAGCAAGAGAAACCTCTGCTTGCTCAACATGGGTTTTAGATAATAGGAAGCTGATTTGGAAGAAGAGATCACTTCAGTTTTCTAAGTCAAACATTGAATTTGAAGGCAGCACTGATCTAGGTACTGAAATAACAGCCCTGAAAACGCCATATCAATGCTTTGACTACTTTTTCACGCCTGAACTGTGTAACAAAATAATTACAGAAACTAATCTATATGCCACCCAACTGAATCCTGAAAATTGATTTATTTTGTCTCAACATGACCTGAAAAAGTTAAGGTGTAAGTATCCACATTGTGCAGGATACACCACAATAAGCTGTGCCAAATGTGGCATAAATTTATGCCTAAACAAAAATAACAACTGTTTCACTAAGTTCCATACTACCTAATATCATTGCCTATATGTATATTACCTTTAAGTGCATAATGATGGAAAAATCCATCACATAATAATATTCAATTTAATATATAAAAATAAGTAGCTACAACATTGTTAATATTTTTTTATGTAATAAATACAGTTTTTCTACTTGCTGCATATTTTTTTTATTTATAAATCCATACTCATAAATATTCCATGCATTTAAGGGTTAAAGCACAATATTTCGAAAGGATGTAATATGTTATCATTGCCATTATACAATGCCAATCCAATAGACTGTGCTATGTCGATCTACGAGTAGGTATGTCACTTCAGCCAGCTTCACAAAGTATGTAACAAAGTGTGCATCTACTCGAGTACAGGAGACGTGTTACTCACAAACGAGATTGTTTCTAAGTAATTCTCAACAGAGGAAAGTATTTTTGGTCAGCTGTTATAAAACTTTTTTTTTCCCTGTTAGACATTTAAATGTCACGTATTTCAGAAGATTTTAAACATATATAATAAAAGAAGTAGAATAGCACGATTTTATTGTGATAATTAATATAATATTCTATTTAAATGGCCAGCTGTTATAGGGTAGAATGTTTAAAATTTGAAAGTGATGGTGAGAAGTAAAATGTGCTAACTGTGTAATTATTGTACGTATACCCTGGCACACGTTATTAATAAATAAATATTATATTCTATGACGTTGCATACAGCGTCTTCTAGCCCCACATTAAGCAAACGCTTGTGTTAGAAGCCAAAATATACCAAAAATATACCACGCAAATTTAATCCAATTCTGACATTATCAAAGATGGATACGATAATAATAAAATGTATTCCGCCCAGTATCCAGCCCCATCTTTTTGCTAAAATTTAAACACCATACCATAAACTATAAATAGACACTATATTTTTACTATTAAAAAATTGAAATACTCTGCTGTCCAATGAATAAATCCCCATTGTTTATAAGTAATTTTGAAAGTTATTTCATAAGTTACGAGCGGCGGTTGTGATGTTTCGCATAAAGTAGGTAGTGCCGTGTTTGTTTGATGGTTATTACAATCAAAATGTAATTATATAGTGTAGAGATGAGGCTGCGGTTTCCGGAAATTCCGACCAGTTTCATTGCTTCCAGAGATTTAGATTTTGAGCGGGTTTTCATTAGTTACAACTTATTTAATTTGTGTTTGAAACTGAGTACTCGTGTAGCGTTTTAATTTTGGCTGGTTATTAATAGTGTGAGATCATGAGACTTGAGATATTATTTTAAAACGGATTCTTTCCAAAAAGTGGTTTGATTTTGAATTTGATTTTCATGATATTGTGAAATCCGGACAACATTTGAGTAAAATTTCTTCACTTTTAAGTTCTTGTTAAGAACGCTTTTAAAACGTGTGTCAAATTTTGTAAGAATAGGTTTGTCCACGTATTACTTGGAAACTTAATATATAAAGGCCTAAAAGTGTACTGCTTTTACTAGCAATAAGTGCATTAGTTTACTACAGTTTTAGTCACGAAAGTCTTAATAAATCGTTCAGTTCATTAAAAAGTTTTCATGTGATAAGTTTATAATAGGAAAGTGGAATCCTTTTAAATGTTTTGTTGTGCACGATTTTGTATGATAGGATTATTATTTACACTATTATATCAAATGTTTTATAAGTTTATGGTTAATAAATAATTTCAAAACTCAAACTCAACTTGGAAACTATTAATGATATTGTTATTGACAAGTGTAAGTTGTTATTGGGTCAGACAAATAATGACCGCGGTGTTGTTAAATATAGATACCTACCTACCAGTCGTCCACACATCTTTCCAACCAAATGCCACACATATATCTTAAAAAGTCGTCTAAAACATTACTTTCCCATTCCTAGCACTTATTGTACTCTGTACGTACGAAGAGATAATTTATAGCGTTCATTACGAGTATAATTAGCAGTATAATAAGCACCATTACTAGATACTTGGCTCACGCGTGCTGCTAGATTGTTCTGATATATCTGCCGAGCTGCGCCGTAATAAATGGGGATAAAATGCTCGCTATATTATGGAAGAGTATGTTGTTATTTATAACAGGTGAAGTGATTTTGTGGTATACTTACTTATTTCAAACAGTTACTAGATTTAATCCATATCTATTTTTACGACAACTTACAAAACACGTAGGGAATTAAGAGTAACTAATTAAAAACTAAACCAGATAGGTTATAAACTTAAAACAATTATAAATTAACAACTTTAAAATCTAAAATGTATATAACCTTACAAATAATATACTAAACTTAAATCGGAATCTGCGGACAAGGTGCCTAAAATGCTGGCGGCGTTACCTCGCTGAATCGACAAACTTAAGACGGGGTCCTATGTGAAATCGAAATTTCATAAAAATCCAAATAAAATAGTAGTATGTATATAAGAAAGAGCCACATTTTTTTCAGTTTATATAATTCTAATTCAGTGTCGAGTGTGAATCGTGTTTTGGCGTTTTTTATTGTCCTAACAATAAAAAACGCCAAAACACGATTACGTATACTTCGCTCGATAGTTTTTTTTTTTTTGAAAAATAGTTGTTTTGAAATATTTTTTACCTTTTTCTCCAAAAGTAGTACAGAAATTTAAACCAATTTAATTATATCTAATAGGTAATTATTTAGAAGAGTAGAAAACCATAAATAGAATATTCTGAATTGCTGATTTTATATGAATTTATTTCGTGAAAACGTCTGCAAAACTGCTCAAATTGTGCAAAATTGTTTGCGTGTAGACAAGACTCGTCTGCCGGAGCTATACGCACGATGCTCGCCCTTGCTTTGTTGTTAATACGGCGTGGAATTGCATGCGTAAAAGCAACTGTTGGCATTTTTCCAAGCGCAAAGGGTTTTCGGGTGAAATATCGTGGCCATCCGAGGTAAGCTCCAGCTCTCGGATCGTTAGTTCTATCCACCAGACGCTTGGACAGATCTTTAAATAATTTGTGGTTATAATTTCAGGCTGATGTTCTAGCATAAAATATGAGGCATAAAAACATTGCTTTTTAACACAATATCTTTTTATAAATTTGCCGGACAAAGAAAAAAAGGTTAACTAATGTAGCTCAGGATAATTCGATCAATGCATAGAATTATTATCAGATAAAATTATTATAAGACGGGCAATAAGTTGATAAAAATGTATTTTTCACAATAATAGACAATTAGGCGGAATATTTTACTCACAGTAAATAACTAATCTGACATCCATCTATTATCCGAGACCTGAGAGACCACGATGTATTTGCCCAAGAAATGTTGGAGGGAGTCAGAACCCTCAAAAGTTATGAGGATTTATCACTCAAGGCTGAAGAAATGACTCCAATCCCAAATTTGTATTAGAATTGATCTCGATAATTTAGGTAAAATTTGTTTAATTAGGTATACACAAGGCAAGTATTCAATAAGCAGCATAACTACACTATTCTAGTTATTCAGCAACAGTGGTAATGAGCGCGCAGTTAGCAAGGTTGCTCCGTTTGTTCGGTTAATTCCCCGTTTTGCAGCCATTATGGTAAGCTAACACGAACATACAATAAACTGCACATTTTTGTATGGGGTCATGTCATTCAGTTTTTATTGTATTTAAGTATGATTTTTTGCTGCTTATTTTATGACTTCCTAGTTGTATTATTATATTGTTTCTTATTTTTAAACATGATGATTATTTATAATTTGAATTTTAAATGACATATACGTACGATAAGTAAACTTTGAATTGACACTGGATTTCCAAATTGTAGAGGAAATAAATTTGAATGAACGTAATGGCAAGCGTAATAGTTTCTTCATTTTCATCGTTTGATTGATTGATCACAAAATTTGTTATTATTATATCTTAAATATAGCGCATATAATCAGTTCCGACCAAAACTTTTTAGTGACGGTACAGTTGTACACATTGATCCGAAAAACAGATCCTATGATCATAAAATAGGTATGAGTACTTACGTACTTAGGCTACCAGAAACCCTAACAAAACCTTTCGTGTCGCTTGCAATCAAATTAATTCATTGTTTAGTTTAATACCTTGATTTAGCCAAACAAAGGCTTCGAATAAAATTAACGTAAATAGAAAGAAACAGAGCAAGAATCACCAGTACACAAAAAGCGATACAAAAAGGTAGATTTATACCAAAACGAAAAGTTAGATTTACAACAAAACGCTGCCAATTTAGAGACATTACCGATGCCATGCATCCCCCTAACGGCTAAAAGATGCAAAACATAGGTTACTGAAGAACGTAGAGCTAGGAGTACTTTCTGGTTCCACTTGGAATTATTGTACTAAAGTAAAAGCAAATGTCAAAGTAGTCTAACAGACAGCAATGCAGTCCAGACGTTTGCCTGACGTCTGCTGATTATAGGTACATATTTTTGCTCTGTTTATCTTTTCTAGTTGAGATTCTCATGAAAACCTCGAGTTCATTCAGTTCGGGAATCAACATTTATTGTCTTTAAACTCCCCTAATGAATTAATTGTGGGGGAGTCACGACCCTCAGTCATAAGGAAACACGACTCAAGAGAATGTCTTTAAGACGACGCAGGGCTGAATTATAAATCTCAAATTATGATAAAAATAAAATAATTTGATAAAGTCTTTATAAGGCCTGTAGATAATTTACTTAGTAACTTTGCGCGTAGCCGTGGGGACTTGGCAGGATGGTATCCTCGCTAGGTCCACACGACGAGGCCAGGGAGCCACCCGTTTCCTTGAGGCCATACGGCCTGTCCTAAGGAATTGGGTAGAACGGAAGCACGGCGCGCTCACCTTCCGGTTGACGCAGGTACTCACGGGGCACGGATGCTTCAGGAGGTACCTGCACAGAATCGGTAGGGAGCCAACCCCGGTGTGTCATCGGTGCGACTGCGCGGAAGATACCGCGCAGCACGTTCTCGAGACATGTCCGGCGGAGGTCGGACCGCGATTATCCCTGGTCGCGGTAGTGAGGACAGACCTCTCCTTGTCGACCATCTTGCGAAAGCTGGCTGACGACGAGAGGTCATGGCACTCGGTGGCCTCTTTTTGCGAGACGGTGGTGTCGTAAAGGGAGGCCGAGGAGCGGGAGCGGGAGGTGAATCCTGCCGCTCATCCGATCCGCAGAAGACGGACACGGAGGCGAGCCGCTCGTGCTCGGACTCCGTCTCCGCTAGGAGGCCCTGGGGCGTGGGATGCGGGGCATCCCATACCCCCTAGTAGAGATAAGAGCCTCCCGAGGAGTTGATGCCCGGATGTCCCTGGGCATCACTCGCGCAGCAAGAGGGAGGGTGTCCTCCTGAGGCGGGTCCACCTGTACAGTGGACTGCGGTTGGGACGGGAATTGCGGAGGAGTATTGTTGGCTTGCCCGCGAAACCCGTCCTTGCCGAGGTGAAGGGACATCGTGGTAGGTTTTAGTCGGTAGTGGAGTCCCATTAGCTCCGAGCCTGACATACCCCGCTGCCCCTAGAGAGTGCGGGGATGCGTAAATGCATTTCCTCCACGAAAAAAAAAAAAAAAAAAAAAAGACGGTAGCATGCCCATCACGCCAGCTATGCTGATGCGATGAACCAGAAAAAAAGGTTAGCTTAATGAAATCAAATAAATGTTTAAAAAACTGAAGACGTTGTTGTCTTAAGACATCCAGTTTTTTAACGGAATCGAAGATACGATACTACGATAATAATTCTAAGACTTACTATATTCTATAAGTTCCTCGCAAACAGTAGCTACAAATAGCTGAATTACTTGCTGAGAAACAAATTCCCTAACAGAATAAGGCTTCGAAGGAAGTTTAATCTTTGGGGCGCACTTTGAATTTCAAATTTGAAAGACTTGTAATAGAAGGCTTGGCGGAATACCGTGGAACAAGGGTGGCTACCTACCGTGCATACTTTTACTTATAGTTTTTAACATTTAGAAGTAAGACGAGGAAAATGTAGGTTTCAAATATTTCAGAAGAATATGACAAAATATTATACTCTGCGGTTGATAAAGATAAAGTATAAATATTCGTGGGTGTATTTTAAAGAATGCTATTGTTCAGTTAAATATTAATGGTGATATGGTTGGAATTTTTTAATTCTTTTGTATAATATACCTACGAGTAAGTAATTTGATATAATTTGTATTCAAATAAGTATCGTATCATCTTATTTATTAAAATAACATAAATATTTCTTAATGTTTTGCACTAACAAACTCGATTCTAATCAAGTTTTAAACTGACAGATAGATTAACATGACTTTATTGATGATCAAATATGTTATAATTTATTTACAAATCTAATACCGAAAATTCAACTCTAACGCACACAAATGCATAAAGTTATCACAGCTTCGGGTGTTTCGTGTCAACTCAATGACTAGCTTTGTAATAACTAGAGTTTATCATTTGAAAACTAACATTGCTCGGGGCGTGTCACATCGCACCAACATAATTTCACATTGAATTTAATATTTAGTCATGAATTTAAGCTGGAACACAGACATTCTGTACTTCCCGGAATATGTGTTGAGACTGCTGTTGGAATGCGATGGTATTTAGAATTTAGAGCCCAATTAGTAACGCAGAAATATCCCGAAATAGTCCTGCACATTTGACTCATATTTCAAGCAACGGTTAGCGAAAAAAAACTATTTTCAAGATTTTTTTATATATATATTGAAGCACCATAACTTTCCAAGTAATTGATCTATTATAATATTGCTTTCTCTTTCGAAACGACGAATCAAGACTGTTTCGTAGGTACTACATGTATATTGTATGTATGTATCAAAAACTGATAAAACGTAGTTCTCGTTAAGATAATGTCACATCATTCTCACTACATCATCACTATACATTACATAATCCAGTAATCAATAATAACTAAGTATTAATAAAATACAAATGCAATTTTATCGCACTATAAATCAACATTTTGCGACCGCTACCGCTATCAGTATGATCCCACCTTAAATACGTTCATATCACAGAATAGGTCCCAGTGTTGGTCTAGATTTAGTTTTGGTCTAGTGCATAGTTTAACTGCGGGGTTGTTATTCAAACATTATGCTTACAAATGCTTTTGACATTATTTCGCTTTAATTTGCTAACGCCTGAGGCTCGTAGCTTGGCTGGATGGTATGCTATGCGATTATTTTAGTTAAGCGCCCGTAGCTCAGCTAGCGGAGGCAATCGCATGTCATTACTAATATTAAGCTACTATTGAAGCGGTCAGTTTTTGGATAGGTCACCAAAGAGTGTCATGCCATTTTGGGCGCTTCTGTGAGTCGGATGACACGTTAAATTAATTCCCGTCTTGTCATAGTACAAAAGAAACAGTTTTAGTTAAATACGTAGTATCTCTACTGCAATGGAATTAAACAATTTCTTTTAGTTTTTATACCATTATGCCTAGGGTTTATTATACCTGTTTCCAGTTTATCTTCTAGATATTGTATTCACTCGCCCACTTATTTGGTAAAGGATAATAAAACTCAGAGATTTAACAATTCAATACCTATAAAATGTGCTAGACTTCACTGAGACCTGAATAGTTTCTACAACAGTCCAAAAGTTTCCAGACATGATAACTATTTTATAAAAAAACTAAATAAGTTCTTGTTGGGGGAATAATAGACCTCAAAAACATATATTGTTATAAGTCGAAAATATTAAGATCGGAACAATAATTCAAGAAACAGGTTCCATGAATAACAAGCATGCAAGGAAACTATAGCAAAATTCTAACTTTTCTTTGGATATTAAGTTAATTAGTTTCTTATTTATTAACTCCTTCCTGAATTTATTTTGTCTGTTTTCTAAATTAAAAATAGTACTAAATAAATAAAAGTAGTACCAAACTAGATTGCCTGGTAGAGATCACTTTAGTGATAAGGTCACCCAATGTCCCTGGTTACCTTTTTATGTAAATTGTATTCTTTATTTTGGTGTACGATAGAGTATATTTAATTTTATATTTGATAGTTTGTAAGTAGGTACATACAGCCAGTAGGTACATAAGGAGACCATGAATTACGACATATTATGATGCAGTTATGTATTTAAATACAAATTCACATACATTATACAATATATAGTTATATCCAGTTGATATTAAGGCACTTTGCTCGCTTCGCTAGCTCGGTCAGTAATTCTTTAGTATCAAACTTCTCGAGAATGTTAAAGTATATCAATCAATTTTAATGGACAAAGTCAATATATAAAAGGTGCTTTTAACAGGTACAGATTTACTAAAACTTTTCTTAACTTTTTGTGTACAATAAGAAATATAGTGGATCTGGTAAATATACTCGTATAATTGTAATTGATTGTTATATTTTGATTGACAATCAATTAAAACATCTTAACAAGGTCATTGATACTTGTAACTTGGATTGTGGTATTATTTCATTAAAAAAATGTGTAATAGAAAATTGAATCGAATGAATGTTCTATTTTATCAATCGCAGTTGGATTCATATTGTATTTTAATCGTTTACATTATTAAAACTAGATAAAAAAAACATACAATCGACCACAAGATTTTCTTTACAAATCAAAAGAAGTTTTTTTCTAATAGTCAAGAGCTTATAGTAAAAATATACGTCAGATAGAAGCAACGTTTCTATAATTTCACAAAACTTAGGCGCGAGGGCTCTGAAGTAATTTCCGTAAAATGCGAGCGAAATAATTAAAAGTAAAATAAAATCTATAAGAAATTTTAGCTTCCGTCTTGTAGGGTTTCGTATGAAGTAAAAGACATTTTAAATGATTGAAACTTTTACTTTTTTAGACATTACATACTTTACCGGCTATCACATATAAAATTTTGCCGACATATTAGTTTGACATTTTTTGGAGCACAACGGGCTCCATTTTTAATAGTTTTTTCGCCAGAGTAATAATTACGTCAGAAACCTTAAAAGTAGTTAAACAACTTTGGACACCAACAAGTTTAATTATACAAATGTTATCAACTCTGACTGTCAAAATAATCAGTTAGGTACAGAGAAATAACCATTTACTTATCAATGATTTTTGATATAAGTGATTTATATAGTACCAAAGGTACTCTCTCTTAATTCTTTTTCACGAAACTGCTTATTTATCTGTCCACATGGGTCCTTAGACATCCAAATACAGGGTTCTCTAAAAAAGCAAGTGGCAAGCTAATGGAAGGCGCGGGGAGATCAAAGTTGCTTCTAACGAAATAATTCAATTCGGTGCCTACAGGCTGCCGAGAAAGTAAGTCTATCTATTAAAGAGTTGCCCGCGGAAAGGAATCTTAAATGGATTCATTTGCGGGGTGACGAGGTAAAAAATTAAAAAAAGTTTTCAGTCTAAAATAACATCAAAAATGACAAAACATACATATTTTAACCAATGACAGTCGTCTATCAATAATAAAAGTTAAAAGGGGTTCATCGGTTCTACGTTTGGGTTTTCAGCTTCGAATGTAAACATTCCGAATTTATGTAACACTCTGCAAGAATGAACCAAAAGCCACCAGATCACATACAACGTGGTCTCTAAATTTAGAAATTTCCACTGTGTTACCCATTACTCCACCGTGTTACCCATTACCTGCCATCTTGCCTCGGCCCGTAATCCTTGCGGGCTTTTAAGTAGATGCATGTTTAATACTGAGTTCCGAACTCACAGTCTAGACTCATTTGGCTTGTAATTAGTCAACTGTGTTACCTTGCGGCCCGAATGGAGGAAATGCATTCTGAATGGCTTTGGGAATGAATTTCTTAGCTGGAGGGCGAATAGTTAGGTAGGAAGTGGAGGTTATTCTGTAAGGTTAGTTTTAAATAATTCATTTGTAGTTTGTAGAATGTAAGGATATATTGGCATGCAAGCTTACGAGCACGTCATTTTTAAGTACTAAAATAAATTATAACGTCATAATATTCAGTTCAGTTACAAGTAATCAGACTTTGTTTACACTTTCAGACCTAAATTCAGTCCTACCTAGATTATCATGGTTTGGCATGTATAGGTATAGTCGCGGAGAGCGACAAGTTTTTTTTTGGGTATCTATATAATATAAAACTCAAAGGTGACCGACTGTCATAGTGATCTATCAACGCACAGCCCAAACCACTTGACGGATCGGGCTAAAATTTGGCATAAAAGTACATGACGTAGGCATCCGCTAAGAAAGGATTTTTGGATATGCCACTCTTAAAGGGGTGAAACAGAGGATGTAAGTTTTACTTCTACATGCGAGCGAGCACCACTAGTATTATAAAAAAGTGCTGCAAGTCTAGTTCTAGTTCATATCCTTCACCGCGTTCATTTTTCTCCCATATAATGGCGGAGCTACATACATATTGAAACCCGGTAAGTAAGATAAAGCGGGATGCTGCGCGTGTGAGGAAAGATTGATGGTCGCCGCTCGCATAGAATGCTGATGGCTCTGGAGGCATGAAATTGGGATACATGAATAAACAACAGGTAATGATGGTTTGTGAACTGTATAGGAATTTATTTGATTAAAAAAAAGTAAGTTCGCGTGGGTGAGGCTAACTCTTTGGCGAGAATTTCTAAACTGCCAGGCCAGGGTGCCTGGCGGGCGACTGCTAAGTTATAAAAATAAGTCATTTATACCATGCCTTAAAAATGACATTTATTGCATGAAAGACTTTTATTCCATACACGTTTTAACACATCACAAACTCTAGCATATCAGATCAAAATCAAATTAAAATACAACACTTAAAACCAAAATACCAAAACAATATTGCATTGAGTGAAATTATAAGAGTAACTTATTGTTTTGATTTTGTTAAAAAGCAATAAGCCTGAAAGCACTGTTACAAATTCTCTCACAATAAAAGCTTTTCTTCCAGGTAGTAAGTAAGAAGCTTAACACAGAAAAAAACCACACGCCTAAGTAGAGAAAAATGCATCTCAGCAAAAGGAACTTTTCATGAAAATTAAATGTCGTCTCGTAAAATAAACTTGCAAGCATACTGTAAGCTTGGGGAAAAATAAATTAAGGCACTGCATTACTTTGAAGTGAAGTTTTCTACATCTATACGCCTTATGAAGAGCTAGCTTTGCCGCGTGTTGTTTGCGTGTTTTAATACTTACTATACATTTAGTTTTATTTGTTTGTATGGTTTTTGTATCTAATCACAATAACAAAGATCTGATAAAAGTAAGTTGATAATAAAATTCTTCTTTATCTTGTTTTAGTTAGAAGCAGTACGTGTATAAAAATACGTTTACAATTACTTTATACGAAAAATGTTCGCTCACATACTCCTTAACAATCTATGTTTTTAAACTATGTGTTGTAAACATTACCTCTAAGAAACATGCTTTGCAATCAGTTAACTTGTATACTAGCTGCATGAATAAAGCCAACCTGAGGAAGTATACTCACCTGCGTGTAACTGATTTACTGGATAAAGCTGCGCACACACGGTGCGACAAGTTGAGACGTACTGCAATGGAAGTAAAGCTGGATATACACGCTTTCAATTAAGTTGAGGTTATATTTATTTATACATATTTTGATTGAATTTAATTAGCTTGGTCCGTAAGACGTTGTCTGCCATGATAAAAAAACTAACACATAAAAAATTACTTAACAATTAGAAGAAATTAAATTTATCGAATACAAATTTTAAATTAAACTTCACTCCAAATTATGAATTATTCCCATAAATCCGTTTAAATATTTGAGTTAGAAATCGCAAATTCTTTCCCAAAATACCTGTCTCCAAAGTCCCCAGATTCCATACTCTAACTGTCGCATTCCGCGAATCTTGCGACGTTCTAAGAAACGTTCAAATTGAGAGCGTTCCTAATTGCCTGAAGGTCCCACCTCGCCGGTGAGTTAATTATAATGAACCGGGGACTAATCGCAGTGTCGCTTTGTCTCAGATGTGGGACAAAGGCCACAGAATAGGTAATAGTACCGCGGCCATTGTCAGCGAGAATTTACGACGAGCAAGTTCGCCGCGACGCTCGCGCGTGAATAGAAGCTTTAAATTTTAAATTGCGTTGTGAAGTTAATGATGTAAGTGAGTGAGGCTCGTGTCGTGTGTTTACTTTGAAAAGAGGTTTTTGTCTTTGTAAAGGATGGGGGATGTTAGTTGAATGTGCTGAGTTTATGAAAAGGGTGGTTAAAACTGAGGCATTTAGAAAGAAAGAGATAAATCTCCATCTTTTTAGCTATTAATCCCATGTTTATAGGTGATGGCAAGTTTAATTCTTGCATCGAATTAACTGATTACTGTTATTGGTGGATTTCAAAATTCTAACCAATCTTAGCATAAGAAGGAAAAGAAAGAAAGAAAGAAATATTTATTAAAATCATAAATATTACAAAACAAATAAATAATTATTATTATTATCATGTAACACTATGATTTCTTGTCATAATTGTTTTTACATAGGTAGGTACATTCGTATAAAAATATTTAGGTAAGATTGTTTCATATTATACCTTTATAATAAAAGAATAATCACAGATTTTTAGAAGTTGATAACATATATCATATTACATAGATTTCATTTTTTTGAGGGGCATTGACTTGTCTCCAAGGTCTAAGTGACTATAGTCGTTCGTCATGAATTCCTTAAAGCTGTACAATGTTTTGTCCAAAAGAAGCCTTCTTACACTATCTAGGAAATTATTTTCACGCGTCATATTTTTAATTTCTTCTGGCAATGTATTATAAAAAGTTGGACCGATAACAAATGGTAATTTAGAAAACATATTTAGACGACGTTTTGGTATTTCCAAAAAAGTTCCATAGGTAAACTGATGTTATGGGAGAATCAAACTGATTGTTGTTGTAAAATCTAGAGGTTTTAATCAATATAACGTTATTTCTTGCCACAAAATAAATAAATTTCAATTTAATTTTAATAACAGTTTGACAGGTCTGTGCCCTGAATATTAGTTTTTATGTTAGTGTATTTGTAAATATTATGGTGTTATTGCTCTTAACAAACTTTTGAAATGAATTAATTTGTTTTAATATAACCAAACAAATATGTAGTGTTCTTAGATACAGGCTAGTAAATTGTAACGCCCGATTAAGGTCACCTAGGCAGTCTCTGGAAGTGTTCCCGCCACGTTGGTAAGATGTCGAGAATGATGGAGAGGAGCAATTTCCTCAGCCGCCCACCACCAGCCGCCGCCCTACACCAGCCGCCCTATTAGGCGTCTGAAACCTGGTGTTAATAGAATCTAATTGCTACGGAAACTTTAGGGTAGTCATAGTTTTGTAACTTTATCAGATTTTTTAAGGATAGGAAAGTTTCTTAATTATCTTAGGCTGAAAATTTGAAGGTAAAAAGTTGAAAGATTTGTATCTGCAACCTGATGTTTTCATAACACAACAAAGCTAGTATTTCTTCTTTTGATAGTATAATGTAAATGATATCATAATTATAATGCTTTCGCAGTATTTTGCGGTTTGTCAGAGACTTACATTATTTTGGATAAATCATTAGCTGTACTCGTATGTATATATAAAAAAACACAGTTTTGGCAATCAGAGAATAATAAGATACGTTTGTTATACTAATAGTACAACAAAATCTGCGCCTAGCAGCAAACTATTAGCCTATTGGGGGTTTCAAAACTTTATGACGTAAATAAGAAGGGCCTCAGCAATTACATACGTCATTTAAATATTTTTCCATGAGTTCTCCTACCGTAAACCCAGTCACATGGTATCCCCAGCTAGCGTGTGCCATCCGTCAAGTTTTGTGTTGCGGTGACTCGCAGCAGTACCTTGACTGCAGCCGGTCGCGTGAGTCGGAAGTGAACCTTAACTAAACGCTGATTTCAGAACAGATACTCTTGTGCAACTTGTTGTACCTTGTGGTATGGTTTTGTTCTTTTTTAGCCTTCTAGAATGAATGCTCATTCTTCTTTCTCCATTGGATATAGACCTTTCCCAATGGCTTCATGACACATGATCTGCTGTTTTAGCCCTTTCTATCATTTTCTATCCTTTCTAGCTTTAGATCTTTGCTTTAAAATATGTTTTTTTTAAACACGAGCAATATACGCTAGTAAGATATACGTAAATACAGCTTCCTCCACGCAAATCTGAAATGGAGCCAACTTTTATAGCAAAGATTAAACACAAACTGTTGTTAAATCAAACAACTTTGTAACTAAATCGAAGCTCTTGAGCTGAAGACATATCGAGAGGAGCTAAAAACCGGAAGCTGCGAGGAGGGGGTGTGCGAGAGGCGGGGGGGGGCAAACAATCGGGAAGAATCAAGGATGCTTAATGGATGGAGAATGGATAGTATAGTTGAGTACACCGGACACATTTTGCATAGTCAGCTACGTGGAGCTAGGGGGATGGAAGTGGTATGGCATTAGAAAGTTTGCAAATTATTTACGGATCTAGGGAGGCATGAAGGATGTTTGTTTCGTCTGTTTTTATTAAATTTGTGACATAATGCCTCGGGTTAAAACGTAGAGGGTATATTTATTATTTTTTTCTCATATTTCATTACCTAACAACAGCCAGTCTGTTTTATTAGTGAAAAGCTTACTTGTTTTTTTTTTATTCATCAGAATGCTGGTTGGTTTTATTTTTTAGACCTTTCATGCTAACTTAATCTTATCTTAATCTGTGTCTCTATTTGAATGTTTATTTAAACGCTCATCACGCAAACACGGCTAAACGGATCATCATGATTTTTGGTACGTAGGTAGGTAGTCGTAGTATGAGGTCTTAGGAGTGTCATTGTCTACTTTAAATCCTAAAATAATGCGATCGATCCTGCAGGCGTCCTCTAGTGGCTTAGTATGGGCTGTCTCACGTGTCATCCCAAGTCATATCTAGTACAATATCTAAGTCCAGGCCCACACAGCAAGCAATCGCGGCCTTTGGCTCCGCTCCAACCAGCGGGATGAAATTTAATACCGACCACTGAATATTTATTTATGATAATACATAATGATTTATGCCTGGATTACTTTCAGCTAATAATTCTTCGGATACGCTATTGATCGCGTGAACGGGACTTGTTATTGTTAGTTGTTATGAAGTGGTGGTAAGTTGGAGTTGAAGGAGGAAGTTTTTGTATTGAGTGACTTAGTGGTATTGTTGTAAAATAGGGCCAGGAATGAGTTATCATATCAGTGTAGAGGCTTCAGATATGGCCAGGAATGAGTTATCATATCAGTGTAGAGGCTTCAGATATGGCCAGGAATGAGTTATCATATCAGTGTAGAGGCTTCAGATATGGCCAGGAATGAGTTATCATATCAGTGTAGAGGCTTCAGATATGGCCAGGAATGAGTTATCATATCAGTGTAGAGGCTTCAGATATGGCCAGGAATCAGTTATCATATCAGTGTAGAGGCTTCAGATATGGCCAGGAATGAGTTATCATATCAGTGTAGAGGCTTCAGATATGGCCAGGAATGAGTTATCATATCAGTGTAGAGGCTTCAGATGGTTTGATGATTAGATGTGTAATTTGATTCACATATCTACGAGTAGATCCTACTTGCTCGTTTGGCAAAACTAAAACTTTGCACTTTCGAATGGTATCAGTAATTTTTTTCAGGTTTTTCACTAAAGTTGTTTAATAACTTTGTTTTTTTGACGATTGAAACACAATACCAATAAAACATCAGTTATCACGTTCAAACCAGAATCAAATAACTAGCTGTCGTACGTTGCTGCAGTTAAGCATAATATCAACCACAAACATCTCAGTATCAATTTACAGATCGCTTTTCACTCCGTTTTTCAAATAAATTACAAAGAAAGTGTTCTTCCCTGTTCTTATTTGTTCTGTTCGTCAAGTCCGAGTCCAAATTACCTCGATCCGCTTTTTAGATCGTCGACAAACTCCAATTTCAAACAAAAGTTGGACAAGAAGGCTATTTGAGAAGCTTCAGAGTTCAAAGAGAAACTTGCTAACACCAAGGTCAGATGGAAATTGAGATGTTGACACAATATTGTACTTATCAATGTCCGACAGGCGGTTTTAGATTGTATTTTATAAGTATCGTTTTGATCGTTTGTATGAATATTATTTTTAAACTCGCAAGTTAATAATAGAATACTTTAATCTTGGATAAACGCATGCAAACGCCGCCGATAGATGGCGCTATGCATAAATTGGCTAACATTACAAATAGCAGTTTAGTAAATTATTATTATTTATAAAAACAAAACAAAACAACAAATTGATAATTATTTAACATTGACTACACTACTCTTTTAGGTTAAATAAAAAAAACCTTGCTTACACACATCAACTCCTTTAGTACTGTTATCAAACTAAACATATCACACAGAAGCGCTTCATTTAAGTAAAAGTGCTGGACCAAGAATGGTCATTCTCTTTACGGGAGACTTCACCAAGTTTTCTTATTATATCTCGGCCATACAACTTCATACAACTTGTCGGCTCGAAGTTAAGCGATGATAAGTATGGCGTTACCAAGTTGCTATGGGAAAAGTATGGGAGATTCTCGAAAGTGTTGCTTCGTTTATTTTGTACGCTTAGTTGGGAATGTCAATGGAAGTTATTTTCGCACTGATTTGATGTAAGCATAGGAAGCGTCGAACGAACAATTTATGAAATGAGATTTTTAATGGACCGTTTCCCTCATGAGATTTATGCAACCAAAGACTAGGTCTTATTCTTATCGAATGAGAGTGGCCAACTCTGGTGTCGAGAGTTTATTAAGCCGCCCTAAGGGCCTCTGACATGGCTTTACTACTGCCGTACGAGACAAATAGCCGGGACCTACAATTTAACGTGTCATCCAACCCACGGTTAGGAAAAGTAAAAAAAAATAAAGATTAGATGATCAGTATTTTGAAATTCTTTTTGAAATCTCGTTTATATAATGCTACACAGAGTTTGTGCATACTACACATACAAATACAAATAACCTATCTTTATGTATGTGTGCGTGAGTGACCTATTCCTCACCACTGAATAAAGACTAATAACTACACACAGCCATTTAATCTGAGCTTCCAAAAATGCATCCCCGCGTACATAAACGTTAGTTAGCGAGCTATCGGCGGCCGCACGCGCCAATCTGATCACAATGACAGCTCCACGGACAGTCCGCCGGGACCAGGGTGGGGAACGTGACGATAGATTTCATTGTTGTGATACTATTGATATGTAAGGGTTATGTGTCGACTGTATTTATTCTTGAATAATAAACAATTGGTTTAATTCTTTATACGTATAGGTTTTGTACGGTACGGACTGATTAGCCAGATTTATTCGTAACAGTATAAACTTCATACAGTTATGAGATTTTTTAGATAATATTAATTGTGAACGGTTCAAAACATATGAGTTTCTTTTTTGAAAAAAAAAAAATCACCCGATTCGAGTTAAGTAATTTTATATGAGGTTCAATATAAAAACAGAGCTTGCTCAAAGTAAACTGTGACTACTCTTTTTAAGTTGCATATATAAACAACAAAACTCAAATTTATCGATAATTCATTCAATAACTACAACACTAGCAAGCCCCTGATTGGTGGGCGGTCTTGCTAAATGGCCCCTGATTGGCAGATGACAGAGCAGGAACGTTTGCGTCACATTCGAATACGATTAACGAGTATTTAGTACGACTGTTCCAATTTTAAAATTGCAGTTCGAAATACAATTTTGTTTCACGAGTCACACTTTATTTGTGTGTAAAAAACCTTGACGCTTAACTCTTTAACTATTAAGCAATTTTGTTTGTTCAGTAAAATAGATTAATATTGATTACTGTTCGTTTTAATTTAATTTAAACCCAACCTACGTTGCTTAGTATACTTTTCGCTTTATACAATCTCCTATTATGTGGCTGTTTTATGTAATTTATAACTTGATGTTATATTTCGTAACTGATATCTGTTTTTATTTCAGTTTAAAAATAAAAATATGAATTCAGATTCAACATAGAACTATATATTCAGTTTGAGATAAAAATAATAATAATTTATTAAACTAGGAAAGTAAATTTGAGTATGTAATTACAGTATATTTTTTTTTGTCTCGACTAAAACAAAACAAATTGTTGTGTCCAAATATTTTGCCTCGCAGTGCCAACAACCGTTACCTAAACCTCCGTAAACATTCCCCAAAGTCTAAGCCCTAAAACACACAAAAGGCTGAACCAAAATAGAGTAATCCATTACCGAAAGGAGTTTATGAACCGGAACAGAGCTCTTGTGGCGAAATAATAAGGATTTGACATGAATGGTCTGATTTATAGTACGACACACAAATGGATGGAGCTTGTTATTTGTGAACTTGTTTTCTTATGGAGGTGAATGGGGGCGAAGATTGTGGCAATTGGAATTACTTTTTTGGATGATTTAAACAGAGGGCGCCACTTGTACGCGAAAATATTATTTTTTACATAAGGCGCACTTCGATTCAATTTACGCAGGACTGGGGCTAGTGGCGTCAGTAAAGAAAACCACTAAGTAATGTCAGCGGCTGAATTTGTTGTCAGACCTTTCAAAGCGCCTCAAGGGCCTCTGACCCTCTCTCTTGCTCTGACAAACAACTGGGTTCTTTAATTTGACGGCGTGTTATTCGACCCGCAGACGCGGCTAAATTAGAATGCCGCTTTTTGGTTGTTAATTGTTAATCCAAGAACTGACCGCTATAGACTGTTTAACTTTGACTTTACTTCTTATCGTAAAAAAGAGCCAATAACGCTAATATTTCGTTTTCGTAGGTCTTAACGACTGCCTTACTTAGCTTAGCTTCGGTAACGACGTCCTAATACCTCTAGCAATATTACCACGAAACTACTGCTATTGCTTCTTCCTCCTCGCCCTACTAAAGCACCTAATACAGCAGCCAAAGAGCTCTCAATATATCTGTGCAGACGTCTAAACAGCCATCAGCAGTAAGCTTCACAGAGGCAGTAATCCCGCAGACGGATGGCACTGCTAATGCAGATTAATGGCACGATACAGCGACGAGTATCGCGGATTGTCGCTTCTGTATCCAGATTGCCGACTCTGTGAGGAGTAGGTGTTAGATAGTTAGTCTTAGAGGTTCGCAGTATAGTTGGTTTGCAGTATGCAGCTAGGGAATTGATGTTGAGGCTTGGGGTTATGTTTAGGACAAAGTTATATTCTATTTCAGGTTTGGTTTTAATTAGAGAATCCTCTGTAACAAATCTTTGCAACCAATCAAACAATGTCCCATCAAATAATGCCCCATCATTCCTACTCTATAATTAAAAACAGAATCATCATCTCTAATATCACCAACCACAAACAAAAGCCAAGCACACACGATTCACACATTTGACCGCGCCCAAATTCAATTGAACATAATAACATGAGCACGACCCTGTCTCGAATAAAGCTGTGTACTAACTGAATTAGTTGGTGTTCTCACAAAGCTGGGACAAATTTGCGAGGGCTATGAAATATGAGGGTGTGGACGGCGCCGCGGGAGGTACTATGTGTGAGGTTTAGGATAGGCTTGTATGTGCGTAGTTGTGTTTGTGTATTTATTTTACTTATGTGGGGTAGGTGTTATCTCTCCTCTACTAATCGATGTTAGAATTTTATTATAAACAAATAAGTAGATAAGGGTATGTACCTTTACTTATTTTTTTTTAAAAATCAATCGGTTCTTCATTTTTACGTGTAAGTATTTTTTTTTGTATTTTTTTTATCTAGGTAGATTTGTAGAACGTAACCTAGATACGTATCTACCACATACATTAAAAAAAAATACTTACACGTAAATATGAACCAATTGTTTTTCTTTTCAAAATTTTTATACAGGGTACATATAACATAAGATTATTTAATACTAAATTAACACATTCTTTCAACGAGTAAACACTGTACTGGTTTGTTTTCAAACTTTATTTTTCATAAAAATCTTAAGTTACGTTTCACGAGTTCTAAAAAGTAAGATTACAACAACATGACTTATCAGCCTACAACAGTACCTCCCGCGGTAAGTCATGTAATCTATATAGAGATCATTGTGCTAGATGTTCCAATTACAGCCTCCAGGCTTTTTGGACACTTGTCCTAGGATTAGGAATAGATGTCCGCCTGAGGGGTATTTATGTAGTACTCGCTTTATACCTAGGTATCGTTTTGTAACTATATGTTTGAACCTTACGTTATGGTGCGTTATTAATAATAATAATATTAACGTTTATTTGACCACAATAAAAAGAAACAGGTATAGCAATAGATAACATTTGAAAATTGTACTAACTATGAAATAGGGCTTAGGGCTATACACTAGTTGGTGAACCCTGGACATCAAACTAGGTCAGCACCTGTGTGATGATGTCCAGTGTGTTGGTTATTTATGTTATTGTTAGTGATGAATAAGTTATCTATGTTAAAAGAAAAAGTGATGTTTCTGTATCTTTCTAACAATTCCCTCTTTCTAAAGAAAGTTTTTGAGACGAGGTGTAATAGGTAAGAGCTTAGATTTTTTATTATGACATACGAGTAAGTATTGCTAAACAAAGGATTTTAAGACAAAATAATGTCTTGATTTGGAGGTGACCACACAAAAAAATACGTAAGTACCTATTTTTTATTCTAATCGAGTAAATGACGAAATTTCTTATTACCGTTCAATACGTGGTGATAATCTTTGTTTACATTATCAATGTCTGTTCAGCCTAAATGCATAAAAAAGCAGATAAATTTATTTTTATATTTCATTAAAAGTAACTAAGTATCCATTTACTTTACCTGCTTGTAATTTCGTTCGTACCCTTTTAGAATAAACAAAAAGTTTTCATTAAGTTCTAAGTACCAGACATAACCGTAGCGAGATATTAGGCATCCGTTCAGGCTTACAAAGGGGCTGATTCAACTTACAACGTAGTTAAAAAGCTTTTTAAAGCTCTTCCAATGTTTGTTTAATATTAGTAAACTGATTTTTGTTAAAAACTATACCTACATGTATGTATGTATTTATAAAAGGTTTGTAACATGAAATAACCAAAACAAACGTCTCTTTAAACCATGCTTACGAGTATGCTTGTCAAATTTAGTTTTTCTAAATATCATTTATCACATTATAACTTGTTTATATCATAACGATAGCAAAAAACATAGGTATTAAAATACAGTTAAAACTTTCTCTCATTAAATTGTCTGTAATATAACCTTTTTGCCCACTAAAACAAAGATAAAATTCAAACGACATCCTAAAGATATTAAAATTCATAGACGGGTCGTATGCCAAAAGTTGGCTCCTCAAAAATCAGTGTCTACATCCTGCAAGTTCAACCATCTCATAAGTTGAGCAGACACTACGAATAATTGATGTTAAAGAAACGTAACTGACCCAAAAATTCTTCATACGCTCATGATATGGTCAACCACCGCCGTAGTGTTGAGTTGGTGGGTGGAGCTAAACCCTTTAGCGACCAATAGGGACCAAGCATTATGTTACTTCTAACATCGTAACCATTCACGAGCAAGCCTTGTGTGTGAGAAGTGTAGTGCATTCTCAACGCGACATTATTAAAGAGTTAGTGCGAATGGTTTGAGGGAAAGAGATGACAGGTGGAAGCATTTTTAACGCGACATTTGTAAAGACTAACAACTCTATGGTATCAATAATTTGTAGATCAAGCAGACCGTTTTACAATTCAAATGGCACATGCAGGGCCATTAGGTGGATATCTGGATTCAAACTCACTCGTAATAGTATCCTCACATATTTAATGGCAGTGCTTGAGAGATAGACAATAACTGCGTTTTTGTGGGGTCAGGGTGACAACCGACAGAATAGTTTATTTGAAGGAAGTATGTAAGAATAATTGTGTGCATCTACAAGTTGTAGATTTATTGTTAGGACGAAAAAACTACACAAAAAAGGGCTGATTTTTTTATAATGTTTATTCCTTGAAAGCCAATTAAACTGTTGCACATTTCTATTCAAGTAAATGAGTAGCATTGGTGCGAGTAGATTGGTACATACATTCATTAAAAATGTAATTAAATATCAGTAATTATTGTGATTTTCAAACATCTTTAATACAATCAACTATACATTTTTCAAATCGCAGGTTAGAACTCTTTACAGCAGACGTCAAAAGAGCAATTTTCAAGCTATTCCAAATGTATAAAAGTTTATGCGCTCTCAGAATATCGTGACCAGCGTAAGTAGAAACCTGAAGGCATGAGTCTGCAGTAAGCGTTATTTTCTGGTTGGTAAGCGATTGGAAAATATGATTTTATACAAGTACATTGTAAGCGAGAATAAGCTGTAAAGAGAACGACGTGTAAGCTTTTCACGTAGTTCTGTGCGATTTTTCTGTAGTAATTGTTTTTGTTGTAAGAAAAATAGAAATGAAGTTAAGAACTGAATTTGTGTCAATGCTAGGATAATGATGATTTAAATAACCACTTAATTAAATGAACAATTAATAACGAATCTACTGGTGTATCTATGTATAAGTGTATGAAGGTCGTTCTACACTTATAGAATTCACTTTTTCTTTCGCCACACAATCTTACCCCAAAAATAATATTTGAAAAAGTACACTGCCACTTGAAGTATTGAATATTTTTTTCAACTTTAAAAACGATAAACTGATTTGTTGTTTTTATTGTTATTGTCTTTTATTTGCATTAAAAGTGAGATATATACATGGTTATCAGTAAAAATTTATGATGGTATGTATACGCTAATATAAAGCTAGACATTCACAGACAAAACTGTGTAAAATAGGCTAAAAATATTTATGATTATGATGATACCAAGTACCTACATATTATATTATGTAGTGTAATTAACACAGCCTAAAATTTAGGAATTCTTTCACAGACAAACCCACCGACACCCACTAGTCCTCCAGCTCCGCCTCCCCTGGTCGTCGAAGCTGTAACTGTTAATTCCCAAGAACAGCCCAAAGCTCTCCCCTTAACGAGACGCGGTCATTAAGGGGTGTTTAACAGCGCCTCCGGAGCGCCTTCGCGTTTACGCGCGATTTATGCGCGTTACTAATATAGACGTTTGGCTGGAAAACTGGCGGATTTTGTGGAGATTTTTTCTTAAAGTAGGTATATTTTTAGTCTGTTATTTTTTATGGGATTCGATTAGTTTATGGTTTCAAAGACTACGGAATTTTACAATTCAAAATGTAGTATAATGAACGTTTACTCGTTAATTGAATCTGAGAGAAAGCCATTAAAATAATATTCTGTTCGATCGTACAACATGAAAGGTAATATACCGTTTGTAGTTATGAGTTATAATTAAGGCAATTTATAAACACTTTACTTGCTGGATAATAATACTGTAGGTTTACATTACATACACTAACATGAGACTATCTTTGTTACTATTTATTTAACTACTGTTATGAATAAGCATAATATTATGTCACACGATGAATTTTATATTTATGTGCCTATAACCGATAGTTATGGTATCTTATAATCCGATGTCCATTTTGTTAGGAAAACGGCGCATTTTTACGATTTCTAGAAGCTATCATTCAGGCGTTTTATATTCATGGGTTTAAGACATACTTTCACGACAATGTAACAATCTTTACTTTGTAGACTTTAAATACGAGAGTTTGGCCTAAAATGGACCTTAGCAAGACGTTATTTTCTAACGTTCCAGTACATTTCTGCGGAGACCAAGGTATACTATAAAAAGATAGGTAACAGAGTTGCCAACTTTAATTTAAAACTTTCCTCCAGACAGCAATTTGTATTTTTTCATAAAAAGTAGAAGTTTCACGCAATTTCCCTGTAATAAGTAAGTAATAGTTTGAGAAAAACAAGCGGAGAAAAACTACTCTTACTAAACTCAAGTGCAGGCAAACTTACACTTGTTCATTAACTAGCCATGTTATTCAAGTTCCAGCAAGTTGCGCCAGTAACTCGCGCCAGTAACTAGCGCAAGTTACTGGATCCCGCCACTTTGGGAAAAGTTAACGATGCTCGGACGCGTTCACTAAAATCACGGGTTTTATCGACCGACGAAACAAAGAAATAAGTACTTTAATTTCATGTTAGTAAGGTTGTAAGTTGCAAGTTTCGTGATCTGGTGTAAACTAGGGTGTGACTTTAGGACCTTTAGGTTAAGGGTATTATTTGGACTTTAGTAGAAATTGGTCAGATTCGGCGTTATTTCAAGGGAAATGCCCGTGAAAGCAATTTAACTTATCCGTACAATAGGAAATAGAAGCGAGAAAATGTGCAAGAGTAACCTAAATATATAGGTAGGCCTACCCTTAGCGAAAATAATAAAGATTTCGACCAGCAATCAAAGCCCTAGGATAATTTGAAAAATGAAAATGAAAATATTTATTGTGTACTATGACTTATGGCTATGTAACATAAAAAATATAACTAGGTTCTAAAATAACTAACTTAGCCTTAAACATAGTGCGTCGAACTCCACACTGGGTTACCGTATCCTGGAGCCGACCCAATTATGTATTTAGTATAAAGTATAATCAGTATAAAGTATGTAAATATGTTATCCTTCTTTTTGTACCAATTTTAGTATTCACAACTATGTAAACAATGACAAGTACGCGCGGCTCGCTGAGTCACCGCGCATCGTGAAGTCACACATTTGATTGTTACCAACGTGTCATAGAAAGTAAATATATCACACCCTGTTTAATGTCTGCAATTTTGCCTTTTTATTCTCAACCACTAATAATCAAATAATTTGTGTGTAAAATTTGAATTACCCTAGTATTGTTATACATGTGTTCCGGGTACACTGTCATAATACTAATATAAGTACCAAAAAACACAAAACCCCGTTTAATGTCTTCCATCGTACCAATTTTATCTCAAGCCACAAGTAATCAAAGAATCTGTGTGTAAAATATCAATTCCCGTGGTATTTACTTGTGTTCTGGCGGGCTGGTGGCAGGCGGCAGGCGGGCAGGCGGCAGGCGGACGATCTCCGCTGGTCGCTCGCCGTCCAATTTCCTGTGTTCGACCTCACCGCACATTTTTCGACGACCCCTCTGCTGAGGACTGAAGAGGAAGAATAGCCAGATGGTTAACTGTATCTTCACAAATGCACACAGTAGTGACGTGATCGTTTTAGTAGGTAGGTACTTAAATTTCAATTCAAAAACATCAAATTATTGTAGAGAAAGTTATAAACTCAAAAATTGATGTTTGTATCCTGTGGATATGTGTTTCATACGAGACAAAAAAACGTCGTACTTGGATGAATAGACAGGAATTATAAAATCTGTATAGGTACCTACTTTTTACGTTAGAATAATTGATAGAATGTTATTATAGACATTCTATTTAAATAATTTTCTGTATCGTTATCTCGTTTTTGAGCTTCAAAGAAGAACAAACTGATACCATATGCAATTTGCCCTACATTCAAAAAATATCTGTCCATCTGCCTCGTCCCGAATCAGTGTAAGTCTATAATGTTTTTACGATAGTCGATCTGTGGTATATACGAGTTTGCATGAAATATGGCCGCCCATGAAGCGCTTTATACCGCTTGACAGTTTATTTATAAGCTGCTTTATTAGACCCTGCTCGTAAGTCCAGAATGAGATGGCTTAGTGTTAACAGCGTTACTTCAAATCTCGGGGTAAGTTAGGGTTTTTTTGAGGATTTTTGTGACCTAGTTTTTTAATGTTATGTTTTTCTTGTTGTTTTTGTCTGTTAGGATAGCTTTAGATGTAAGATAAAGGCTACGTTTGAAGTGATTTATTTCTGTGTTTTGATTGTATTGGTAGGTATATCCCAAATAAAATATGTAAGTAGGTATTATATATTGTAGCGGAAAGAAGTCTCCCAAAGTTATTTAGAAAACGCCTAAAATCTCCTTACCTATTAAAGAAAAAGATAGTTGTATCAATTCTGTTATACATTTAATCCCAAAGCAGCCTCATCAACTAATTTATTTCGATAAACAAACAGCAAAACAAGCAATCAATCAAACAGCAAACACAATAGATGATCTTACTTCCTTATATCATAGAATATAATAATTTTCCTCCAGTATTATATTCATACGAGATTGAATGATGTAAGCAATCATGGTTGATGACGGCATTATCTAAAGGACTGAGTTAGCGTGGACATATTGAATTGTTGAGTGATTAACAGTGCGATTTGTTTGCTAAACAATGACACTTATTTTTTTTATATTATCATCCAACCCACGGAAACTTGTCAAAAATTAGCTGTGACTTTTAGAGCTCGACGTATTCTTTTTGACGTATTTGATAAGGGCATGTGCAATACTTTTCATCAGCTTTTTTTTTAACACGGAATAGGCCAACGTTTGACTACAGCCTGCCCGATGTACAGTTATGCGTGTTGTTTGTTTTCTAAACGGGTATATTATATAAAGTGTATGCCTGATAGATTTTTTTTACCTATATAATAGATAGCATGATAAATAAACTGAAATTATGTTTCGAAAGAATAAGTATTTATTGTAGCCGTGCTAAGCCGCCTTAGATATTGATTAAATCTTAGTAAAGAACGTAATTAGGCTAGTCGTGTTATTTGAGTTTACTTAAGGTTTGACTTAGAATTAGGTTAAGACGTGTTACTAACAAAAACTTTTAATATTTTAAGATGATTATTATTAAATAATTAATACATACACACACTAATTAAATAGTGTGACAAACTATGAGTACTTATGTTATGTACCAAAAAAGTATCTACTTACCATATTTCACCAAAAAAGCATACTTTACACATCAAAACTACCTACCACACTAGTAACATGCATGACAGACAAACAGTCCGCTAGTTTTGCATATATTCATGCGAGATGTATGAACAGCCTTCGGCGTACGTTGGCCAGACTCCAATGATAATGTGGGGCGGCCCTTGTCTCTCTTACAACATGTTTGTTAGAAATAGATGGTTTACTGGTTCTTGCTTTCTTTTTTTTAATACAAAAGATTATGTACCTAGTTGACGCATGTCTTCTAAATTTAGACCAAAATTAGTGCGTTTTCATTCTCATTATTAAATTTAAATGACTGACGGTATATAAATAGTTTTCAAAGTGAGTTCTTCTGAATTTTGAATAAATCAATTTAATGACTAAACATACAAAATTAAAAAAAAACACACACACGAAAACATATAATTACGAAACCTTTCCTTAAGAGCGGCAAACGATGATTGATGTCCAGAGACGGCGGTGATCACTTTCAAAATTTATCACTATCAGCTTGTAGCTTACTGTTGAGTACAGGCCTACTCTCCAGTCACATATTAAGTAATATAATCCCTATAACAAAAAAATTTAGCATGCACAAGCTTCTGAAATTCTTTTTCCTCTGTTTAGTCAATAAAGGAAAACTTCCGCTCGTTCGACTAAGTTGTAAACCGAAACCTTTTATTTGGTCGGAGTCTAAACACGAGTTAAACAAAAACTGCAATAAAATCTGTCAACTTTGCTTCCGCCAGACCTCGGAGCAAACCACGTCTTTGTTTCATTGTGGAGTAGGTAATGTACAGAGGGATTGTTGGTTTGTTATTTTCTCTTGGTATTTTTTTTAAACTTTGTTGTAAAGACGGATTTTTAAAACATAAATAAACACAAGCCACAAATAAAATCTTATCATGAATTGTAATCTATAACGTTGGCTAATTATTAAGTACGCTTTGTTATATAGATTTTATCCAAGTATTCTACAAAATATGTGTGTTACGTGTTTTATATGGTTCAAATTCATTATAGTGACAGCAAAACGTATTATGGTCAAGTTCAAACCTATTAAAATATCTATACTTAATATTATAAAGCTGAAGAGTTTGTTTTTTTATTTGAACGCGCTAATCTCAGGAACTACTGGTGCGAATTGAAAAATTCTTTTTGAGTTGGATAGACCATTTATTGAGGAAGGTTTTAGGCTATATAACATCACGCTGCAACAAATATGAGCGAAGAAACAATGGAAAATGTGAAAAAAAAAAACGGGAAAATTATTCTTTTTTGAGGGCTTCCGTTGCGTGTGCTGCGGAAACGGTTCAAGATATCAAAAAAATATGTATGAAAGAATTATTCTCCTTAAAATGATCTAACAAAATGTTTGCAACAGTATATGTCTATCTTTTAAGGTTAACTCACTAGAACCGTTTTTATGGTAATAACTATTCCATGCGGACGAAGTCGCTGGCACAGCTAGTATGTAAATATAAATAATTCTGAAAATATACGTACAGTCCTTTTTCCCTGCATACACTTTACTCCATCAGAATCTCTCCACAATACATCAGGTAAAATTGAATGCTGTACCTCTATGTAGCATCGCTGGTGCTCTGCTCGCTTGTTATTGGATTTCATGGAACAAATACCTGCTTTATACGGCTGGCTGCTCGTCAAACTATTGCTTTTGGAGACTATTTCTTTGAAAAGTAACATAACTTTATTATAATTGGTAAAAAAGCAACCTAGAGTGCTTATTTTGTATATTCTCAGTACTAATAATATGTAACAGGAAAACTGTAGTAGGTATATACTTACCATGTTGAGGTCTATACTCTTGATGCACAAATGTATGTACCTACCTATTGTAATGCTAGCTTAATATGAATGGCAATCAGACGGGCTGTAGTCAGATGAGTATTTAATGAAAAAATATATTATGGTCGGTTTAATTCTCCAAATAAACACTTAATGTGACAGCAGATTGTGAGATGTATAACGCTATACCAGATTTGCTCACTTGTATAATACACGGAAATAACGTAAGTTCCTATGAAATTCGTTAACTATAAAGTTTTATATTACCATTCATAAGAATTTGCTTACTTTATTTATAAGTATTATTTACATTACACAATTAACACACCCTTTTTTTCGTGTGTATGTACATTAAAACAATAAACATACAAACCTACCAACACAACACGTCCCCATATACACATATACTAATACCTACCTGAGGCCAGGTCCCAGTAAATCAATTACCGGCAAGGTGTTGCATCGCCAAAGACCCTCCTAATAGGAAGATCAAAGCGAAACTAATTTAAATCCCATCTGTTCCGAACGAGCATTCAGCTGGAACAGCCGGGAACTGGTATTGGAGAGGGGTCAAGGTTAGGTTAGATACAGAGATATACAAGTAGGTTGCATTTATTTGAAGGTATTTCTTTGAAGGAATTAGTAAATATGACACATTAAAACACTTTTGTTCAGTCCTTGGATAGGTCACCCAAAAGTGGCATTCCATTTTGGGCGCTTCCGTGGGTCAGATTACACGTTAAATTGTAGGTTCCGACTGTTTGTCTAGTGCGGCAGTCGTTAAGCCCTGGCTTACAGAGGCTTTTAGAGGTTTGAAAACTCGACACCAGAATTTGCCACTCTCATTAGATAAGAAGCACTTCTACTAATGCTACAAAACTGAAAATGATTCAGCATATTACAAACCTCCTCTCCTATACGCTCTGGTCCGACTCGAACTCGCCGGAATCAATGTCCGCATTGGATGTTGCTATGAAATATGCATTTATACTCGTTACTATGTTGTAGGCTCACATGTTGGTAGCTTCGACTGTTATTGGGAGTTTGGACTTTGGTCGTATAATTTTTTAATTGGGGATTAAAAATATTTAATCTTATACCACCCCGGAGAACACAGCTATTTCAATGTACCTAAAGTAAAATACACATTGTCTATTTATCTAAAACAAACCGCTATAATATTTGATTTCGGTGCTTTAACATTATTAAATAATTTATACGTATTGTTATTTGTTGTTAAGCGCAGGTTCATATGACTAATGTTATTATATGACGAAAGCTTGTGTGTGTAAACGTGTATCTTTGTTACTTTTCATTACTCATACTCTGAAAGTAGGTCTGAAGTTGCCTGAGGAGCGGGATGAAAGTAACACTTTTCATCCCTAGGGAGAATCGCTTTCAACTGACAGCTGTCAAATTATTTAAAAAAACTAGTTTTTGTTCACATATCTATTGAACCATGTTCCAACTTTCTATACAGCCACGATGTAAAATTGAAATAACTTAAAGTTAAGTATTGATTAAAGAATATATATTTTTAAATAACTTTATTATAATTTAGTTTCAACAATTTCTTTAAAATAACTTAGATTTGGGCAAAATATTTACCATTTTTTCAATGATGAAAATAAAAAACAATGGCTTAATAGCTGGCCGGCCACAGAAAAAAAAAACAAACAACATAGGCGGGAAAGCTGCAATTCGATCTTCATTTATTTTTTCGATTTGAAGACTTTTGTTTATACGTATAGCAGAGATTTGTACTTACCTATAAAATGAGTTCATCTGATTCTGATATGAATTTAACGCCTGATTTTATAAGAGAAGAGGCTAAAGCGGTAGTGGAATAACCAATTGTTCTAATTTACCATAAACTTTAAATAAAATTATCTTATTAAAGTTGATGTTAAATGTATAATAAAATTTACTCATTTTTTCTTTAGCTAATTCATGTTTTTATTTATACTTTCCTTGTATTTGTAATGAAAAGCACAGTGTTTACCGCGGGTTAAAGACTTATTTATATAAGTTACTTTCACCCCTAGGGTAACAATGTCATCCTCAATATTAAGATGATATTTGTCCGTACATAAGATTATGGATTAACACATATTTTTTACATGAGATAGGTAGGCATGTTAAGCAACGTTGTAATCTACTATCTTGCGCGCTTACCTAGAAGAAACCGGTTTATTCTGGACTTGAAGACCGACAAATTATAGTTCAAGGGGAATGGAGATTCGGGCAAGGAGTGCCACAATACAAAGGCCACGTTTCATTCGAGATTAACGCGGTTAGAACATCTGAAGGGTTACTATGGCTTAAAATACATTTTATACTACCCGTATTGGAATAGATTTTCAGTTTATTTTAAACTAATATCTAATTAATTATTGTGTTGTTTTGTTCTTGAGTCGCAATAAAAAAAATTACAGTAAAATACACGAAATAATTCACAATCTATCATATTACCTGCTTAAACCTCTTATGATAATTACCAAACCAAGACGCAATAAGTATACCTAAGTAGAGTACTTATCACGGCAGTTTGGCTTTAATGTGCCTAAACCAACAGTTTAGGAAGCTTAGCAGAACTGCTGTCTTCATAGCTAGTCTTCCGGGTTCTAATGCCGCAGAATAATAGTTAGTAATACCGTACTTAGTTAACTAAGTTTTGCATAAAATTACAATGTGGAGACGATCTTGATTAGTGAGAAATTTGTTAGGGCTTAGAATGTTGTGTAGTGAGAACGATTAAAAGCCTTCTTGCACAATGATTCTTAAACGCATTTATCGTAAAGATTTCATGTAGAACACGACTCTTAAGATCTATAATCAAATAATAGGTATTTATGTATAAACACCGCCAAGATCGTATCACTTGATACGTGGCTAACAGTTTGAAGGTTAAACTCAGTAATCAACTTTAGTTCGGGCTATTTATAAACATGGCCTGCTAGAATGGTACTCAACTCAAACATAAACAGAAAGCAGTTCATACAGCAAATATAGTACCAAAGCATAGTTTTGCCCAGTCAACCATAGGTTGCATAGGTTTATCACAAAGCCTATCTTAAATCCGCATCCCAGTCTCAAAGAGCAACATTTCGGCCATAACTCAGGGTTGCCAGTTTACAATATCTGTCAACAGCAGCCTGTTTACTGTAGCGACCACAAACGCGTAGACCTACCGATTCACAGCTGCGACGACCCTGTTTTATACAACAGTCTGCTAAACCATTTTGAACTTTATTGTCATTGGATTAGGTCGAATAAGTGCTACAAGGAAATAATGTGGTGGTAGTAGTTTTCAGCTTATGAGTACGGTTTATTAAAGCGTGGGGTACATTGGATGGTTTCTATGGAGATTGGGGAAATGTAAAAATGTAATGGAAAATGTTGGGGAGTACTTTTGTACCAAAACGGAAAGGTAGAACATTTCCATTTTGGTACAAAACTGCTCATTAGATTTAATTCAGTTATTGGTCCATGTTGGCTACTCAAATGTGTGTTATTTAGTTTTTGTAGTTATTAGGTTAACAATAATGTGTCAGTTCTTTTACGGAAAAATAAACAAGAAAATAATTTAAATACCTACTTAGATCAATAAAAAAACAATGAAATGGTCAAAAAGCCCCAATCTAAAAGAACACCAAAATAAAATGTCAATTTAATGTTCGTTTCATTGGTATCATTTCCTAGCTCTTATATATTATTATTGATAAAAATCGCTACAACTTTTAAAAAAATAAATAAATAAATAAATAAATATTTCAGGACTTATCACACATGCGCCATTTTACACGTACACAATATAATATTTTCATCTCATGTACTCTGCACCTTACTAGAGCTAGTATTAAAGATAGCATCTGTGAAGGGCGGCGAGATTAATGTGAAAATATCTAGCTCGAGGCTTGTTTTATCTCTAACTCAGAGCCTATTTCACATAGTGTGGTAATGTGGGCTTATTCAGATACTCGGGGAAGATTCAAAGGCTCTAGTATTCAAGTACAAGGTATGAGCTAATCACAAAGCTTAATTACATGAATATTCTAGTTACTATTAGAATTGCCAGTAGTCATATGTATAGCCCTTTTCAGTAGATATAACATGTGTTTTGTTTTTTTGCGGATTTTATGTAATTTTTCTGTTTTACAAATCGTGGGTGAAAAAAGGTCTTTCATAAATGTAAGTAACCAGGTTTTGTACAAATATTAAAAAGATAATGATGAAACGATTAATTGTTACAATTTGTGTGATAAAACAAAATAATAAAATTAAACCATAATTGTCTGATAATAGATAATAATAAAAAAAACTAGTATTTAAAAAAACCTCCAGTAACAAACCAATTTATATAATATTACTTTGGTAAGGGAATATTATATAAGTAAGTAAGATATTCGAAAAATTTTCTTGAAATTCCATCAAAATCATTAAACGCAGAGCTCCAGTCCAACAATTCTTTATCTAGCGACTTGCCAACTAAGTTCTGAGTTGGCACCTGGTACAGTCAGGTGCACAATCACTCGACAGTCGCGTACAAAAGTGCGCCCTCTATCGCACGACTTTCGAAATAAATCGACCAAGTCTGGGACGGATAGCGGTACAGTTAAAGGCACAAGTGGTACCAGATTATTTTTTGGTTTTATCTTAAATATATAAAACTCAAAGGTGACTGACTGACTGATATATAGTGATCTATCAACGAACAGCCCAAACCACTGGACAGATTGGGCTGAAATTTGGAATAAAGGTAAATGCGTAAACGTAGGCATCCGCTAAGAAAGGATTTTCGGAAATACCACTTTTAAAGGGGTGAAATAGGGGATGCAAGCGAGCGAAGCCGCGAGCACTCACTATTATTTCATATATGTTCTATTCCAAATCTTAAAATGTAGCAGAGAACAATAGATAATTTTCCAAAGTATAGTACATACCTATACAATAGGAACCCTTCCGATCGTATCTCAACAATAACGTCCAAAAGTGTACCTTACGTGAACATTTCCCTGGATTTATTCGGCACCTCAAAACCATTGTTAATCCTTTCCCCGCCCCGCTCGCTCCGACCTCACCTCCCTCACTCTGAGGCTAACATAACTTATGAATATAATTTTCCGATACGGAGAGCATTCAATTTATTCATCTCGCAGCTATTTGGTATAAAATGTTTTTTTGTTTTGTGCCCGGATGTGAATTACCACACTAGAGAAAGGCTTCGCCGTTGCTTTTTTGTTGAAATAATGAAACAACGGTGTGGTTTGTTTGTGAGCAAAGATAAATTTAGAAGGGAAGCCTATGTGGTCGATAAATTAAAACTCATTAAATATTACGACCAATAAGTTTTTGTTTTCGTTTTATTTCTAGTCCATACGAAGTTGTTTTACTCTTTATACAAGTTATTCTTTTTAGTAGAGTAGGTATTTTTTATTGTTTAGTTTTGTGTCTATTTTTGTCCATGTAAAAACGTACAAAAACGTAAAGGTTGATCGAGTTTGTTGTCGTTTAATGTTTCAATTAATTAAAAATTTCAATCAATTAAATATAATCAGCGGGTTATTTTATAAATTTAAACAATACATTTTACAACAATTACTTCGTAAATAACGTGAATTGTATAAATTGTGCAGTAATTTCACTTGACTCGTACGTAAAAAGCCGCCAGCACTGAACAAGGGATGTCAAAGGAGCCCGCGCGTTCAACAAATGCGACGGAAAATCGTTTCTGGTGCCGGTTACTGGAAACATACGGGGATGGGGAATTACTGGTACCTATTGTTCTCAGATAATATATAATGAAACATTTATTAGGAGTAATAACAAGGCGATAAATGGATGTTGTGCATAATGTGAATTGCAAATGATATTTTTTAATCGAAGGCAATAATTTTCGATATAATATGAGAAAAGAGAGAATAGGAAGGACAAAATACATGATTGTGATTCAGGCCGAATTTTTTTATCTCAATGGAACAAAGTGCATAATAATATGACACGTATATTAAAAATAAACTGAAACTGATGTCATCAGCATTTTAACTAGTAGTGGGCAATAACGAACCTTTTTTAGGCAAATAGCTTTTGACTTTTTACTGCAACTGACATTTCACACAGCGTCATCGAACCTTTTATCATATTCTGTGCTTTTACTAATCAATAGCTTGTATATGGGTACTAAACGAGAATACGTGACTCGTTTAAAAAATCCACAATAAAAGTAATTCCCTCCCGTACATCTCTCCCCTGGCGTCCCAGCCAGCGCCTGACAACTCTGGATGACACCGCGCCGCACAGACCGATAATTGGGGCCAGATTGACTTGCAATCAGAAAGAAATGATCGACTGCTTGATTTATATATATATATATGTGGTTTAAACGATCAGAAAATCATCTGTTTTAATCTATTTTCAGAAAAAAATACAGGATCTTGAATAATTAATAATAATAATAATAATAAATTTCGTTTATTGCTCCAAAAACATAATTGTTTTTGTCGTTTACCAATATTTTTCTTATTTTCCGTGTAATTTAAATACTTTTTTTGTTAAATACTTTTTAACAACAATATAAAGAGTTTTCATGCCGTCTTTGGAATCCAGACATGACTCAACTACTGCTGTACTTGCGACACGAAGACGAGGCCTACAATTAAACGTATCGTTCAATGAACTGAGTCAAGCACCCACATGGAATGTCACTTTGTGGTCACCCGTCCAAGAACTGACCGCGACGGCGCTTGCTTAATATTTGTAACGACGGCTGAATAACTCCGCTGCAGAGTCAGAGTACCTACATTGAAATGAACTCATCACCATATATTTTAACGTTACTGTAACTCGCCGCGTCGCAAAAATAAGAGCAAAAAGCAGGCAATTTGTTGGAGCCTTATTCGAATACGTAACGACGAAGCTCGCCTGTCAAAGGCACACCTTGTTAGCTCACAATTTGTAAGGAGATTCACAGAAAATACACAAGCTTTTACAGAAAAACTCAACGCAAATAAAACCTTGAATAGCGACCTGATTTTGTGTCTTAGTGCTGTTTTACAAGTACTGGATTCGAATGTTACTTAGATTTATACCAGTTTGCATATTTATTACTTGCATAGCGTTTATAGTTTCATTATTCGATTATTCTATGTAAAGTAATATGAAATGAAATGAAATGAGCTGTATTGTCAGGCAACTAGGTGGTAAAGTTGTACAATTTGAGAGCTTGTGATGCTCGAGTCAGGTAGGTACTCTAGTTACTGCCCAAGTGGGCTTACAGACATTGTGCTTAAAAAACATAACATATAAATGTAAATATGATTCCTTATTTGCATTAAATCAATTAAAGTATTATAAATTTTGGTTTAAAGACCAACATTTTATAAAAAAAAACACTATTTCTGTTATCTTGCGCAAGTGCCCGCTATGCCTCATTATTCCTAAACACAATAAACAAATAAAAAAATATATTGAAATAAACCAAGTGAAATTTTAAACTTTTTCCTTTATAAAGTCGTCCAGTTAAAGAGAAACATGGCGGTAGTTAGTAATAGCAGATGTTTTCTGATAAAAGAAAAGCAAAATCGCATTGTTCAGAAGTAACAGCTTGCTGCCGTAAAAATGGAATCAGATTTCGCTCCATATCGAATTTCTCTTTATATTATAAAGCCGAGCAATCGAAGTGAGTGAAGAGAGTTTAAACAAGTGGAAATATCTTCCATCTATTCTCGTATTTTGTATATTATTGATACTCGTGTGAACGCCGTTATTGTCTATCAATTCTGAGGACACTTTGTAGCACTTTGTCCTTTTTCACAATTTTTTAAGAAGGTAGTAGAAAAGTTTCATAAATAGGAGAAAGTAAACAAAAAAAACCTATATTATTGTTATGTAAATAAGACCAAAGGAATGAAATACGTAATAACTCCTCTGCGATATATCTACAACTTTAAGACAGTTATTACCCAGATTTTTTTCATGAACGAACGACGAATATGACTTTATTTTTTTTATTTTAACAACAGTGTCAGAAAAATTCTGTTCGCAAGATCTACCATTCGTTTTACAACTATTCAACAATACAACAAAAAGAACACAAGTATTTCGTATGTAAAAATGCAAAAACTAGAGAGTCAGTCGCTAGTCGTGCGAATCCGATACATTTGTTTCTATTTCAGTAAAACCTCAGCGACTTTTTGCGGCGCTTTTGAAGTGGTCGCGTATGCAAATACACTTTGACAACGGCAGTTGCTCTCAAAAAAATGCATGTCCAACATTGGATTACAAAAAAAAATAGGGGGGGAGATAAGGGCATAGTTAGTCATAGAAACGTCACAACATTGGGCGTTTCATAAAAAAAAACTTTTTTAAAGTAATAATATTGTAATCACAATTTACAAAATGATACATGAAAAAATGTAATGATTCAGCTTTTATTTTGAAATAATAACTATGCGGTGGTCAATTAGTGGAACCCTGTTTCAGTCAAATAACCCTGCGATTAACATGCAGAAATTTTGACGTATACTTATAGTAATAATTATGGAGTTTATCGGCTGAGCAAATACGTTTTTACTAACGCGTTTTTCTTTCTTCTTTCTTTTCACACCGATATTTCAAATTATGTACTTATTTTTTGACTAGTAACAGATCTATCCCCGTCTTCCAGCCTACAGTGGCACGGGTAGATATCGCAATAAAACTTTATAACGGCGCATGTAGCGCTAGTAAAAACCTTTTATAATAATAAAAAACTAGTTTTTACGTCCCTTATGTTGTGAACTGCCGGAATGCTAGAAATATGGCCGATTGGATTTAGGCCCCTACGGATGTAAGCCATGTAATAAAATATCACACTCGTGTTAGAACCGAAAGTACTAGAATTATTTAATAGGAACTAGTGGATGTCTGTGGATTTATTTATTTGTATCAGGATAAAAAAAACATCCAATCTATACATTTCGGGAACCTTCACTACCTACGTGAGAACTAACACTGGTTATATGCTTTGTAGCTTCGTGAAAGAGCCGTAAACTAACAAACTATCTTTCGTTTTTCTATAATACAAGTAGCATAATGATAAGATTTTAATTTAATGTTTATGAATGACAAACGTAACGATATTTTGTTTCTCTTCCACTAAAACATTTGTGAACCGACCTTTATAAGTTTCAATGAGTTTCACAAAAGCATGTAATATTATAAATTCATATAATATTTTCGCCCATACTCGTACCTACAGATTTTTTTGTCATTGAAAGACTAATCTTATCGTTAAAGCTTAACTGCATCCTCCCAAGAAGAGAAAAAGAGCCTTAACTGGTGGCGCGGTAATAAAGCACACTGATCACAATGGCCCCTTTATTACAGGAGAGTAATGGGGCAAGTTGCTGGATCCAGCCCGACTCCCCGTTCCAGTCACTGGACAGCTAATGTATGGTTGTTCGATGTGTGAGTACTTATTTGTTGGAAATGAATAAATATATTTGGAGATATTGGGTTTGGTGATGAACAAAAAAAATACTTGTTGCCATGTTCCCAGTTTATCATAGTTTATTAAAGTTATTTTAGTTTATTTTATAGCTGACAAGCTTTTGCTCGCGGCTTTGCACGCGTTATTCTACATATAAACCTTTCTCTAGAATTACTCTATTAAAAAGCTGCATCAAATCCGTTGTGCAGTTTTAAAGATCTAAGCATACATACAGACAGAAGTTGGACTTTGCTTTATAATATATAGTGATTGTCGGCTTTTGATAAAATAAAACGGAAACTTCAAAATATTCGAGGTTGAAAGAAAACCTGTGAAAACTAAAACAATATATTATAATATAATATATATATTAACTTATTTTATCCAAGTAATAAACTAATTTAACGTTACCATACACGGCACTGCGGTGCAAGTGCGGAAGTTTTATCCTATCGACGTCGATTAGTTTAATTCGATAACTTTATCTATATTTTGCAAGTGCCGAAGTATGTTTAGAGGTAGATAAATTGATCGATAAGCCTCGGTAAGCTTTAGTACAGATAATAAAAAAACATTGGAGTCGTCCACTCTGGTAAATTAATATTTTAAAATGATTTGATAAGTCAATGTCAAAAACACGAAATTGCTTATATCAATGTCAAATATTTTTCCACTACACTGGCAAAATTGCGGCAATACCGCAGAAGCCATTTAGATAGTTGGAAATTAAATAAAATTGCTCAAATTCTTCTCTTATAATTCTTTCACGATCTTTAGATAGAGTTTATTAGTATAAAAAGACGGAACCTCCGAGGTAAGTAAAATAAAACTAAACTATTATTATTATCGCAAAATATATATACACAAATACATTATTTATTAAATGAGTAAACAGCAAGAATGTTTATTATCTAAGAAAACCAAACATTGTAGTTATCGAGGCCTATCGTCGTCTATTTAAAACCTGATAAAATTAACCGATTTAAACCACTTCAAATGTCAGTGTATCGATTTCATTCGGTCTTTGACGGTAAATTTATCATAGTTACCGAACCATAGACAAGGTGTAGATAAGAAAAGACAGCGTCGATAATATTCGTCAAAATCGAGTATTATCGAATTTAGCGACACAATAAAACTTCCGCACTTGCACTGCTGATCATTTAATTTTTGTAATTACGTGTATATAACCATCACCATTTGACATTTTGCGCTCGTGATTATGAAACTCATGTAGTTGTTTTATAATTAATTGCATTTAAATGTCACGTCCAAAGTTATCCAAACATGTACCAACAGAGCCTTTTATTCCAAATATTTAAATTTTAATCCTCGCGCGAAATACAGGCCAATGTTTGAGTCAGACCCTTCATAAATACAAAATTAATCATTAGGCTTAGCTCACATGATACATAGAGCAAGATTGAACCGATTTTTTTTACGTATTTATTTATTTGCAAGTATTTTTAAGGGCAGGGCTCAAGCTACCGGTGGTAGAGGCTATAGAGACAAGAACCTACGGACAATTATAGGTACGCGCCGTTTCAAGGATCACTGCCTTGATATATACGAGTATATGCCTGTATCTGGCCCTCAACCCAATCTTCTAGCGGTATTGATTTTGAACCGATTTTATAACATTATATTATTATTATTCTTATTGGATAAGCACGCTCCTTCTTAGGGCATGCCTATTGCTCACCATCAGGCAAACCTTGATCAAGTACTAACCCGTTTTAGTTAAAATATAATAAAAATAGATATATTGCTGCGAAACACATACATGATTCGACTGTGGTAAACATCAAGTAGGCTTGATACATATATATAAACTAAAGTAAACTTATGTAAATGGTAGTTCATACCATGGTTTGTTGTGTTTGGCATGTGTGTTAGCTATGACACTTAAAATATTTATATTTTTTGTAATAAATTAAATAAAGGGTAACCATTTCATAATCGGTTTCCAAACATCTAGATATAGACAATGTGACCACTGTAACCACATCTTTATCAGCAAACAACAATAAAAAAGTCCTAAGCCCGTTTCACCTCACGTCCATCGCCTTTCGTATTAGGCCGTTATTCGTTATTTTTCGTTATAATCCGCCGTTGTAACGGCTAACGTCGTTACGTGCGACGTAACCTGGTTACTTTAACGAAGCTGCGAACGAAACACGTCCAAATAACGGAATAATGTAACGTTTACATCTACACTCATTCGATTATCGAGAGGAGGTTAGAATGGGCGATGAGATAATTATATGTCAGCCTTTACACATGTAGTTAAACAATGGGATATTTGAAGTAGTAAGTTATGATAATGTTTTCCGAAATCTAGTTTTTAACCAACTTACTTTTTACTATTAGACTGCTACTAGATCGCTTATTGATTTACATCGATCTATTAATTATATTCCAGTTATATGCCACTTCTCTGAATACCTAATTTATACAATGGTTAAAGTTTTACAATATCTACAATACAGCAATCTAGATTTAAATCATTTGTAAAAATACAAATTAAATTAATTTTAATAAATTCAAGCACATATTTGATGTTCCGTGGTTTAATTCTTGAAGTTTATTGGTTAAGGTCAGTTCAAACCGTGGGTAAAATGAGGTTTATAAGATTAACTTGGTGTTAGCATAAAATCAGGATTGCGTTAAAGGTCTTTACGATAGATAATTCGTACATTTTAATACATATAATAATATCAACTTAATAAAATAATATAACATTTTAGTTAACAATGAGCAATTGTTTATAGGTTATGTTTTAGACCCACTATCTACTTACATAACCGACTTTTAAACGCATTTAGAGATGAAATAAAATTCAACAAAAATGATATTAGACATGAGGGCCTTGGTTAATTAAACTTTGTGCTTATTTTAATAGCAGCCAAATACACATATATACACACTGTAATAATGAGATAGTGTATAAAATATAGGTTGTTTTACGGCGATCATATCACTGACTAGTGGGTACTCGCGGCTTCGCTCGCATTAAGAAGTTAAACTTGCATCCCCTATTTCACCCCTTTAAAAGTATTTTACCCCATTTCTTAGCGGAAACCTACGTCATAACATCTACCTGCATGCCAATTTTCAGCCCGATCTGATACTAGTCATATACGTACCAATGAAGTGATAGAATAAACACGTATCATAACTTACTCTGTGATAAATTAGTTATAATGAACGATGAAGCTTCAAATAAAATGATAAATGCTTCCCTCCTTTTGTCCACTTTCTATAAATAGTCCCAACCGGTTAGTTTCGGTCTCTGAATCGATCCCGGTTGATGAGGATATTTAATCAGTGGACTGCCGACTGTCATTATCTGCCATAAAGGCGGGTTCATAAAAACTCAGCTGTCGCCTTATCGGCTCGATTACATATAATGACTAGGAGGTCACTAGGGAGGCTATATACATACGTGTGTGTAAGTATATATAAGGAAATGGTCGTTAACAGAGTGACTGGTTGTTTCTACGATATAAAATCTTCCCAACCTGGCACAGTGTGTCAGGACGGATGTGACTGGTTAGGAAACAACCGATCCATGATTTGCTCAGTAATATCACAGGTAATACCTACATAATGTATCGTTTGTAAGTTGCATTTAACTGCATATACATTTTATTTAATTCGTTCGATTTAAAAAGTAAAATAAATATCATTGCTAATTTAAGATGAATTAAAAATTGTTACAGCGAAATTGCTAAGAGCCTTAGAAATTTCATGTCGGTAAGCAACAGTAGATTAGAGCTTTCGTAACGTTGCTTATTTATTTTTAACTGACTTCAAAAAAGGAGGTTCTGAATTCTTAAGAATGTTTTTATTACTACGCAGTTTTCATTTTATATAGAAGTTGAGGCGTAACTACAATAATATCGTAACAAATTTTACATTTAGCAACTTCAGATAGGAAACTTCGCTATTCCACAAAGAATGTTCGAGCAATATCGAGTCATGTCACCGTGAAATAATCAGTATAAATTATAAATAAGCCTGGATCGCCGTTAATCCCCAACTCGGCCGAAGATCCCTGAAGATAAAGGAAAAACTTGGCGAAGGGTTGAGGGGTACCATGACTTGCGGTAATTTTACTAATTTCTTTAATGGTTCGCTCGACGTAGATTTGGTAAACGTGTAGAATGGAAATATAAATTACTACGTTTGTTAGTGTGTAATTAAATCAATAAATTTAAACGTTTCCAAGTTTGTTATAAAAAACTTATGGCCTCTGGAAAATCTTACGGCTGTTAGTTAAAAATAGTCATTTAAAATCATGACAGACCATTTGAAGAAAATTTGTGTTAACTAGTCTCAAACTTGCTTAATTTTTGTTACTAACGACGCAATACTCTACTAAATTGGTTTGTACTTGATCGTAAATAAAGTCTATTCTATGTCAGCACAACCCTCCGCCGGCTCCGTGGATAGATATGTATCAGCCACTTACAAAATTAAGGAGTAAAGGAAGCTTCCGAAACTTTGCGGGGATTTTGGAAAATTAGATAGTTCCATGCCGAGTTTGTTTTCATTTAGTTGAGTAGTTTTACACTGAAATTACTGGTAATTATTAGCAACGAAATATATTCATACTTATGTTTTTTTTTTTTTACGTGGAATAGGTTTAGTTTTGACTACAGCCTGCCTGGTTAGTTATATGTGCTTTTATGTGTAAAAAAGCAAACCTACATGAATTACAAAATGTTCAAAAGCACACCCGACTTTCTAAAAATTATGTCCAGTAATATTGGAGCTACTTTGCAATAAACAGGGGACTGTCTCTCCCCTGTGTATTGCATATGTATATCCAGATTTTTTTTATATACATACTTACCGAAACAATCAATTTATATCATTTATCAATTTATTTCCTAGGCACAAAGCTAAGCGACAGTTTCTCATCAGGCATACAGAACATGCCCTTGCTCTCAATGTGGCAGTCGTTGGGTCGCGGGGCGCGGGAGAGCGGGGTGACGTGGTACCGCAGGAACATGGCCGCCACGCAGTAACGCATCGTCTGGTAGGCGAAGCGGACACCTGGGAGAACACAGGAAATATATCAGTGTTTATCGAAGACAGTTCATTTTTAACTAATGTGGATTTTGTGTAGATCCATCTTGGTACGAAATTGCAAGCAACTGTTTGACCATTCTATCAATCTGGTAGACTAGGCAGATTAAGGACTGTCGGCTACGATTATTTAAAAAAAAGATAAAGATAAAGAATCTTTATTGATAATGTAAAGTTGTAACATACATAAGTGTAGGTATAAGTACTAATATCATAGAATATGCTACACAAATTACATTTAGTTATAACATTTAGTTTTAATAAAATTTTAGAAGTTACAATGTCTAGTTTTATTAATAACATAATGAAAATTTTTGTTATTAAAATCATGTCAAACATAAAAATAGGTATGCGCTAATTTATGTTAAACATAACATATTTTGTCTCTTTGTATCTGTTAAGTCATACATACGAGTACGTCGGGATGGGTGATGATGTCATCAACCTGCATCACGTCACTATGACTGTTAACAGCGACGAGTTTCGATTTCTTTTCATTTCCTATCCGGTGGCTGCTCTGATTAATAATTTTAGTAACATTATTCTGTAACTCTTAGCTAGTAGCAAGTAGAATGTTTCTTACCTATACACATTCTAGGTCCATCACCAAACGGCATATACGTATATGGTTTGATATTTTTTTCATTTTCCGGCATGAACCTCTCTGGTTTGAACTCCTGAGGGTCAGGGAAGTAGACCGGATCCATGTGCATGGCTGTTCCATTCACGTAGAGCACGGTGCCTGCAGGGATGGAGAGCTGCTCTGTGAGGCGGTAGTCGTTGGTCGTGATGCGGTCTAACCAACCCATGGGAGGATATTTTCTGAGGGACTCTGACAGAAAACAAAAAAGAGTAGGCATTAACACTTTGTGTGATACAAAATGGTTTGGGATGGTTCTCTTTGGAAAAGGAAAAACAGATACGGTATCCCTAGCACATTAAAATATGTTCCGACTTTTTTATACGTAGGTATCGTGAAAACAATGGTTTCCAATTAAGATTTCGGTTTGTCTCGTTTCAGATCAGAGAGTTCCATTCCAGTCAGTACTGGAAGAGACACACAGAGAGTTCCATTACAGCCTTCTTCAAGGAAAAAAGTAGGTTTTAATTTTGCTAAAATATAAAAAAATGCATGAGTACTATTATTAGAATTACCTTTGATACAAGCGTTGAGGAATGGCAGGTCAGCAAGTGTCTTACTATCAAACTCGCTTCCTTTCAGATTTTGTTTCGCTTGCTTGACTTCTTGATACAGAATGTCCTGTAAAGAATTGTTTATTTTTATTGAAAACAATAATTTAATGAACTAAACGAATGAGTTTGTACGTATGAGACCAGCAAACTGTACATTTTAAAGCTTCTGAATGCTCTGGCATAACACTTAACTCCTAAAAATGCCCCAAATATTTTGACACTCATGCTCTGGTATACTCAAATATTTTCTATTGGGTAAACTTATTTAATGAATTACCTGGTATTCTGGGTAGTGTGCCATTTCGTAGGCTATCCAAGTGAGTGTAGAACCAGTTGTGTCAAATCCACCCAGAAGGAAGATTGCTGCCTGCGCCAATAGAAGGTCTTCGCTGAATTCTGGAAATTACAGTTACATTAATATGATAAGAAAAGGAAATATCAATCATTGTAAGGACCTTGATTTTGTGTTATTATACATTTATATTCAAAGTTATTGATTGATTTTCAAGTTTTTTTTGTTGTTGCAAAAATTGTCTATTTGTTTTTTATTGTTTGCTGCCTTGAAAATATTAATGAAGATTCTTATGAAAATCAAATTGAATATTTCCTAGTGTTTCTTTTTCTTATCTCACGATTTAGAAATTAAATCATAACAGCAAATCTTATATATAAAAATGAATCGCAAAATGTGTTGGTAAGCGCATAACTCAACAACGCCTGGACCGATTTGGCCAATTCTTTTTTTTTTATATTCCTTGAAGTCCAAGGATGGTTCTTACGGCGAGAAAAATTCGAAAAAACGCCGGTAAATCCCTAAAAACCACCCCTTTCTATTTCCCATACAAACGTCTTCTAACTAACTAAAGAGTAAAAGAGTCAACAGACAGGACGAAGTCTGTCGGGTCCGCTAGTATATCATAAAATAAATAAGTCGAACAAAAAAGCACAAGTTAATTGACAAAACACTTTGTCACTCAATAAATAATAATAATAAATAAATATTCCGGGACATTGCACACAGCGCCATCTAGCCCCACATTAAGCAAACGCTTGTGTCGTGGGTACTAGATAACGGATATATATTTTAGTGTAAGTACTAAGACAGTACACAGAAATACTATGGCACGGCTCACTTGACGAAAGGATCCAATCGATCGTGACTGGGCAAAACAAAGAGTGCCGTGTAGATTTGAACCCACGTCCTTAGTCTTACTTTTGTCATTCAAACCACTGCGCTATTATTTCTTTCGGAACAGCTTCAAAACGTACCTTTCCCTTCTTTAGCCGCCTCCTGTTTTAGCTTCAACAATGCATCGAAGAAGTCTCGGCAGTCCGTGACTTCCTTTTCATATCCCCCTCGCTGGGAAACAATGGCGCGGTACACTTGACGGAGGGATTCGATCGTTTGCTTCGGGAAGAAAGAGAAACTGGAATATTGAGAGAATATCATAATTCAGTGGTTTGTATCTTTTATTTAAAAACTAGTCAATTACATACCTGGTTAGACGAGTATAAATTGAATTGAACTAACTATTTTTGCTTGACTTTTTTTGCGTCTCATTGCTCTTAAATTTTTAATCTGCAGCTAGTGCCAGCTAGCCAACATAAAAATGTAAGTTCTATTTTATAAAGAAAAACATGTACCTAGATGAAAGCTTTTGTCAGAACAATAAACATATTTTGTATTGTATTGTATTAGTGGATGCTTGTGTTTTTTTTTACGTTGTGTTGGAATAACAGGTAGTAGTATGTTACTGTTCCTGGTGCCTATGTGTACTGGTGGTACGTACAGGAGTATTATTATTATTATATGCTCAGAGGCACAAACACATACATTGTAATACAAAAGCATACCTACTGGAATTCAATTATCTGAATAAACATGCTCAAATCAATCATACCTATACCATTTTAGTTCCTAGATTAGGCAAAAAGTAACATATTATGTAAGATAATTTATCTTTAATTTTTTGCCATTATTTTGACTGATGATGCAATGAGTTATGAGACGTATTAAAATATTATTACGTTTTAAAATAACTTGGCGAAGGCTCACATTGGTATCAAAAACTCGTTATAACAACACGTCAATCCCACAGTACAGATATTTTTTGTTACATATTACTAAAAGTCTCAAAGAATAAAGTGATACGATCTATGATCATTATTAAGATATTAAATACATTCTATGCTTAGCTTGGATTTACTCTACACATCATCTTAAATTTAAATATTATTTATAATAATAAGTATGTATATTATTAGCCGTTTGTATGTATAATAAGTATGTATTTACAAAAAAAGTATATAAGTATTATATCCGTTATCTAGTACCCACGACACAAGCGTTTGCTTAGTGTGGGGCTAGATGGCGATGTGTGAAATGTCCCGGTTTTTTTTTTACAACTTATTAGGTATTTTACTTTTTCTCTTTCTTTTATTTACTATTTTTCGCAATCTTTGGCACCAAGTTAAAGAATCTTCCTTACCCAAATATATCAACCAGTGCCGGCCAGAAGAATATACTGGACCAGCTCAGTCCTCTGAACGTGTTGAACTCCATGAAGTCCCGTGTCACAGTGCGCAGGATGCTGGACCCTGTCCTGGTTGTCTCGCATGTGATACCGAACGCAGCCTCGCCGGTCACGTCGGTTGTGTAGTCTGTGAATGTGTTCTGTAATGTTCGAAGAAGATTAGGTGCTATCATTTTTTTACGTGGGATGGGTTTACGTTTGACTACAGTCTGCCTGATGTTAATATCTTCATTCTTAGTTGTAACAATCATCTATGATTGTTAGTTGTTGTGTTTCTATGTCATGTTGCAAAGAAGCGAGGTGATGAGGTAATGATACTAGTATAACGTGCCAAGAATGAAAGAGATCTTTATCTACAGATAGAACGCAGGCAGAGGGAAAGAGTGATAAGCTTTATTTAGGAATATAAAGTAGCCTATAATAACAGATATTACGTCCACAATGATCCGCTCGCTCCGTTGCAGCGTGAGAGCAAAATAAAGAAAGCCAGAAACACATTTGCATTGATAGAATATGCAAGCGACTGTTATCATAACATAACTTTGCTTAACATTGGCAATCGCATGGGATTACCAATGTTAAGCAAAGGTCGACGCGGCCAGTCCTTGGATGGGTGGTGACCGAAAAGTGGCATTCCATTTTGGGCGCTTCCGTAGATAGGATGACACGTTAAATTGTAGTTCCCAGCTGCTTGTCTAGTACGGCAGTCGTTAAGCCATGTCAGAAGCCCTTAGGGCGGCTTGATGAACTCTCGATACCAGAGTTGGCTACTCTCATTCGATAAGAAGAAGAATTGATAGAATGTCAAATAATATTGTACATATACCCGTATATCATGCAGAGGCCCGTGCGCGGTCTCCCGCTGGATCCTGTCCATAAGGTCCCTGCACTTGGTGGTGATGATGCCTTCCACCGCACGCAGCTTGGCTGCTGTGAACGCTTGCGTCAGGCGGCGGCGCAGGTTGCTCCACATTGGATCCTGGGGGAGATGCAGGGTTAGGTGAGTAAGTTTGTTTGAGAGTGGCAAACTCAGGGCAAAGACTAGAGACCTCTGGCATAGCTTGACTTGACAAGGCCATTGTTTACGAAACTAACCCGTCACATAATTTTAAACGATTGTGGCTCGACGGATTAAGCGTCTGCTTTTCATTCTGAAACACCCCCAGGTGCGAATTCAGGTCCAGAACCCGTGACTTGTTTTTAATATTTTATGTAGGTTTGCACTTGCTTAGCGATAAAGGAAGTCGTGAGGAAATTGACATTTTGACATCGTTAGGAAATCGTCATGTTTAAGGACCACGATATCCAAGGACATGTGTCTTCCGTGGTCGAATCTGGGCGCCAACACGATGTACCTGTACAAGAGAACTCCTCTAACGAATTAATTCTGTGGGGAAGAGGGGAGAGAAAATTTTAATATATCTTTGCAAACTTCCAAAAGAGACACCGATGATCCAATAGATCCGTGTGTCATTTGTCACTTTATGGGTGGTCAGACTGCTCCGTATAAAATAAAGATATTACGTTAAATCACAATAACGGACGAAAATGTTTATATCGCAATGTTTTTAAATAAAACAATTAATTTATCATAACGAAAGATAACCTTTTAAACAAACATTTACACGGGTTTGAATTAACTTTTTGCTGGTAAAATTTAAGCTGATCAATTGTAGATTTCAACTAAAATCCCTGTTGCTCTATCTGATTGAATTTTTCTAATACATTTTAAAACTAATGAAAATGGGGGAAATGCATAGAAATAAAAATCTGCCCAATTCAATGTGAATGCATCTACTGCTATAGCTTCTGGATCTCTCCTCCAAGATACAAACTTTTTGCATTTATTATTGATTCTAGATGCAAAAAGATCTATCTCTGGTTTTCCAAATTGTTTTAATATTTTACTATATGCCACTTGAGAAAGTTCCCATTCAATGTTTATTCTCCTTGACTCATGATCTGCTTCAACATTTTCTTTTGTATTTATATATGAAGCATACACCCATGTATTCCTATTTTCACAATATTGCCAAAACTGTCTAGCTATATCGTTTAAATGTGGAAATTGGTCTCCTCCCACTTTATTAATATAGGCTACTGCAGTTGTGTTATCTACTTTAAGTAAAATTTCACAATTTCTATAGTTATTAGCAAAGCATTGAAGACCTAAGAAGGCCACCTTTATTTCTAAGTAATTAATATGATTTGTTTTTTCCATAGCTGACCAGGAGCCTGAAGCTCTTTCTGTTTCACATGCAGCTCCCCAACCGGTGGTAAAGGCATCAGTTTCAATTTCAAGAACAAAGTTATTCTGTACAATTGGATTGCAGTTACTAATATTATTTTCCCACCAATCAAGTTCAGGGATTACTAACTTGGGTATCTGCATCTGTTCATCATAATCATCATTTGATTGTATTAATTCTAAATATCTGACTCTTTCTAATAATTTAGTGTATACCCATCCATATGGAATTGCCGGACAAATAGATGTTAATATTCCTAATAACTGTGAGAACTCCCTAATCTTACACTTTGATTTTCTTTTGAATTTTCTAATATTTTTCAAAATAGTACTCTGTTTCTCTTCTGGTACTGATAGTGACATAGTGATTGAATCTAACTTTAAGCCTAGATATGTGCAGGTTTTTTGTGGTGTAAGCAGGCTTTTTTCATAATTTACACTGAAGCCTAGATTTTCAAATAACTCACAAGCCAGTCTTGTGTTTTGTTTACAATGCTCTCTTGATGAATCAAAGAAAATGGTATCATCTAAGTAGTTTGTTAAAATTATATCTCTTGTTCTAAGATATGTACATGTAGGTTTCATAATTTTAGTGAACACATATGGTGCTGTACATAGGCCAAAGGGAATACAGTTAAACTCAAATAGATCACCCTTGAATCTAAATCTTAAATATTTTCTTGATTCTTTATCTACTGCTAAACTGAAGTATGCGTCCTTTAAATCAATCTTTGTCATGAAAGTATCTTGAGAAATTAATTTACAAGCTGTTCTTATATCCTCTAACTTAAAATGATCTGTATCTATGTACTTATTCAATTTCTTTAAATTTAAAATAAATCTGTATGTTCCATTTGGTTTTGGAATAGCAAAAATTGGAGAAATAAATTGACCTTCAGTCTCCATACAATGTGAGATTGCACCCAAGTGCAATCATTTCTTAATTTCTATACCAATAATTTCCTTTTCTTTCTCCGACCATGTCTGTCTAGGTGTTCACTTGGCGGTGGGGTAGAACTAAAGGGTATACTGTAGCCCTCAATCCAATTTAATATCACAGGGTCATTTGTGATGTCTTTCCATTTATGAATAAAATTTTTTGTATTGCAAGCATATACCTCTAATAACGGCGCTGTTTGTGATGATAAAATTGCTGATGTTATGCAGGTCTCTTCTTGGTTCTCTGGACTTGCTGGGTTCTCTGGGCTTGCTGTGGTCTGTGGGCTTGCTGGGTTCTCTGGGCTGGCTTCTTGACAGGAGTAGGCCCGCTGCGGTACAGCTGTGGTGGCAGCGGGCTCTTCCAGTTTTCCTTGGATCTTAGTTTAGATTGTACCGCAGCTGACCTTTGAATTGCTTGAGCCGCTTTGAGCTTTTCAGCATAATTTTTGCCAAACAGCAATTTGTCTGCTTTGCAGTCTTTCATTGTTTCCTTTACTACGGCAGGGGACCCAGCTGCCACGAAGAATCTTCGTGGTAGACTTCTGCCGCCAGCTTAGCAGAATCATTTAGCTGTTCCACCAGGTTTTTGGTACTTATGTCACCTTTCATTATACTTGTCAGTGCCTTTCCCAGTGCAGTTAGTAGCTTTCCTACTAAGACCTGTCTGAAAGTTATTCTCTTGTCTCTTTTCAAGGTTGTCTCAGAAAGAGATGCTGCCATCTCTGGGTTTATAACAGGTGGAACTGCATGAGGGAAGTTACCTGGTGTGGGATATTTCTTTATCAGCGACTCCCTGGCCTCTTTTCCAAGCCCCTCTTGCAATATATTTGTCCACCTGGTCGCTAGGTGACTTTGAATATCTTCTCCTATAACCTCAATGACTTCCCCTTCCTTCCCTAATGCTGCAGGAATTTCTTCAGGAATGTCCATTTCTAAAAAGAACAATAATTTATAAGTTGAGATTTATTCTCAAAACTTGACATTGGCTTAGCTGCTTGTGTTAGCCTTATGAAGAGAAATACATATATGTCTATCCGCAATGTGATAGCGCTTAACTTTTTAATATCTATGGAAAGGGTCTACCCGCTTGTGGTAGCGCATAATTATCCATGTAACCATTCACATAAACCTGCATGTTCACAATTGGATCTGGTTTTATCCATCCGTTTGAAGTACTTACTATGATAGTTCATACCTGTAAGTTCATGATCCTCAGGTGTTATCTGCTGTGGGGCCTGAGGCAACTGAAGCGGCGGCGGCGTGGGCGGCGGCGGCGGTGTTGGTGGCGTTAACGGTCGTGAAGGCGTCGGGGTTGCTGGCGGAGTTGCCTTCCCTGACGCCGTTGAAGTGCCTCGTTTTTCCTTCTTCCGTTTTAGTTTTCTTTCCAATCTTTTAATTCTTCTTCTTAATTCATCTTCTTCCGACCTTGATCTTGATCGAGAACGTCGTTTCCCCATCTTTTCTTCTTAAATACGCTTTCTTTTTCACTTTAACTCAAACCTGATATGCGAAAATGTGTGGAACGCGCGAAAATTTTAGCTAATGGTCAAACGCATAGACAATCAAGGAATATGTCTATGGTCTTCAAAAATAAACGCAACCTATCAACACAACCCAAACATAACCTCTGTTCATTTATTTACCGCTGTATTATATTGACTTATGTGATTTATGAATGTTAATTTTTGATATTGACATCCTTCTAAATTGTACATAGTCGGTAATTTAATAATTCGCTTACCATTAATTATGGTTTCATCACCTGATACCAAGATCGAAGCCGGTGTTTTGATGTTGTAAACTATCACCACACTTAATTCTTAGTGAATTACATACATATTTAAGCTTGGCATGTGATAAAATCATTGTCAATGTAAATTTATTGTAAATTATCATTTTATTGATAATTATTTAAATTACTAGTTTTAACAAAAAACTTAAAACACTGGTGACGGCGTTTGCACAAAAACACATAATGACATTGACAGTTGCGTTCGGATACTCCTGCGTTCTTCTTTTTTTTTAGGCTTGGAAACATTGTGATGGCAGTACGCATAAATGCATATACTACACAGTAAAACCGTCTTGGACAGGGAGTGAGTATAATTTTTACCTCATAATAACTAGCGGCTACACGCGATTCTACCCGTTTTAATATATCTGCCTAATTCTTAATACGGGATAACATAAACTATGTTCATAACAAGTTTTATCCCAGTGGACTTACATCTACAATCACTCACTCACAGTCATTATCATTTTTTTAACTGAAATTGATTTACACTTGACCATAGTTTGCCAGTTGGCAAGCAAAGGTTATGGAATGATGGAGCGTGTTTACCCGATAAGAACCGATTCACTGTCACATTGAAGATCACTGGATTATAGTGCGTGGGGAACAGGGGTTCCCCACGCACTATAATCTAGTGACTGATTCCCTAGTCAGGCAGAGACAACTGTATTGTACTTACCAAATGTTACAATACAGGTGGAAGCGTACCATATACTATTTAAAATACTTACATTAACAGTAAAGATGTTGAGTGCACCAATGGGATCCGTCTTTCCAGAGCCCAGGAACCTGTTCCGGAAGTTGTCTGCATCTTTAACCAGCACTCGTTTGGCCAGCTCGGGGCAGTTGATGACGAGCGCCGGCCTCCAGAACAACCAGATACCAACATATGGGGAGTTAAAGCTATTGTAGAGCTTGCGGATCCATACTGTCTGGAAACGAATGAAATTAACAAAAAATAAACTGAGAAACTAAACTAATAATAACTAATAATAATAACTAAATAAACTGAAAAACTAACTAAACTATGAAACTCTAGAGATGTATATCGTGTTCTTCCGCTGCGACTGCTCCTTAACCGGCTTCAAACAACAAACTTAGCAGTTTTTAGGCGTGTTCCTCCATATACCACCGCTACACCTTTCCTCTTAATCAAAGTGGTCAAAGAGGAGCAGTACATACATCTCCAGAGTTTCATTTACAATGGATTTCCGCAAAGTAACGCCTGATTCAATATCTTAAAAATTAAACTGTTACTATCGTAAAAAACTTAAAACTTTAGTCATGCGCTGATATTTTACACATTCAAGCCAATCTTCTCGGTCTTGTTAGTTACGGTTGATTTATATCATAATAGAAATTGTTTTAGAAATAGTAGGTATACTTACAGTCAAATGTCTAGACTATTTTTTATTATTGGAGTAAGGTTAAAATGTTACATGAATTCTGTACCCAAAATTGTAACCACAGTATGTATTCTAGTGAATATAGTTCAATAGTACTGTGCTATAAATAATAAGTGAATGCTATAGATGACAGGTATTATTAAACCAATTAAATGAATAATAAAACTTACAGGATTCTCCCTCTGCAAAAACGTCAAACTGCCCAAAAGGGGGTGAGGAGGGTTATGAGGAACTCCCCTCTCCTCCCAATACCCCTTCACCTGCGACCATCGTATCCTCAACCACACCAACAAACTCAGTACAAATATAAACACAATATGAAGGAACATGATAACTGCGCGGGAGTTGCCGTACAACTGGCGTGAAACTGATTTTGAAATAATAACATTGACATTCAGAGAATACTCTAGTACTGATTGATGATTTATTACAAGTCACTAGTGTAGTGGGTGAGTTAATTATACTTCGGGTCAACCGAAGACGATTACATTGTTTACTAAGCAGCAGTCTGTGGAATTGTGCTGCCACTGTCACACATTTAGATAGTTAACTACTTGAAAAAAGCAAAATTTCCGTTTCCGTATCCGCTCCACTCGGCTCACCACGTGGGAAGGCGCCTGCAACTCGCCATTACGTGATTTTGTGTCGCCGCTGTCGCACGCCTTAAACAATTTGTTTAAAAATCTATTTAATTTTAAATATTCTTTACGTGTTGTGTCCAGTGATTATTAAAGAACATTGTGAACCGTGCCAAATATAACGTTCAAATTTATAAATTCGAAATGTGTTAATAACAAAAACTAAATTAAACAAAAATAACGGTTATTTAACGTCGTTAAAACATTTAACCAAACATTACGACAAAACCAGTGAAAATTAATTGCTTTTGTGAGACCAAGTTACTGGAATTCTGTCTATGACGGAATTTTATAGATAAATTATCTTTGGTGAGTGACTTATTTTATTAACATACGATCTTATTTTTGAACTACCCTCGAATTTATGAAAATAGTAGTTTATGTTTTTACGTGATTGTAATAACTACTCAAGTACTCACCATTTGTACTTTTTCTTAAAAAAATAGTTCTTTATAAGACTTTAATACTACATGTAACAAAATAATGTACAAATAGAGAATGAGCATGCAACATCGCGCCCTGGCGCAATAATATTTAATTGTTTTCTATCATTATTCACAACGATTCTCAATTTAACTGCTTAGATCAACCTAAACGGTTTATTATTCGCTCGTAACTTTTTATAATATGATGATGCTATGCGTTTTACTCGCGTTAATCGTAGTAAATTAGTGAAAATCCATGTAGGTAATTTCTGTGGAGAATATTTATGATGCATCACGTATATCGTGTTAAGTAATTAATATGCATTAGTTTACAGCAAATCTCCATGTCAATCATGTTGAGAATATTTGAATGGTTTTAACGTGTATCGTGTGTAGCAATGAATGTGGATTATTATCCACCAAAGTTCGTTTATCATGTTGTGTATATTTAGGCTCCTTTACGTATATCGTGTTAAGTGATTAATATGAATGTGTTTACAGCAAATCTCCATGTAAATCATGTTGAGAATATTTATATAGCTTCACCTATATCGTGTAAAGCAATTAATGTGTATTTATTTCCACCATATCTCCATGTAAATCATGTTGAGAATATTTATGATCTTTCACGTATATCGTGAAAAGCAATAAATGTGTATTAGTGTCCACCATATCTTCATGTAAATCATGTTGAGAATATTTATATAGCTTGACGTATATCGTGAAAAGCAATTAATGTGTATTAGTGTCCACCATATCTCCATGTGAATCATGTTGAGAATATTATATATACTTAGCTTCACCTTATAGCAATCAAAGTGTATTAGTGTCCACCGTATCTCCATGTTAATCATGTTGAGAATATTTATGATCGTTCACGTATATCGTGTAAAGTAATTAATACTGATTAGTTTCGTGTAAAGTAATTAATACAAATTTTGATGTGAATCATATTGAGAATATTTAAGTGGCTTCATGTATATCGTGTAAAGTAATAAATTGGAATTAATGTACAGCAAATATCAATGCTAATCATGTTGAGAAAATTTAAAATCCTTCACGTTTATCGTGCAAAGTAATAATTGTGGTTTGCTTATTTCTTTTTTCTCCGCGTGTGGCGCGTTGAGGTACCTACCAATTACCAACACTTCTTTATGATTTATCTTTAATTACAAATATAAATCACAGAATGAAATAGCTCAATATAATAGCATGGTAATGATGCCTCCCTAGAAAAAGAGGCCTAACAAAGAAATACATTCGAAGCCTCATAATCAAAGGCGATCACAGATGTATTATAAAATCATGTTCCTAAAACCAAATCTAATAGAGCAAATTTTGAGGTTCATTGAATTGAACAATAAAACCATGAGTGAAATCGTTGTTAAAGTAAGTAAATAAAGTAAGTAAGTGTAATCGTCTTCGGTTGACCCTCGCATAATTGGAATCAAACATCAAACAGGTAAGTTTTCGTTTGATTCTTAATTATTTCTAGTGAATGTCCACGGGTTTGCTCGTGTTGTGTCGAAATAAAAAAGGGTATTTTAACTCCTCGGACCTAGTATTACCTACTCAAATAGGTAGTATTTGAGGTTTGGGTAGGTACTAAAACTCTATTTTGCTTTGAGGCGTGATAGGTAACCACATATTTAGAACTGAAACAACAAATTTACTGTACTTTCGCAATATTTTTAATATAATATGATGATACTAATTCGTATATTGTATGTTATCTCAATTTAAAATTATTTATTATTATACGTAAAGATGAAGATTATATAGAAGGAGCGTAACCTGTATCTTCATTATTTGTCATCATTTGTTGAGACCATCTTGCCAGGTTATTACTAATTTACGTATTATTTAACTATTTTATATGTTATGGAATCGTTTGAGAAAATAGCTTAGTTCTGTCCTTTTTTTATTCCAACCGTCTAGTTCAGGCTTACGCGCCTTGCCCAGAAACAGAGACGTTCCAAATTTGAATTTTAAACTAAGCGTTCCGTTTTACGCGGAAGGTAAATTCTGGCCAACGTTTTTTACACTCTCCGAGGTAATTTGGTTGGTGAATAATTTATAGGACGCTAACTAAGGCATTACCCCTTGTTTGGTTTATTGTTTCGGGTTTGAGTCGTTTGAATAGGGGTTTTTGGTCTTTTGCAGGCTTTTAAGGGTTTATTGGGAGGTAGGGCGGAATTAGGTTATTTATGGGCGGGATTGCAATGCATTTTTATGGGGAGCTAAACAGGTGATGTTAAGGTAACGTTTTACCTGTGTTGTAATATTTTTACAGCTTTTTGTAATCTGTGCTTAAAGATGATGAAATAAACTGTTTAAAATATTACAAATATATTTAACTAAATAACTGTATTGTGAGACGCATCCGTGATATCAGTATTCCAATGGATGCAACGGGTTTTTATATTAGCTATAATAATGATATTATATATTGTGACCTGTTTTATACTGTGTGATTTTTTTTATGTATTCGTTTAGAACTCATACAAAAACGTTTATTACACTATCAACTGAATCATTGTACCATCAATACAAAATGTACCAACAACATCATAATATTATATATATTTGTCACCGTAAGATTGTAAAGATCGTTAGATTACAATCTATCTAGCGAGATTGTAAGCTATCGATAGATTGTGAACCGTATCATCTTCGAGTCCAACACTTGCACTACAACAGGACTTGGCTCCTCCTCGCTTCGCTCGTCGTCGCATGTGCGTGGTAGAAAGCAACCTAACGAACCTAATCTTACCTCCTGTCACAGACAAGTGACTTCGCAATACCTAAACATAGAGCGCGAGTTGCATTCCGTCCTACGCCGGTTCACAATTTGACGGCTTCACTTCGGTAGATTACAATATAGCGAAGAATAATGAGTCAAATTGCAATCATAATGATACGGTTCACAACCTATCGATATTTTACAATCTCGCTAGATAGATTGTAATCTAACGATCTTTACAATCTTACGGTGATATATACACTATAGATAGTAGTAGTCCACACCAAATCTTCTAAAATGTCACCCTGTAAAAACGCCAAAATTAACGTCATAGTACCGCAACGTCCAATTTTTCTATAGATCTTTTTTTTACAAAGAATGGGTTTGCACTTGACCGTAATTCGCCTGATGGTAAGCAATTATTACGGTCTAGGATGGAACGTGCTTACCCAGTAAGAACCGATTCAGTCTCGCTTTGAAGATCGCAAGGTTATATTCCGCGGGGAACAGGGAGTCAGGCAGGGAGTTAGTTTTAGTTTATTTTAAATCAATACATTGGTAGGTACTCGTATTACCGACAATATTATATGCATACCATAAAAAGCCCAGACTTTCCTATCACGCCGAAAATCTCCCAAAAAGTCTCCCTGGTCAAAGCAAAGCCAATAAACGTCATAACCTCCCAACGTCCAAACAAACCAAAGCCATAGATTTACTTCCCCGGTATATCCTCCGTACATAAATCGACATCGTAGATTTTTCTCACAGCGATTATATTCGAGATAGTGATGAGTCGTAAATCATGCCCCGGGGCAGTCTTGAGTCTTGGGTTTCGTGATCTTGTGAGAGAATGTCAAGACTGTAGTGTGAAATGTGGATTGTGATCGGTGATTCGATTTTGACATAGGTACCACCAACAAAGATGTAGGTAATCCCAATAAAATCACAAAGACAAACAATTTTGAATGGATAGTTTTTTTTTGACACTCAACAAAAAAAAAACTGATTTTGATAGAGTGGCAATGTCTGGTTCGGACAGTTTTGAAACAATATAATTGAGACAGATAGATATTATGTAGCTAAACGTTTTAATACAAACTTACTCGTAGTGTCCTAATTGCCGACCTTATTGCTAAAACCAATCTCTTCCTCGTAAATAAAAGTTAATTCATATGCGAAAAACCTCTAATAGTTAACCAATCAACTTATATGACCAGTTAAAAATAATCTATTTAATTCAAGACCAAACATTGATTAATATGAAGCGCGCCTCATCCCTAGCGGGGGCGTAGGCGGCAGGGCATATTTCATTGGAGCCATTCGTCGATAGGCAATGTGAATAATGGCCTGCCTCGGGCCGCGGGTTTTGAATATACGCTTCAAGATTTTATAGCCAGTGTTTGGGAGAATATACGTATGTATCTGTAACCTGGGATAATGTAGCTAGGATCTTCGACATTTGCATAAGGTGTAGTAGTAATAATTTTCTGCTCTGTTAGCTTAGTTGGTAGTGGTTTTTCCTTCTAATCTGGGGGTGCGAGTCCGATTCCCGACAAACACAATCAATAATGAAAATAAAAAATTGTAATTACTTAAGATAAAGATAACTTTATTTAGCAAAAATGTAGGTACTTATACAATTTTGTTCCGTACAACTTGTGTTGAGTCTGGTCGGTTCTATCTATAATAGGTAAGTATTTACAAAAAAAAGTATATGAGTATTATATCCGTTATCTAGTACCCACGACACAAGCGTCAGCTTAGTATGGGGCTAGATGGCGCTGTGTGATACTCAAATAACGCGCAAAGAGTGCAATACAATACATACGTAATGAAATAACTTTATTTTTTTTACAACTTTAGATAATATTTAGTTTTCCAATAAAGAATGGTCATGTTAAGTAATTGCCCTATCACGGCCAATGAGTGCAATGAAATTGATCAATTTAACTTATAGGAAGTTAATTAGCGGCACAAAAGGAAGCACTCTTTGACTTCAATGCCTTTTATTGAGACGTGGTTCAGACACAGTTTGAAAAGAACAGTTAATCATGTAGTAACTTAATAGTGCTCGGTTTTGTAGGTTCAAATATTGATTTTTACATGTAGGTACACTACATTCACGAATTTTATTAAAAAAAAAACATTAACAGATATTTTATATTGTGTTTAATAGATATGACTTAAGATATAACTTTTTACATATCTATTAGAAGCAGTACGATGAATAGAAACCACCACTCATATAAATTGCTTATATTTATATTAAATCAAAACTACAAAATATTTAGACTTTCTATACGTACATCTTGTCTAACTCTAAGCGTTAAGATTTCGTACAATTATAAGAAAATATGAAATAATCGACAAAATATATACCTTGCTGTAAATAAAATAGTGACTCCTCCTTCTGTTGTAATGTGACTGTGACGTCATAACTCCCTTGGAAAGGGGTGCAGAGTTCAATTGTTTTCGGCAAGTTATAAATTGAATGTGATTTCGCAGATTTTGTTAAATTGACTTAGATTAGCGTCTGCGAACTTGGATCTACGGAGTTTTCAGATAAAGAATAAAATCAAGAAAGGAGGAAAAAGGTAGCAAATCTTAATCCTGGTTACTACGAGTATCAATATAGATGTATGTACCTTAGTTATAATAGTGTTATTCCATCATTGATTGTAAACTATCATTATAAGCCCGTTATCGCCCCCCGCTGAGCACAGGCCTCTCTTTTAGTACGCCACTCGTTTATCAATACTAATGACATTAAAATCTAGGTACTTATCACCAAGCGAGTAATTATGATTAAGTACAAACCTATTATGTATACACATAGAGTTTTTTGTCTTTGTTAATCGTTTTCTAAACTATCAATAACGAAAAAAAAAGATATAAAAACCCATCAACCAAAGCAAATATTTTATGAAATATATTTTTTTCAAAGTCTCCTAACTTATTTATCAAATCATTGGTAAAACAAGGGTATGCAGATAGCTGTTCGTCGAATATCGTATCATTATCTAATAATTGCTAACCGCACAATTATGAAACATTCCCCGATATATCGATTTCTCAATTAGTAAAGCTCTAATAGGCTTATCAATAGACATAATTAATTGGCGCAATATTACGGTTGACAAACGAATTAACGGCTTTGTTATGTTTCAGTTTGTCTATTTGAAAAGATAATATAATTGTTAATTTTATCAGGTGAGCTATTCTGTAATAGCTAATGAAGACTAGGCCCAAACATAGGTTGGGTGCGTTTCATCGCTAAAATATGTGTACGAAATAATTTACACTTTTTTATTGCTGTTTTAGTTTGTAAATATTTGCGTTTTTAAATGTACATAATTAACTTTCCATAGTTTTAGAATGGTGATATTTATAGCAAAAGATCGGCCTAACTCCTGAATCTTTTTATATTTTACACCAAGTTACCTCCGGCATAAACACAAAAGCAAAAATTGTTGTCTAAGTTCGAGCATATCTGTAAAAAATAAAGGTAAAATAGCTCTGAAATAATTAACCGTATTGCTAAAAATATAAAGTAAAGGCGAGTGTTATTTTTCTATCCAGAATCATGGGTCTTACGTCCGGTATTTTTAGACATCAGTGAGGTCGTAGCCAACACTGAGAGGCCTTATTATTAGTTTATCAATTTCTTTTCTGTTCTCTGATAATTACGACAGGCAGAGAAAAATAATAAACAATTTAGCAGTTTTCGAATAACTGATATTAGTAATATGAGTTATTTAGAATCTAAATCATTACCTATAACTCCTGATATGCATATGAAGAGCAACGTTATTAATTAAATAATAAGACACTAATTACGGTTAAAATTAATTTTCAAAGTCCTAAACCTCAAAAGGCTGTAGAGTATCAGTAATAGCCGTGCTAGGTGTAAGCTCGCGTGCCAACAAATTGATTCTGCCCTGATACCTAGCTGCTAGCCAGCGAGGTAGGAAGTAGATTAACTCTAGTTGGACTGTTGTAAGGAAATTGATATACGTGAGTGCATACATATACTCGTAAGTATGTAAAATTTACTCGTAAAGATCTAAATATACTAATATTATAAAGGTTAAACTGTGTGAGTTTACATGTTTGTGTTATGTGGTTGTGTTTGTTTCTCGTTCATGCTTTAATAGCTTTAACTGATTTGAACAAGAGTTGGAAATCTATTTCAGCGATTGTTATCGTTGATCCGCTATAAAATAAAATAAAATAAAATATCAATGATTTCAGATATACTCAGTTGATTATTACAATACAATACTTCAAATGGTTCGCTATAATAATAGCTTATTTGTAAATTAAGGATCCAATCTATATCTATTGCAAATTTAATCAAAGTCAGTCAAGTCATTTGTGTGTGAAAAATGTACAAACGCACTTACTAGCTCACAATTTTTTTTGTTTTATAATATTAGTGTGATATATCATTATGTCAAAATACTATTATCTATTCGGTATTGTGTTGGTCTGATTGCAGTTCCTGTGCCAACCGATGTCAAATCAGATATATTCGAGACGACACTATAAAAATGGGCACATGGAAAAAGGGAAAAACATTAAAACTTGTTAAGAATCTTATACATTTAGTAGCTCCGTGGTCCCCATGCTGCGCCGGGACCGCAACTGACGGCGCAACTTCGGAAAGCGTTAACACCTGCCACCAGGGGCTCATTTCCGGTACACAGTTCCGGTTGTACGCTGCAACACGGCACGGCACCTAGCTTACTAACTTAGGGTTTTTTTTGCAATTTTTAGTACTGCCGTTTGGATTTGGTAATTAGGCGGCGAAGGAAAATAGAATTGTATCTTAAATGATTTCGTAAATTGAAAAAATAAATGTTGTCTTGTTATGTTGTTTACTACAAAAACTCACTAAAAATAATCAAAAATACATTGTTTCATAAAATTTCAATTTAGAAATTTCTGCCAAGGAGAATAAATCATTTGTGAGTTGTCAAATGATATTCAAAATTTTCCATATTATTGAAATTGTCTATAAAAATATTGGATATGTAAAGTATTCACAAATGTACGGCTTCGTTCGATACAAACTGCTTAGAAATATTTTTTTATTACCATACTAGCTGTGTTCGCGACTTAGTCCGCGTGGAAGAGTTATTGCCATAAAAACGGTTCTAGTGAGTTAATCTTAAAAGATATACATATTTTGTTGCAAATATTTTGTTAGATCATTTCAAGAGGAATAATTATTTACTACATATTTTTTTGATATCTTCAACCATTTTCGCAGCGCACGCAACGGAAGCCATCAAAGATGAATAATTTTCCCCGTTTTTTCCACATTTTCCATTGTTTATTCCCTCCTTTTAGTCGTAGCGTGATGTTATATAGCCTTAAGCCTTCCTCGACAAATGGTCTATTCAACACGAAAATAATTTTTCAATTCGCATCAGTAGTTCCTGAGATTAGCGCGTTCAAACAAACAAACAAACTCTTCAGCTTTATAATATTAGTATAGATTAATACCAAAACATATAATCATAATTTGTTTTTATATTGTTCAAGTGATGTAGAGCACTCCTATATACAGTGAAATTACATTAATCAGATAAAATTTACTTATAAATCTGCCTTTGGAAAACAATTATGAATTTCTGAGCTGCCAAACTTGTGTATTGATGAATATTTTGAGAAACGAAATCCCATTACTTATTGTGAAGCGCAGGCAGGTGTCTGATTACATCAATTTAACTTTGTAATTAAGAATTTGTGGCTACATTTCAAAACACTCTCCGAATTATTCAGAATTGTGATAGATTGTTTGATTATGTTTATAAATAGTTGCTTTAAAAGGACTTATTTATTTTGAACTATAAGTTACTAAGACCTTTTAATTTGATGTATTATATGGTCAAGTTAGTAGTGCGTTTTATACCCTAAAAATATATTTGTACGAGGTCAAAATAATATGTCTTTCCGTTTCAGCGTGAAAGGTGTATGTTGTACTCAAACTTTTATTGTAAAATGAGTGAAAATAATCACGACCGATATAATATACATAGAGATAGACCGATAGATCGCCTTAACCACTACGTTCGTTCTACTAACTGCCAGGCGCGAAAATCCACACTCATTTCCATACGTATGTTTTAAACGATACGATGTCCATTTAGGCGTCATTGTTTAGCGCTTTCGTTTTCGAATGACATGTCGTGGGAATTCAATTATAGTCCCCAGGTACTATATTACAAAGGATATTTCCTTTGTTCATCTATCCAGTCTAGCTTACTGGCTCCATTACATTCAGGTCCACATCCTCACGTTTAGAAGTGTGCAAAGTACGTGGAAAGCCATTAGAGATGCAGCCGAGCCCGCCTCATTGACTTGCATGGCAGCGCATTAGGTGCCTGTATCACAATATACGTATAGACGAAATATGGGCCTAGATTTTTGATGTGGTGACCGAAAAGAAGACTGTATTGCATGCAAAATTACAGAGTCCGTGCAGATGTTTTGATAATATAATCGCCTTACACGTATTATGGTTGGTTATAAATAAAAAAAAGGTACCAAAAATGCTTTGAAAGTCTGATTCGTGAAAATTTTAGAACAGATAATTTTCATGACTTGGCATCACTACTAATATATACGTAAGGCCGTTATTCTCAAAAACATACAATTACATATAAAACATCAATATACCTTAATCTGGCTCACACACATAATACATAACATGACGAAAAAAATATTCATATCAACGTGTATGCTCTAGTTTTACTATAATAAGTGAGCAAACAAAAAAAGAACAACACGATTACCCAATATCCATACAGCACAAATTTCAGTCCATGAATCCCAAAACAAAAGTGTTCCCACAATGAGCCTGGCTCCGTCGTCGCATATATTTCGACATCGCAGAGCCGCCCCAGAAATTCTACTTAAGAAAGTTTAATGAAACCTAATTAGACCGTAAATTTAAAGCCAATAGACTTTGCAAGTGTTTAATCCCGAGACGTCCAAGCGTAATTAATCTTTGGCCAGGGCCGGTCTGGCCTACAAAGGGCCCCGGGGGCCTCTGGTGCTGCTAGTGACAGCTCGATAATGCTTCAACTCGGACTAGCCCTCAAACTGTCGGATGTTGTTCGCTCTCTGTGCTTGGAAACTCATTTAAGTATTGGACCTAGAAGTTTGAGGACTAGGGAATGTACTAGTGTGATTGTGTACTTTTGTTGTTAATTAATTGACTTATAAACGGAGAAAAAGGTTCGGGAAGATTTTGTCTCGTAACTATACTAGTAGCTATGACAAACAAAAGTTTACTAATGTACACTATCATAAAAATGTCTATCAAACAAAAAAAAAACGTAATTTTAATTTACATGATTCCAGCAAAAGCAATTTGCGATTACAGTCTGTACATTTTGCGTCATCTAAAACCGAATTACCGGCCGCCGGTAAGTTTTACAAACCCGCAGCGTATAAACGTAGCTAATTAGTTTCCCTTGCATTTGTTTTGTGGAATTTTGTCCACTAGTTTTCATTCCATATTAGCTGCCCCCTGACGACTCCCCTGGCGAGGCCAACTTGCCGTTTTTGCCGACCCCGGCATAATAAATGTACAATACTCGACGCGATGGGGTTCATTGTAAAAGTAATTTTAATACTTTGTGCTATAAAAATGGTTTTTGTATCGCCGGGCCCGGGCGGAGCTGTTTGTTTGGGCATTCTGCGAGTCGTATGATAATGAGTTCAGTTCTTAAATTAGCGCGGTTTAGGGAAGCTATTCTGCAGGATTACGACATCCAGATTTTGATAATGTTTTTGCAGATTCGAGTTTCAGAATATATAGTTGATATTGTATTCAGAATGTTATCTGAAAAATTCAATATATATATGAGATATGCAAATAATGCTTCTAAAAAGTGGCGTGGTCAATATAAAACTTAATAAGTTTGACTTTGATTTTTGATTTGTGTCGACGTTTTTGTGGGAAACATATGAATAGTCCCACTTTTGCATACCCATCACCAAACAATTTTAAATTACAAAACCGATATACTTATACTAAATCTCATCTTGAGAATACGTCCCCAAAGCTCTGCATTACACTTCGTATGCGATGTACAAAGTAATTTCTCCTGTTTGAGGTTAAATGTAGCAATGTTTAACTGGCAAGGGTGTTGGCCCAGATTTTTGGATAAGGAAATTGGCTTTTGTATGACAATCTTTGAAGTTTCAAACGCTTTTTAAGGGTTTAATAATGAGGCTTGAGACTCGAATGTGCGGAGAAAATTGGAATGTGTTCTGTATGGAAGTAGATTATCTTTATTGTACGTTGAGTTTTACATTAGAAATGGATTTAGAGGAAATTTGGCGTAATGTGTTTAGCAAGGTTTGAAGTCGTTTAGCTAAATTTGCTCTTTAACTTATCCTTGAAATAATAAGAGGGGTATATAAATAATTGTAACTTTTTTTTTTTTACATGGAATAGGCTCACGCTTGACTACAACTTGCCTGATGTTAAGCAACGTTATAATCTACGATCTTACTACTTCACATTTGTTTAAAAGCCTATTACTATAAATGATTGGAGACATTTTAATAATTATATGGTATTTTTTCAATCACATTTTTTTATATTTATATTAATTAAACATTTTCCCCAAACAAATTTCAGTCTCATTCAAATCTAGTTAAATGAGTAAAATTTAAAAGAATCGCTTTGGAAGAGTGTCAGTCGGAATGAAGTTGAGTAGTCGCAAACTCGACAAGACAAAGGGCTCGTTTCCCCAAGGGATGTCGTTACAAAAGGGGGTTTAATGGGAATGTTCCCTTTGGGACTACTGCTGGGACCCATTGGGGATCTAGTAAACACAAGTAAAGTAAGTCCGTATGAGATTGACCAAGTCAGGTGTTGCGAGTTTTCAAAACACCATAAGATCTCGGATAAAATGTAGCTTAGCGTAAGTAAATACAAAAAAAAAATATAACAAAGCATAATAAATTTGAATATTGTATGAGATTCTGGCTATGCGTTTTTGAACTATCGCTAATACTGAAATCTATACGACAGTTACATAATAGAACTGAAGTCATTATGATAAACCAATAGGTTTTACATTTAGATTGAACGATTACAATTGGATTAAATGGTCGTTCAAGTGACGCAGGCCCTTTGGTTGGTTTGCAGCCACTAAAGCTTTACATTCTTGTATACATATATATATATATAACTTACTAATAATAAAATACCCAGACAGCCTTCTCTACTGAGTAGGCTAATTGAAACTACAATTAAATATAAATCTAGTTCGGCATAATGACGATCATTATCTCACTAGAATTTGATTTTTAATGTCCTAGTGGGATAGGTCAGTAGAGAATCCAGGAAGGGAAGGTCTATTTTTATCGTTTCTCTGTTTTATGAAGGATCTCTTTATGGTTTCCGAAGCTATTAAAATGATGCCTTTTTATTTTTCACTCGTTAATTTGGGGCGCTAAGTTTGGTTTTGTTGTCATTTTCGAGTAAAAGATATAAAAGGTCGTTTTGTTGATATTATAAATTTCTTTCGCTCACTGTATGACCCCATAAAGATTTGTAACTGCCAATGTGCTTCTACAGATCTATATAATACAGAATCTCTACAGATTAGAGATGAATTTTGTTGCTAAAATTGTTCGTTTATTTGTAACACGGGTTGGCTGTGTAGAAAAACAGATTTTTTAAGAAATCATAATTCATGTCAACAATTTATTAAGGCATATATTGCTAAGCTAGGAAGATAATCATCATTCACAATTTGTTATAATCTTAATTTGCATTAACTGTGACATGAAAACATAATATATCAATTTGAAATAAATAAATCAGTCGAAGATATAGCATTTTGAGTGTGAGAATGTAAAAAATACACACATACGCTTAACATAACTCGTGTAATGTGGTTCTTGGCAACCTAGCCCGCTTTTTTATAATTCCTAGCAAATTATAACATACCTCTACCCTTCCTAGCTCCATCAATCCTACAGGAGTTCCGAGCAATGAATCCAGTTATCTACTTACTCCAAATGTTGATCTTAACAAGTACATTACAAAGGTCTACATAATTTGCGTGTGTCGGTATGTTTGTTCGTCCCGTTTGTTCGCACACTTTCGGGGCTCGATTCCTTCCTAAGTGGATTTAGGAACTCTACGGTTTGTCTTTGTCCTAGAGAATTTTGGCTTACATCAAGCAAAAATAATCCTAAAACAGCAAAAGCTATGGTCGACATTGCATTGTTGAGGGTAGTTGTGCAATCGCTTACATAAAACGACAGATTTTGCTTGGATATATATATGAAAGTGAACGATGATTAGAGATATTGGGCTCTCGGATATTTTTAGGATTGGTCGCAATGGCGGCATTTTATCTGTCCTATCGATATATTTGCCGAGCGACGTCTTGTTCTAGCATTTCGGGAAAATGTTTGCCTTGATCGAAATTATAACTATTTCTTTGTTATAAGACTATATCTTGCAGGATTATTTGTTAATAACGCATAACTCTATCTATCTAACGGATCTATTTATAACTATCTGAGCTTTTAGTTGCGGGTTTTCAGCACAACAAAGCCAAAAAGTTATTCTATACCGGTGGATTTTTTGTAAGACTTTTTATTCTACAAAAAATAGTTTCTATTATATTTTGCGTGGGATGATGAGTTTTATTTCATATATTTTTTGTACGGGACATAGTCCATACAATAAAGCCCAAAACCTCCAAGAAATTAGTTACTTGGCCAAACTTTGTGAATTTGTTCAGAAGGGTCAAATAAGTGACCGTGTGAGTTTGCACCCTTTGTGGGGTGTACGGAAAGGGTTGAAAAGGGGCGAAAAGTGTTTTTTATCAATAATATTGCCAAAAAAATTGGTTACTTTGTGCAAATTTGGAATTAAGTTTTTGTTACCGTTTTGCAACATACGGAACATTGCTTATTATTAAATTTTTTTTTTTTTTTTAAAGCTGAAAATTCAAAACACTTTGTATATAGTTTGTCAAGCACAGTTACTTAGATACATGTTAGAAAACGGTAACAAAAACTTAATTCCAATTTTTTTTATTTTTTTTTTCCGTGGGATAGGTTTACATTTGACTACAGCCTGCCTGATGTTAAGCATTGCACAAAGTAACTAATTTTTTTGGCAATGTTATTGATAAAAAACACTTTTCACCCCTTTTCAACCCTTTCCGTACACCCCACAAGGGTGCAAACTCACACGGTCACTTATTTTACCCTTCTGAACAAATTCACAAAGTTTGGCCGAGTAACTAATTTCTTGGGGGTTTTGGGCTTTATTGACTGGACTAACAGCTGAAAACTAGTTTTCTCTCATACATTTACAATACGTCACAGAGTATAGTCCTAGATTATCAAGAAAAGCAATAGTTATAGCATGTACGTAGGTGTTTATATTTATGTTAGTACCTACTATTTCCGCCATTGTGTGGCTGTTAACATTATCGTTATTTATTCAGTCGGATACAATACAATACAAAACAATAGGTTGTATTTATGTGTGTGGTTTGGTTGAATTGTGTAAAGGTGAACTACAAGCATGTAGGTACATTAGCGTTGAATATTATACGTATAGATTTGATATAATATCAACTTACATGTTTCCTCCTCTTGAGATATATGCTATTGATAATCTATGAGAAACTATCACGGTGGACTGAATATTTCTTGGGCGTTTTTTTAGTGTTTTGATAACTATTTAGCTTTTATTTAAGCTAACTTATTTTAGTTTCCTTCCTGTCATGATCTCAAGAAAAAGAGCACCTTTTTTCTAATTTATATTTAAGGTAAGGAGGTATTGTTTCTTGTGACACTTCTTACAACAATATTCACAATAACAACAATACAATAGTACTTTAGCTCTAAGTCAAGAAACTAGTGAAGCACTACAAAACTACAAGTACATAATATCGGCCCCAGAATAAGATGTCTTATAATAGAACCAATAACAGTTTATCTCTTCCTTCCTTGATGTTGAATAATAAAGACAATCATTACTTTGTCGCTTTATATCTTTGAGGCTCTTGCTCACTATATTAATTGGGTTTAACTCCTTCATTTTTGACATTTGTTTATGAAAATAAAAGCTTGCGAGATACTGATCTAGTGAAAAATTGCCACTGCAGTAAAAAAACATCTGCAATATTATATTTAGCACTAGTATGTTGCCTATTTTGAAAATAGCAAACTATATCTATCATTTAAAAAAATATATGTAAGGGATGAGGAGCAAAGACTTGTCGACTCAAAATTACGTATTAGTATCGTGTAATTCTAATTCGAAAGAAAATAAAAGTAAATAATGATTTCTTAACTAAATAACTTAATTATAAACAGTCTGGCAATAATTTAACTCGCTTTCTTGTTTTGTGATGATAAAAATAACCTTTCTTTTCTTTGTCCACGTGGTTAAATGCCGTGTGACCAGACATCTAGAGACAGTAATAATTTCGGCCGCCAGAGGGCAGTAGTACTTATAGGAGGCTTAGATTGGTCACTTCAATAATAAATAGATCTAAACTAGAATATTTATGAAAATGTTGCGATAGAAAATTATAAGCATATTGAAAAAAAAACATTAAACCAAAAGGTAGCAAGAGCGTCTTTGCACTTAAACGCTAAAAGTCTGTAATAACGCAAAGGCTAACTTTTTACTCCAGATCAATAACTTCGGTAAGGGTGGCTTTCGATTTAATAAAAAAATATTACAATATTGGAGTTTCTACTGACACTCAAAATGTACACACACTCAAATACTACCAAAAACCAGTGAAATGGATTATTCTTATTCCATGTTTACCATAAGATGTGTCCACACTAGTCCCTCAGTTATTTATGCTGGCCGGTACTCACTGTTATTTATTCTGCGGCCACGGACCGCCAAACACATAAGAAGCTCTATTTATTGCCGCTTTCTCTCTTTACGGGGATATGAAAATTTCTTCCTCGGGATGATGTATCCGGGAGTTTCCTGGCGTTTTCTAGTATTTTATTTAAAATTTTATGCTCTTAAGCAATGCTCTTATAAATAGCTCAACATTTTACTATCAAACTGTTTGTAAAAATAAATAAATAAATAAGAAGTCGTTTACTTTGCTCCACCTTTGCCACTGCGTCGCTTGTGCTATGCAAGTATCGCTTCAAGTATCTCAAAGATTAAATGATTGCCTATAAAATAAAAAATAAATAAAATAAATATTTCAGGACATATCACACAGCGCCATCTAGCCCCATACTAAGCTTACGCTTGTATCTATGAGATAAAGAAACTGATATTTTCCTAGAGTTTATTCATGCATTCTACAGCGTTTTCTCACAATATTTCTCTAATTTTCCTAAGACAACTCTGCGTTTTCCTCCAATTTCCAAAGCTTTTCCCACCATTTCCCAGCGTTTCCCCGCCCGTGTACACAGCGCTGGGTCCACTTTAATTGGATCACAGAATTTATCACCGGCCCCTATCGGATTACTGTCCGATTGAAATTATATTTGTACGCCTAAATTAACCCTTTAAAGCTCAGCCACTTTTTTTTTATATAATAGTGGTTTTACGTGAAATAATTGTTTGAATAGGCTATAAGGACACCTAAAAAAATAAAAATAAAATAACCAAGCTTTTATTATTTTATTTATGACATGTAACATATGTGTTACAACGCGATATCCTGAGAAGATTTGTTAAAATAAACTATGTATCGTATTTGTTACTTTGAGGTAAGAGGGCAGTAATGAAACAAAATAATATTCTAGCAATTTACATATTTATTACAATTAAATCAACGGTTTATATGGTAATTCAGTTATGGTTTAAGGTGGTAATTATTAAAACAGTTTCTTTTTGGTACAAAGCAAAGTCTCTGATCACATTTGACACAATGCACATTTGTCAAGCCTGTTTTGCAATATTTACATCTCCCTCTTGTGATGAAATCTGGGAAATGCCCAGTACTATCATATCGAACTGCTTCAGCTGGCCTCGGAGCAAACGGACGCCTAATTTTATTTTCATTTGGCACATCGTTGCTCGTTGATAGATCCCGAACTCGGTGTTTCTTTAGCAGCTCTTCAGCAATTTGCACTCTGAACGTTTTCAGCGGAATAATGTTTTTGTTTGCAGCATTGTGCCTACGATATAACAACCAGGCGTTATTTACACAAATGTCCAGCATCTGTATGAAGAGAGCCATGTACCATCTTTTTGTTTTAAAATGTGTGCGGTACAACGCGACCAACATATCCGCAAGATCAACTCCCCCCATATGTGCGTTATATTGTTTGACAATTTGCGGACAATCGATGTCTATTCTAGACTTAGCATCTTTAGACCAGCGTTTTATTTTTTCCATTGGATGAGAATCCACAAAAGAGCTGGCTAAAGTGACAGCCTTATTATCCAGCCATTTGACGACTGTCACCTTTTTTTCATTGCAAACCACTTGCTTACTGGAACCTCTGCCCTTTTTTGATAGTGCTTTATCTGTAGGCAAAATATCTTTGCAGTCTTTCAGCCGGTTTGCATTGATAGTTCCAAGACTGAAAATTCCGTATTCTTCACGCAAGTAATGTACCAATTCCAAAGTTGTGAAAAAATTATCAAAATACACAACGGCTGGTCTCTTTACTATAGTTTTCGATAGCGCCAATACTACCTTAGCTCCAAGCCCAAGACTTTCTTCATATTCACTGAAACGTATATTTCGAAAAGTGTCGTCACCCCCATACGGAAGAAAATCATAGACTAATCCCGAAACGCCAGCCCGAACGAATATCTTGAATCCCCATTTCTTTGGTTTTTTTGGTAAATATTGTCTTCTATTGCCAGCTCTGGTACCTTTGTAAGGCACCATCATTTCGTCTACACTGTATCTATCTTCTTCTTCAAGGAGCAAGCAGTTTTTTCTAATTTTTTCCAATAAAGGTCGGACTTTGAAATATCTGTCATCGTTTGTATCCAAATTGTCGGCGAAGTGTAAATATTGCCTTATTTGTTCGTATTTTTTGAGGGACATAATATCTGCAATTATTGGACATCTCAATTCTCTGCTCCAATAGTCTCTATATGAAGGCATTTTGATGATACCCATTTTAATTGTGATAGCAAGAAAGTCTCGCATGTCATCACTGGTGATATTGATGCTTTTACCAGACTTGCCTTGAACGGAGTATAAGTTTGTGTGTTCAGTAATGTATTCAATTATATCTTCAGAAAAGAATCTGAAGAAATAATCTATGGGTGATATGAATTCGTCTATATCAGAGAGGCTAAAAACTGGTTCTTCAAGGACCGCTGGATATTTAAATTTTGTGGGTTTCCATTTGAATTGCAAAGCTGGTCTTTTGTATTTTTTTGCTTTTTTGGCGAGAAATCGTGGTCCTGTGTTTGCTTTTCTTTTAGAGGATCTAGTTGTCTGACTTGGTGGAGTTTGAAGTGGTGACAAAACAGATGATATTGAATCCAAAATGGGTAATGGGGCTTGTTGTATATCAGCTGGAAACATTTCATTCATGACAGGAGTCAATGGTACTGTATAAACAGAAAGGGCAGTGTCCTGCCCTTCCAGTTCTTCTTCATCCGAGCTGAGAAGATGGAGATTTTCAAATGAGGAGGGCAAAGATCTAGGTTCTGAACTAAATTTAGTATCTTCATCGCTGCTATAACGGCGTCTGGTGAAATTTTGAACAATAACTTCGTCTTCTGTGCCTGAAGTGTCCGTCGATGATGCACGTTCTGGTGGTACGAGAGCCAATATTCTATTTGCTCTATCCCATTTGAGGCTTTTTTGTCCCTGACGACAAAAAAAAAAACGATCCATGCAACATTCACCCAACACCAAGCTCAAGCGTAATCAATAACATTGTTATTATACAGGTAGTAATGGAGTAGTAGCATTTTATTACATTCGTTATTGTTAGATATTGTTTGGTGTTAGTAAATGCTGTGTTAAACACCACCCGTGCAATCCATACCCCCCATAAAACACACAAACAATGATATTTCTGAGTTTCGCAATGTTACACATTTGATACTAATCAAACAAACAATACTTAGTTCAGGGTTTCGTAATGTTACAAATATGATACTAATCAAACAAACATCAATTAGTGCATAGTTTCGCAATGTTACAAATACGTAACGTCGACAATCTGAACCAAATATTTCAAAATTTGATTAGAATTACATATTTATTTTATGGTGTACAAAACAAGTCATGCATAAGAAATAATTGAGAAACAAAATACTAGCAATAAGTGCGAAATAAACATCAAAATTGAAACAAAACTTACCGTGCGTCCACGCAAAGTCTGTTGACCCGGCGCCATTTCGACACAGACTGACAGTGAAGCGTTGTGGAAGAGCTTACTATTTTTTCACTAGATGGCGATAGTAGTACAAACTATGTACGCAGATAAATGTACAAAATATATTTACTATTAAGCCTACATGTTTTTTTATTTTGGACGTAACACCGGTGTAACGCTGTCCTTTAAAGGGTTAATTTACGGTTTCGCTGTTTAGCTCTCGTATGATTGATCTAGGGTCTGTTTTGATTTAGGGTCAAAGGTTTTGTTTAGGAACAGACTTGTATATTTTGTGTATTTTTTAAGAGTTAATTGGGTTCGTGAAAGATTAGTATTCTTTTAAGTACGGTCTGCGTTAACTTACATATTTACTTTATGATATAGCTGACTTTGATAGTACTAATTTTGGTTGCAATCATTTCAGTTTGTAATGTCTTTGTTATCGTTTGAATGTTTGTTAGCAATAAGAAAATGTTCATGTAATTGTTTCACTGTAATAGTTTGATATCGATCCACACATTGAAAATACTTACAGCCCAAAAGTTTAGTAAAAATTTAAAAGTTGCCTTAAATTTATATTGAACTAAAAATAAATTAAAAACATCAAGTCGATTAAAGCATTCAAGACAAACAGAATCAACTAATTAATCTACAATTATTTAGTAAAACACGAAAAATGCTCCCAAACTGAGCCTTTAAAATGTAAATTATTTAATTAAGACTCAGATTTTTCTCATATTTCCAAAGAGCAAGTAAACGTGGAGTGAACATTCTTTGACTAGTGTTGTTAAAACATCAAGACTAAAACTGCTGTGAGAAAAAGTCTCAAGACTTCTTTTCAAAAAGACTCAGGAACTTTTATGACTTATTGCAATGTGTATAATATTTGTTGTAGGGGGTGTTTTTAAAGGTATTTAAAAGCACTGTGATGTTCACATTTTGACCATTTTTCATTCAAGAAACAAACGATTATTTTATACCCATAAGGTATAATGCACAATGCACATGGTGTTGAAATCATATTTTTTCTGGTTTTGCATGTTTCACCATGAATGAATGAAGCCTGAAAATTTTTGTACAACGTATATTTTCAACTGTATTTTGATAAAACATGTTAATGCTGTACACCTTAGACTAAGATTATTTTAGTTGTTTTTTTTTAGGAAGACAAATCTGATGTTTAATTTTCAAGACTCAGTAGTTCCCATCACTAGGTTTGAATGTCTTCAATCAGGCCCTGGATTTATGAAATTATTTTTTGTGCTCGAGCGAAATTTATTTACAAGAAAACGGATACTTATTTCGGATAAAGAGATTTATCTTTAAGCCGGTTCTTTAAATACTGCCAGCGATGCTTGTTTAATGTTGTCGAAGACCTTGGTAAATAAAACCTAGCCTTTCTTGAAAGATTTACGTTTAGTATATTTATGAGTTAAAGTAATAAAAAATATTGTTGTTAACCGTCAAGAAATATTATCAGAAACGAGATTATACACAGTAAATAAACTAAAATTAAACATGCGAAATACATTTTATTACGCTTACCTATAATAAGTATACCCCTATTCCTTATGGTCGTCCTTTTAAATTTGACTACAGTAAGTAATGGTTGTATGTCACTTCCTTAGATGAAACTAGTCATTTTATACATAAAGCCTAAAGCCCTTATGTGTAAGTCATTGTAAAGATGACTTCAGTAATAGTTGTAATGGAGGCTGAGTTGGTCGAGGCGGGGCTCAGTGATTTACTGCTGCGGTCTCTTACATGGGCTCCGTGCTGCCTCTGGTGGTCGGGATTGGAGGTATTTGATACTTGTGCTATGTTTTAATTCAGTTTAAATGACTTATAATGGTTTATAAAGTGTTTAATATCGGTTATTTGTAAATTTACAAGTTTTACTTGATTTGAAAAGTGTGTGCTCTTTACAATCTTCAGGAAATAAAGGGTCTTCAGCTACAGCCACTACTACAGTGATGCTTAAAATCAAGCGAGCAAATCTCAAACATTTTTTTTAACTAGAACGGGTTTGCTCTCGGCCATAGTTGGCCTAATAGTAAGCAAAGGCTATGGCCTAAGATGGAGCGTGCTTACCCGATAAGAACCGATTCACTCTCGCTTTGAAGATTACTGGATTATAGTGCGTGGGGAACAGAGAGTCAGGCCGCATAAGTATATTTCGTATTAAAAAAAATAAAGTTACGATGAAATCAATCAATGAAAGGGGTGTTTTTATTGTGGCAATACGAAATAAATCATGGAAAAAAAGAAAATGGTTTCAAATTAAATGATTTATTGAAAGTTAGTTGTGATAAACGACGTAAAAAGTTATTTAGGTAGTCGTCCTAAGCGTGGCCGCCTTGAACTGCCGCCTTGGTGAATCTCAACTACTTGAACTGCCGCCTTGGTGAATCTCAACTACTTGAACTGCCGCCTTGGTGAATCTCAACTACTTGAACTGCCGCCTTGGTGAATCTCAACTACTTGAACTGCCGCCTTGCTGAATCTCAACTACTTGAACTGCCGCCTTGGTGAATCTCAACTACTTGAACTGCCGCCTTGGTGAATCTCAACTACTTGAACTGCCGCCTTGGTGAATCTCAACTACTTGAACTGCCGCCTTGCTGAATCTCAACTACTTGAACTGCCGCCTTGGTGAATCTCAACTACTTGAACTGCCGCCTTGGTGAATCTCAACTACTTGAACTGCCGCCTTGGTGAATCTCAACTACTTGAACTGCCGCCTTGCTGAATCTCAACTACTTGAACTGCCGCCTTGGTGAATCTCAACTACTTGAACTGCCGCCTTGGTGAATCTCAACTACTTGAACTGCCGCCTTGGTGAATCTCAACTACTTGAACTGCCGCCTTGGTGAATCTCAACTACTTGAACTGCCGCCTTGGTGAATCTCAACTACTTGAACTGCCGCCTTGGTGAATCTCAACTACTTGAACTGCCGCCTTGGTGAATCTCAACTACTTGAACTGCCGCCTTGGTGAATCTCAACTACTTGAACTGCCGCCTTGGTGAATCTCAACTACTTCTATTACGAGCTTGTATATCGCTCGCATAGGCAACTATTTGTGTATTATTTAGCATTTTTTATTAGTTAGTACAAACAGACAAGGAAACAAACCCTGACTTTTACCTAACATTAAGATAGTATCAATCTATAAACAGCACACTGCTATCAGCAGTGCTGAGCGCGTTCACAGCAGTGATAGCTGCTCGCCAGCTGGGAGCGCGCCAGACATTCAATACAAGGGGCTGTGTTTATGTGGAAGGAGTAGCGGGTTTTATTGTACTAACATCGTCTAAACTTACATGTTTTAACCGAAATAAAAATAAATATTTCAAGACTTATCACACAGCGCCATCTAGCCACATACTAAGCTTATGCTTGTATCATAAGTACTAGATAAAGGATATAATATATAATATGTATATATACTTTTCTTTCCAAAATACATACTTATTTTACATAGAAACGACCAGACTTAACACAAGTAATTACAAATTACAATATTCAAATTACTTGTGTCATGCGGGAATCGAACCCGCACCCCTAGATTAGAAGCTATCAAATAAGCTAACAGAGCAGTCAAATGAAATAGGTAAGTTTAGACCGTTTTAGAATCATATATGTGTATATAGATATTATCATGTCTATCGTTAATTAAGTAAGTGGAGTAGGGGTACGTGGGAGTTAAGTTGTGGAATTTTGTATGTGGGTGATACTTGCCCACGTCTAAGTTAAATAGGCTCAAGTTTAACACATATTATTAGGAAATTGTCTGATAGAATCTGTAAAAAAATGCTTAGTTATGAGCTTGACTGGCCGGCATCGTTACAATCAAGATTCTTCTTCTGTCATTGATTATATTTATCTCTTAGAGGTTGCGTATTTATTAGAGTATTAACCTACCTATATTATACGTACTAAGACCAAAACCAAGAGACCAAGAAACAAATATCTCACGTTACTTGGTTTACAAAAATTGTGATTTGACAGTCAATAAAGCCTAAAACCCACCATCCTCAAATCTGCGACATCATGTAACCCCCTCTCGTTATTTCCCCACTACGCGCGGAAACGATTGAATTAACTGAATCCGCGCGTTTTGTCTCGACGCGGGCTTTTACGTAAATACATGCAGATTGTTTCTGGATGAAAGGTGGGTTAGGGTCTTGAAATGATGTGATTTTTATTCTTGGTAAAAAAGAGCGTTAGAGAGCTGAACATTGTGATGGGAATCGAATTAGTGTTATAGATATGCAGATTGAATAATATGTTTGTTATTTTATTTATTTGAATGAAAAGATCGAGAAAGACGTAAGTATATTTTACTGTAAGGCTAAAATAACCAATGTTTGCAAAACTTTGATTCAAATGCTAATTATCTATGTGTATGATATTATTTTGCTAGCAAAGACCCGCAGTACTACCAATGTCTAGAGCCTAGTATTAGTCTAAAGTATAATTCAACGTATAAAACTTAACTAAAACTTTAACTTTATAACTTATAAAACCTTTTCAACTTATACCTAAAAATTACAAAACCTAAATATCACAATGTTTTATTAATATACAAAATAATGCTCCAGCTTAAACAAGTGCTTGGCAGCCTGTTTAATCTCAAGGGTAAACCAAATTGCTTTTTTAACGTAGTACATATTTCTAAGAAAATAATATCTAATTGCAATAAAACACATGAGGTGCCACTTAATTGCCTTTGAATATAATAAATGTGTTTGAAAATGTTATTAAGGGAGAATCATATATGTAATAGGTAAGTATAGTATACTAGTGGACGCCCGCGGCTTCGCTCGTATTATTTTAGGATAAAAAGTAACATATGACACTCCTAAGACCTTATACTACGTACATATTTTAAATCATGATGATCCGTTCAGCCGTTTTTGCGTGATGAGCGTTTAAATAAACAGACAAACAGATTAATAGACAAAATATCTAGAAATTGTTGGAACGTGTACTGCTATCAATTCTAAATATCTCCAAATATTTTTTTTTTAAATATCTTTAATGTTAAAACTTTTGACTCTCTTCAGCTTTCATATTACTTATACTTATAGAAGTTTTATATCGGAGCGAAATAGTGCAATCAATGCTAATTCATAATTCATTATGTAACTTATAAAGAGAGAAGTATTCCTGTTATTTAATTACTCGTTATTATTATTTTTATGGAGCAATAAACAATACCACATAGTCGTAATTATTAAACACGGTCCGAACATAAAATACATTTAAAATCTGCAAACGGTAATTCAATTTGCCTTCGAAAATGTTGCCATATTACCAACAACGAGAAATTAATTAATTTATTAAATACATGCAGTAGGTATTTAATTATGCAGTTTATGAACAACGTTTTAAACAGACAGTTATTGTACGTACATAATTATTATTATACTGACTTTAATAATGTTATAGCATACCAGTAATGCATCCAAGTGTTACTCATTTATCGCATGTTCAAATCAATGTTGTTTATATCTAAAACAAAGTATTATTAGCAGTAGGTATTATCATTACTTTATCGACTAAACGTGCTTATGATTTTCTTTAGTTTAAGTTAAAAATCAAAATTGTGTATGTTTTTAATGGAGTGACGAATCCATAGTATAATTTAATAAGATTATACATAATGTAAAAAGCCGAGCTACCAGCTGCTGTTAGACACTTTTTTATATCGAATCGGTCGCTTACACCAAATAAAAAACATAAATCGAAAATTTTGCTTCCCTTGCACAGACAATGTTTTTCATTTAACAAAACAAATGAATGTTGCCAAAAAAAACAAATGGCCACTACTATAAATTTGACAAAAAACAAAGGCTGGAACCGTGTCCTCTACAAACGCAAGGTCGCCAGAGCTCGCATTCATCATGTCATCGCTTAACCTTTTTGTAGGCCTTTGAGACGTCATTATCCTCTATTATTATCTTGACTGCTACATCATTACCTTCCCATCTAAACTACCTACATCTCCTAAAAACAAATTGCTATTGGAAATTAGACTTTACTTCAAAGTAATAGGGTTGGAAATTGTATAAGGTTTGTCAGGGAGGGGGTATACAAAATTTATCCCTGTTCGACAGTGTAAATTATATGGCAGTAGTAAGTTCAGGTTAAGACTGTTCATTCGAATTGTGTTAATTTACAACACGAAACAACACTTTAATAGGCTTTAAGTTAGTGGAAAAGCCTATTGGCGGAAACTTTCAAAACAATCAAAAGATCTTGTACTGCAGAGTACCTACTTCTCCATCTTTTGACCTAATATACAACGTGCAATTTGAATGAAAAAGCAATTAACTGTCTTTTTAAACTAAGAAGAAGACAGTGCTTCAAAGAAGTCATTTTAATTGCTTTAATAATTATTCTTCAGGAGTTTCTTTGGTAGATAAATAAATAATGGTACATTCTTGACATACGTCCTAGGGTCTTGTAAAGCTAGAAACCTGTTGTTTTCTTTTGTTCTGGCTTAACTGACTAAAAATGACTCTAATTCTTTCTCCTTCTGTCGATATATGAGTGGAACATGTGTAACTGTGTTGGCAGCAAGTGTGGCGTCCGGTAGTCACGCGCGTACATTTTGCGGGGCAAAAGAAAAATCTATTTTAAGGTGAATAAACAGAATTAGTTGTAGTGAGAGGAATTTCTCGAGGTTTCTCGTGTGTACGTGACGAGGCAAGCGGCTTACTGGCGCGTTTGTATGGGAATAGTCACTCGAATGACAAGTGGAAGGAAATACACGCCAGTTTCAAAGTCTTTTTGGTTATTTGTCACCTAACGATATAAGTTTAGAGTACGTAACTCAGTCAAATCCAGGATTAATAGATGAACAATGGTTAGTTTCGTATGTAATGTTTACATCTTAAACTAGAACGACATTTTTAAACCACAAAATTGCGCTGTTTTAGCGCATGTTTTTTTTTTGCTTAATGCAACATTAAGGTATGGTAGTCGGCATCAAGTCAGAGACCTGTAAGATGGTTTAAATACTCTCAACACCAGATTACTGCATCAGTTGCCACTAACTATCAAGCACTTGTTGTACAAGACAAAGTCTACAAGCTAGTAACCATCACCCTACTAGCTTGCTCGAACCCCCAAGCAGCTATCCTCAAGTAAACGCCCCACGTTGCGGGTAGGATCCAATTGATTCAGAATGGCAGCATTAGTGGAGGCCGGCCGCTACGTGCGCTCAGTGCGTGGATCGAGCTCTGGCTTTCAACGCTTTGTATAGATACTAGGTATTACAGCTAGAATAAGTATATAGTATCATCATCTTCAGCAATAGCTTACCACCACTACATCACCACTACGAGAGACGAGACCTGTAGTGGGTCTCGTCTCTCGTACAATATCCTTTATTTCTGTGAATTGTATTTTTATTTACTGAAAGCGGTCGTGATTCATAAGTTCGCTTTTTTATTACTCTCTACAGACACTTTCCTACTTGGTTTTTGAAGCGACACTCGCAGAAATGATATTGAACACACACCCTTCCTTCTACGGAACACACACGTTCTCAGTGTGATCCTGAAATCAAATCGGTTTCCCTCCGATGCTTTCTTTCACAGCTAAGCGAGTGCAAATTTACACACAACCTGCAATCACTACATTGATATAGCGATGGCATTAGCATAGTCAACAAGTAAAAAAAAAAACTCAATTTGTAATCAAAATTGAATTGTTACATTTCGATCTAAAAGTATCACCAACGTATATGTAACGTTTGTCAGTTTACTCAATATTAAATCTGTTTTTGCCCTCTGGTTTTGTATATTTATATTCCCGCATATTTGATGTATGTAGTATTGTACCGCCGCACACAGCGCTCTGATCCCAGATATCGCATAATCCTGGATCTTCCAATATTTTCCTGTATTGAATCAACAAAAAGGCCAATGTATTCGTATTGTCGCAGATTTTTAGTTTGTGAAGATACGTTCTGGGAATATCAATCAATGGATAATCTTGTACCGAATTAAACTTTATTCATATCGATTAAGGTAAACTAACATCATGATATAATATGAAATAAGAATTGAATACATATTATTCTAAAACGAAACACGGTCAACTAGAAAAACATACAATATTTATTTCTTTGTACCTAACATAGAAATAAATAGAGCATTGACATGAAACCAATGACCCATCATTGGTTTCATGTCAAAAACCAACAAATGATCCAGCATGTGCTGGGTAGATACTACTGCTATTGTGTATGTAACATATTAGGAGGCATTTTAGTATTAAATTTGATTATAATTATGATGTATCTGGATATGTGGACGTGACAATAATAGTTTCAGCATTTTAACTTTTCAAGTCATCGTAGAAAATAAACACGATCAAATCCTATGTCTATCTATTTATATATATAAAAAATAATTGCTGTTCGATAGCCTCACTAAAACTCAAGAACGGCTGAACGGATTTATCTTATCCTAGTCTTGAAATGTTTGTGGAGGTCTAGGGAAGGTTTAAAAGGAAAAAAAAATTGAAAAGGCAGTACGTAGTCTGCCGGGACAGCTAGTTTTAAATAAATTTAATTCCCACCAATATGCATAAATCAACCAATAGGTACTGGGTACTTATACTATACTATATTCACAGACTAAAATAGCAAGCTTATCGCTCCGAAACTCTAAATCATACGCCATTTGGCTATAGGTCGATATTTCCCATTCAAATAAAGCGCATGTTTGCCAAACAGAGTAGCGGCGGGTCTAGCTCTTCATGCCGATGTTTTAAGCGTTGTTTTGTTAGTTTTAGATATGTGTATTGGACGGTAACAGGTTTGCGTTTCATGGCTTGCAGTTTTATGCTGTGTGCTAAAAACATTATGCTCATAAATAAAAAACTACCAAATTTATGGTATGAAATTTTGAATGCTGACTGTTTGACTAGACATAACAAACAGTAGAATTATGATCTGATACGAAACCTAACATTAAAAATGACTGAACTATCTTTTAATTTAATGGAAATGGAATTTCTGAATAATTTTAATTACTTATTCAGAAATTCCATTTAATTCTCATACTGGAACTTCTTTATTTTGCTTGCTACTAAGCATGTATTTGTGGGTTGTGACACAAACGCACATTTTTTTACTATTATAATTATTTTGCAAGTCTTTATTATATCATCAAATAATAAATATTGTGTATGCACTTAGCAAACGAGAACTTATTTACAATTTATACGTCTGTCATCGTCATACGACTAAACGGTAAGATGGTTCTTGCTTGAAAAGTATACTTCAAATCACTTACAATAGTTTTCAAAGTAGGTACGTACATACACATACTGACGTTATGTGTGTTCTTACTGCATTTTGTCTGTTCCTGCTTTAAAAACGTTTATTCTTCTCATCCTATTCTTTAACAGTAGGACGGTCAATAACTCAAAAGCCCCGTCCAAGTTTAAAACACTGTAAGCTCACTACATATTAGCATCTCAGATCAAGTTGGGGCAAGTTTAAAGCCGGTACTAATGCTCCCTATGAAATTCAATGAGCCCTTTTTGAGCCCCCAGAGCCTTGGAACTCCGCGCCCAAGTTAGTGTTAAGCTATTAAAGTAGCGTGTGTTTGTGTGTACGTATGTAGTTGTTTAGTAAGCTCCTGATTGGTGGATACGTATAGGATTGGTTAATTAATATAGACTAACATACCAATGTATTCGGAACTTATTGAACTGTATCCGCGTTACTTAAAATCTCTCTCTTGAGTCGTATTTTCTCATGACTGAGGGTCGTGACTCACACGATGGTAGGGCCGGTTTTGAACCAGGGTGCATCAGGATTTTAAGCAGACGCTGAAACCTCCACACACACACACACACACACACACACACACACACACACACACACACACACACACGCCACGTTACTTAAACTACATCCAAACAAATGTCGAACTTTGTTTTCACATAAGTTGCGCTGTATGGCTTGTTCAAGCAGCCTCGGTTCCGATTAAATACAGATTTGCTCCACCTTAGGCCAAAATGTTCGTTTATGTGGTTGTCACTTATGTACTGTAACTCTAACTTTATCAGAATGTAAATAAAAGAATTACGAAGAAGAAATAAGAAATTATAAATTATAAGAATTACAAATAAAATGCATCAATCGTTACACAAGTAAATATTTTGACAAATATTATTGTGTTTTTCTGTCTCCATATATCTTGTTGTTTTTGTTATAGTTTGTGTATTTATCACTATAAATGGTTTTCTTTCTAAATATAAAATATTTCATTAATTATAGTCTTGTAGTGACTAGCCAGCTCTTTAGTAATTAGTACCGTGTTCTAAGTTAGGACCAGCTCTGGTCTAGTTAGTAGGTTACTTGTATTATTATTGTATATCACCCCGCGGAGCCTTTACTTAGAGCTGGAATAATTCGGTGGTAGAACTAATTGTGGGTTCGGCGACCTTGGTAATTATAACTTGGATCCTTTGATACCTATTTTATGATCTTTGTTTTGAGAATGATGAAGTTGATATTTTGTGCTAATTGAAAGTTCTTTATTAGGGTTATTTAGGTCACAATATAAGGTAACAAACATACGAGTATCTTAACCTTTACTTCGTCACATAGTTATGAGTTTTGTTGAACACAAATAAGAAAAAAGGAAATATACTTCTATCTATTTACAATAAAAAAATGGAAAATCTTTTATAAAGCCTAAAGATAATCCAATACGGTAATGTGTCTAGTATGTTTATCAGTCTTATTAACGATTTCTTATAAAATTGTGATCTATAGATAAACCTCAGTAAATACATTATAATCCCTTTCCACCTACAAACAAATATCTCATTAAACTTTCCCTTTAATAGCAACGAAACAGCTTCAAGCCTCCGGTTTTGTGAGCGGTTATCGTTATAAAGCGGGGGTTACTAAATCGAAGATAATTAAACCTTTGTACAACTCATAATAACAACGAAACAATTCAACAACTCAGAAGCTAAATACATACACATCATGCACTTGCTGTGTGATTAGTGCGTTTTATTATATTTTAGTGATAGGTCTGCTGTATACTGCTGGCTTGTACGCTATGTATTTTGTCGAAATGGTTTGTACAATTTGTACATAGGGTAATACACACAGAGCTTTGAAGTCCATGCTTGTCGCCCTGTGACTAGAGGCGAATTCTTTCTTTATTCGATACAAAACAGGTGTCACCATTTACTAAAACTAACACACTTTCGGCACGCACACTACGACGCACGAGATGTTCATGTACACAGTACGCTTCAACTTCATCGGCTGTGCAATGTCGATATTTTTTTATCGATTATTTACACATTTACTTCGAAGATGGAAATATATGTCTTTAGTATAACTATATTATTTAAGTACAAATTATAGTTAACTAGCTATGGCCCGCGGTGTTATCCGTTGTAAAAACTTTTTTATCCCGTGGGATAAAAACTATCCTATGTCCTTACCGGGGACTGAAACTATCACTACTTATAGCAAATTTATTTTTATCTATTTTATTTAATTATCAAATCATCTTCAAAATGACTGGAGTATATTCTGCCATTTTTATGAGGAAACCAGTTGTATCTACCGGTCGCCAATATCCATTTATTTTTTAACACTGGATTTTTGGAAAATGTACATTAAGTATGTGTTAAATAAAAACCGTAATACAGAAACATTTCCATACAAATCCAGAAACATCATATACATTATATCGATTATCGATAATTTGCTAGGTTCCATTTACACATCACTTAGCTATCGAGAAGTAGCGTCGTCATGACAACGAATGTGTTAATGCCATTCAAAATGTCAAAAGTTTTATTTATTAAAATTACGAAATTTTACTACTTACCGATGGTATTTCACGCCGGTAACCCTGGAACTTGTTCTTACAATTTTTAACTTGACACCAGGACATATTTAATAGTTTATCATGTTGTAAAACCGAGTAAAACGACCGAAAACTCTCTCTCGCTCGGACTATGTTTGACAACAGACTGACAAGCGCTGTCATAGGTTAGGTTGGCCTGTTTTCTGGTCCAAACGAGAACCACGTATTATTAGTCATTTCACTTCTATTGGGGCGATGTGGCCCGATCGTTGTTCTGTGGGTAATACAGGTGTACATGACAGGTGACTTACATACATTTTCTAACAATTTCATGATTCAATCGGTTTGTTTAAAACTACTCTATTTTGTTCAGAAAAAAAATGGCAAAGCCTGAATTGCGACTTACGATATAATATATATACACAATCTACTAAAAAACGAGTTTTTAATTTTTGTATGAAACACAACTTATTAAACCTTATTACTCAATAACTAATAAGTTTTCAAAATAGGAGTGTTTGTTTCTCATTGTCTATGCTACAAGTACATTACGTACATTAGGCGGGTACTAAATGGCTCCATTTGAACGTATGCAGTACTGAGGGAAACTGGAGATAAGGATTTAGGGTATACGTGCATTGAATTAATGTAGAATTCATTTTTATAAACAGATTATCTTAAGTGACAGCACCTACAACTAGCTTTATTTGAAAAAAATATGTTTAACCCAACGCCTTTTTAAGAGAAACTACAATAATTGGTTTTACTCTCACATTCACATTATTTCACGGAAGTTTACAATATTTACTGAAAACATTTCTATAACAAGTTCACATAAACAGATGTAACTGAAAAAAAAAGCAGAATGTCTTTTTTACTACTACATGAAATGCGCATAGGGCAAAATGCTTTAAACTGTTTGCAATCAACACAAAAACCAACACATACCAAAGAAAACGTTGTCCAATTTGAACAACAATGACCCCAAATCCCATAGAGATAAAGGCTTTATTCGCCAGTATCGATGGAGTTCATCAATGGATACATTCGATTTAATGATCGCAATCTAAGCGAACTCGCACCTTATTCGATTAGGAACTTATCGCGATTATACCATACTGGGATTAATATTACTTAGCTGTTACGCCTGTAATAGTCATCATGGAGATTATGTTTGTGTGAGATTTTAATCTAAACCTACCTCCAATTTAGTAATTATCACAGCAAAGTATAAAGAAAAAATGTGATATAGCTACGTAATGTAATTTCACCACATATTCGATTTTCGATTGGCAGAAATTGGTTTCTCTTACGTTAAAAAATGTTAAACCACAATAAGTCAAGCACGTTTGGCTTGTCCATTCATATCAGGTTATTTTGTAAGTATATTTTTCAACAATTTTACGGTAAAACACGTTCGAAAGGTGCTTTACTCCTTAAGTCGGATTTTCTTATGAATGAGGGTCGTGACCCCTCCGCATTATATATTTTTGTGAGGCTTTATCTTAGGTAGATAATTCGTAGTGGGCGCCCGGATCCTTCCACGGATGGTTTACTAATATACGAGTATATCGTTTCGCGACACCTAGTAAGTATTTAAGAAGGTATAACAAATATTGTGGTGCACTAGTCCGGTGCCGTTTATCGAGGCGATCCATTCGGCCGACATTATCCCTCCCCGTCGGGAATTTCCCGATTGCAATCCAGCTATTCTTTTACTCGATATCATCTTAGATGTTTTAAAATATACGATTCGATTGGTATATGAAATATAGAAAAAAAATAACTGATTGTAATCTGAAAGCTAATTAATTTTGTATATATTTCACCCAAAGTAGTACTTTATGTGATTATGTTCACGCTGAAGCAATGTACCAATATAATGTTGTTTTAATGATATATTGCATACCTAGCAAATTTCTCGTCAAAGAAAATTTAAGGGAAACATCTCAAAAAGTCTTCTAACTTTTTGGTCGACATTTAACTTTAATTGAAGTCATCTCACAAGCTTGTTGGAGTCGGTTGTTCTAAAAGTTTCCCGATAGCATCGGGAATGCCTCGGTCTCGGCCACGGGGCTAATGTCGGGTGACTCGGCGATTCCCGGAGGAGGCTATTTTTTCCCAACTCGTTTGGGAATGATTTAGTGAAGATAGAGCTTTTTAGAAAGCTCGTCTTCGGATTGATCAAATGGAAGAGCTTTTAAAAATGATGGCTCATTATACAAGGTAACTGTTCATATACCTACTCGTTTATTATGAACATTTATTTTGATTACCTAAATGTGTTTATTTTAGTATATTATTTCAAACTTGAAGCTAATACGCTTAATTTGCTCCACTATTAGCTTCATAACATTTGTCTCAAAAGTAGAAATTACAAAACAATTTCAACTACTAACAATGACCTATTTTGTCACAGTAATTATTTCCAGCATTGAAATTCTAATTATACACAAGAGGATAAAGCAAAAACTATCTAAGACCCTGAATCACAGCAAAAACAGTGGAGCCGTACATCACTGTCCATACACCTTCATATTAAAATCAAAAGGAAACAAATGAAGCAAAACAAAGTCACATATCAAGCGTTTCCGAATCAAACGGAAACGGAAACGATATTCGTACAAACAGTATGGACCAAAATCTATAAGTACCTATAATATTACCAGGTATATTTTTATATATTATAGGATGCCCCAAGGTGTTCCTTTAATCCGTCATTAAAATAACATTTTTGTTTATCCAATCTTATAACCAAATTGTCGACGAGAGGAGGATTATTCTCAGCAGTGGATGGACTTGGGCTAGTGATGATGATGTTGATCAACTAAATTTTATCTAAATTATTTCAACTAGGTGTGAAATATATGTAAATATTAGTTAGTTATTGGCAATAAATAAAACTAGGTGTGTAGAAAAAACATACGCACACACTTACATAACATGCTTTTGTATCTATAATATTAAAGAAGTAAGTGTTAATAGGCTGGATAGAACACGCTTTTCTATTTCAAATTACAGCAGTATTATAACAAAAAATACGGTTGTAATAAATATAGCCCCATTAGATTTAATTCCGCCCCATACTGCTATATTAGCAAAGCGGAAACCCGCCCGCCCTGGCTATTGTCCGTGCGATGGCACGATAAACGGTTTACGTTCAGACAGATAGTGTTTCATACCCATGTTTATTGCATATTAGGTTCTGCAAGCCTGATAGAAGCCTCCTTTGATAACGAAACTTCGCCGATATGGAGGTTGGGCGGTATTTGTTGTTTAGAAGGACGCGTGAAATATTCTGGGTTTGAGAAACTGTCAGTTGAGCTTTTGATTCTTGAAGATCAGGTAGTTTCAGATATTTGCCGATGACGCCGTTGGTCAGCCTTAGAATTATTGAGTACGAGCTCTAACATAATGGTGCATAATTATATTTAAAAATCTATAATAGAAAATTCCCTTTAGTGTTTGAACTTGAACTAGAGAAATCAATAATTGGTTTTACTAAAGAAAATAAAAATGTTTTATGTCTATTTTGTCTTAGTTTTTTATCCAAAATTCGGTCACTTAACAAGTCACTTCAGACGATTTTACACAAACGGCTCTGTGGACAAAGGAGGAGCATATCCATAGGTACCCTTAATGTATGAAAAACCGGCATAGGTACCCTTAATGTATGAAAAACCGGCATAGGTAACCCTTAATGTATAAAAACATTGAACCATTATTTAGGTCTACATAATTTGGATTTCATAATGAAACTAACCCTAATTCCACTCAAACAAGGCGATGCAATCTCCAGGTTCCATTATAAAGTGTCTCAACATGGTTCAGTCGTCAGTTATTTCATTTGGCGCATTCCGCGCGCTGTCGCCTCGCTTTGAAGCTTGTATCAATCGCATTCAAAGAGATTATACCGACTGTACCAGGTACTTAGAATGCCATCGTTTCTTTGCTTCTTTTGGTTTTACGGAGAAATGTTGGTATGGCGAAATGGTAAGCATTTTGTTTCTATTGTATGAATATAAGTTGTGTGTACATACATAAATTGTGGAAGTTAGCATTTTATTGAGGTTAGCTGATAATAATACTAGTTAAATGTGTTTATTTGGTGACAAATTATAATATTGATGGCTATGTTTATGTTTCAATTCAAAAATGTAAAAAATTAGTACAATCTAAAGTAATAATAATTTAACCCATTTCGATACAAACACACTTTAATACTTGAAACACACTATAAATAATAAACTTATCTTTTTTGTATCAAATCACATGTAGGACCATTATCAGTTTGGGGACAGCATTATTAATTAGATTTGTTTTAATATAAATCAAGATCAAACAGACATGATACAAAAGATCCTTGTCTTCTCATATTATAAAAAAACTCCTCATTATTACCACTGATTCAATTATAATACATTTCTTTCTCCAGAGGAATTCCTATATCTTCTCCGACCCCCGAATAGCTAGAATAGCGCACATTTTCCAAAGCAGGGTGTTGCGAGGATGTAGTCACGTGACAACACCATGGAACTTACTCCATGGGATGTCCATGGGACTTATGGGGGTGTTTGTCTGCAGTGTTTAGGATCTCTAGCTAATGTGGTAGGTTGTTTATTACTAGAAAATGATGAAGGCAATTTAAATATGTAAAGCACAAACGCACAGCCCAAACCACTGGACAGATCGGGATGGCATGCAGGTAGATGTTACGACGTAGGCATCTGCTAAAAAGGATTTTTGGGAATGCTATTTTTAAAGGGAGCTATTTTACTCTGTATGCCAGTTTTACTTCTTATGCATTTGTAGGTATATTGTTATTAAGGCATTTGTTCAAGTTCAAGTATAAAATATATGGAGAAGGTCAAAATTTGAATGAATGAAAATGAGAATATCATTATCAAATTTGAGTGGCCATTAGATGGTTATAAATGCTATGCTATTGGAATTCACATGTGACAGCTTGTGTGGAATGTAGTAAAATAATAAATTTAATATATTAAACTATTTAGGCTACAAAATTACACAAAAATTACGTTCTCTTGACTTCTGTCCCATCACTTTGACGACACATGTGATTATGATGGGTAAATGTACCATGACATAGATTGACATAGACATTACATGTTTATTTCCTGTACTACCTCTGTGTAAATAAAACATACAATCAGCCAAAGTGTCGCGGATGGGAGAACTTTTAAAATATATGGCAGGTGGTTTCGATAGCGGGAGATTTACGGGCAACCATACTTCTTTATACTGGCAACTTTTAAAATATCGTGAACAATAATTCATGAGACGGAAATGTTAAATTTATTTATAACTTTATCTTTTCAAGTGAATATAGTAATAGTTTGGCACCACAAAAAGAATTTAACCAATGATTAAATAGCTTGTATATAAATAAGAAATAAGAAACCTCAAAATTAAAGATAGCGGTATATACTCAGTAGTTTGCCGGAATAATTTTCATCAAGGTTTCATCACACGCAACTTTACCGGGGGCTAATTAGTAAAGACACCAATGATACTAATTATTACCCAGCACACGAAACTACAAAAACTAAAGTGGTCTTGGAACCAAACAACGCTCAAATAAAACAAGACGATATCATCAAATTGGAAGCCTCTTTTGAAAACAAAGTCACTGAAATTGTGTAGTATAAAAAGAATGAAGAAATGTTTGATCGTTAGAGTTGATGAGATCCCAATCGAGGTATTTAAAGCTTTAGATGAGACGTGAGTAGACTTTCATTAAACGATGAAATCCTCATTCTTCGGCATATAATAAATAAAAAGGTCTTGATAATATAATACCCCACTCTTTATATGTTTAGTAGATTTTCGTAAAGCATTCGATGCAATCATATGGGAGTTCCTCTGGAAAGTGCTGCAACTGGGGCATTCCTTAACGTGTCGTCTTCTTCTGGCTGTATGGTTCGCCGGATATCGATCTCGATTTACGATCTCTATTTTAGTCGATTGATTAAAATGACAAAAATGCGTCTCTAATGTCATTGCCAGTGATTGATTAAGGAAGGAAACACAATTTGATTGGAAAGGCGGGTTATTTAAATTAAATGGAATCGGGTTGTAAGGAATAAGATGACGCGAAACTTTAACAACATTAATTGGTCACCCTATCCAACAAGGGAATGCGTTGACTTTGGCTGACTTTCGATTATTATAATAACCACCGAACAGACTGACAGTAAAATATCACAAAAAATATACAACGTAACAACTGCAACAAACATATTTTTTCCGACAAACATCAGTGTAACAGTTTAGACGAAGTTGTTTGAAAAACAATACAAAGAAAACAGCAAAAACCACCCCACTAGAAGCACAACATTCAATATCTCGCCCCTTTATATTTGTATAAAAATCCAACATTTTTGTATACAGTATTTGAAAGCAGAATAAAACTGATTCCCGGCCGTTGTAACGAGCTTGTTCGGAAGGCTTTGATCATCGTTAGTCGTTCCACGCCTCAGGCTGTACCGGGAACTGATAGCCGATACCTTTTGTGTGAGGCAAAGGTCAAAATGTGAGCGGCGGTATGGAGTAATTCATTTTTATATTGTACTTCGGTGTATTAATAGTTTGTTTATATTTTGTGGGAGTGGGACCTGGACACAAATGCCACGATCGTATTAATTTGTAGGTTTCCCTAGTTCTCTAGAGTTTGCGAGAGCCAGTTCTCTTCGTGGGGTGCATTACCTAAGATGTTGCAAGTGTTAAGTGGAGAAGGGACATTGTAAATAGATATTATATGTATATTCATGTATATGGGTCTGAGTGTGTGTGAGAGTGTCTGACTGAATGGATGTATATATATAATGTATGTGTGTGTGTTTTTTTATACTTGTAGGTTTGTATGGTTTCAGAAAATCTGCGTTTTAAGGTGTAGGGGGCTTGAGTATCACCAGGAATTTAGGCCGGCGTGACGATACCTACCTAGTGTACATAATACATGAATGTATCATGCAAAAATGTTACCTCTATGAAAGTAAACGGAGGATTTCCTCTGTTTCCTTAGAATTTAATGTGACTAGATAGTCTTTTAACTTCTTTTTACAAACATACTTAGTACAGGTAATAATGTTTAATTTGAGGTAATTTTTGTTGTAAATAAAAAAAGGACCTAAGATATTGTAGCAATTATTACTCATTATTGCCCCTTAATACTGAATTAATTTATGCGTTGAAGTCATGAACTGTAATAGTGAACTCTGAACTAAATATTACGACAATCAATGTAACGGTGTCAATATAAAGGTTTTGGTGTTAAGAAGCTTCCACCCTCTCTTTAAGTTTCTGTCGGTTTTTATGCGTGATAAATAAATAAACTAAACAACAAATCAATTTAGGTATTTTAATTTAAATATGAACATGTTTGTAACCAACAATAATGAAATCGTAAAACGGGCTTTTCTTAGCAATTAATATTGTGTGGGTAAATAATTTTTCAATAAAATCGTGTCCACTATTGTTCAGTAAGCAGCTGCAGCGCTTTATTTGATTCCACACAATGTCGGCTGTAAAGCGCTTTACAGCACAAGTTGTGAGGAACTAAGGAGCTTATAAGTGTACTAACAATACTACAGAATGTAGACAGATTTTTACAGAAAAGATTTACAAATGTTGTGTCGGTCTCTGACGTTTATTTGTGGTAAGGCCACTACCAGTGGATACCCGCGACTTTGCCTACATTGTAATAAACCGTCATATCTGCACGATATCAAACATTCATTTGGAAAACTACAAACACCAACAAAATAACAACTAAGCTAACTAACACAAGAGCTGTTACCTATCAGTTGTTTAAACGAACCAGTTTTGCATTTCGTTTACATACTTACGCTCGATTTATTTTTTGGCTGTAGTACATGCTGGAACTAAAAATAGTATTCAATTCACCATCGAATACCAAAAATACGAATTGTAGGGGAGCCCTACGATTCTAAATAAAGATGCAACCAAATAGGTATCCATGATAAACAACCATAGAAACCTATTTGGTTAGGTACTAAGCTTTCACGATAAAAACAAACGTCCACTCAGGCTTCCCTGTAATAAAAAATCATTCCGTTAAAGACAAAACACAAGTTTCCAAGTAAATCTCCAACACTAGGCAAGTACGCCGAGGAAGGCTCATAAAAGTGGTAATAGTTTAAAACATCAAGTCCCCGCGGTATGACAAAGTGGCGCCGCTTAGACGGGAAATTAGTGCCGCTATAAAATCAAAAAGCCTCTATTGTTGGCCGCATTTACACCGATACGGAAGGCAAGGTTATGTTAACGTATTGTTATATGAATGAATCATGCGTAAGATGAGTTGTATATGTGGTAATTTTATCTGTAAAAGGTTAATTACATACATATATGACGTTATTATTCGTTAATATTGGTATGTTTCCTTTGAATCAGAGTACAAAAATTTAACAGACAACTATTATAAAAAATTAAGCAAAATTTGATATAAACTGCCATCTTATTGGTGCCAAAGAAGAGGTCAAAGATAGCAGTAACTGCATTACTTGACGAACATTTGACGAAGTTTTATAAGTGGGCCATTTGTATTTACCAAGTTGCCAGACATATTAAATAATTAATATCAATTAGTTACACATGGTACATATTCGTACATTTGTATTCTTCAATATTATTACGTTCCGGTGTAAGCGCGTCCACGCCGGTGCAGCGAGTAATTCTCGATCGCGGCGAACGAGGCAAGTTTAATGAAATTCTTGCTCGCTGCCGTCCATTACACGTTGTTTTTGAACGTTCGCGCCTCCTCCCTGCCTGCCGCCTGCCGCCTGCTGCCTGCTATGCAGCGGTAATGTCGTTATGCCACGGTGTGATAGCCTGCCGTAACTGTGTTTTTTTGTTAGTAACATGTTTTTTTTTAATTTTCTGGGAGGTTTTTTAGTTGAATTACAAATATAAGTGAGTGTGAGCCGTTTTGTCTGCGTTGTTACGGGATAAATATCTCACGCCACTTTTGGGATATTTTACTATCACCAAACCAAAAACATTAATATATATAATATGTTGGTCTATTATACTAACAAACTATGCACCTAACAAACATTATACATCAATGGTACGATGTCACATAAGTAGTTTGCTTGCTTGCAACAGCATGCATAATGAGTATTTTAGGTGAAACGTCAAAAGGTAAACGCCCCAAATAATGATGGCACGTCGTCACCCCGTGTCGCAGCGTTAGCGTCGTGAGACAAACAATACAAATTTAACTAAGAAAAAAACATTTACTTTATATTGATTTATATATTCTACCCAAGTAAACACAGATTTTTTGTACTCCAGACTTAAAATATTTTTGCCCCTTTTGTAGGGTTAAAGAAACCTTTTAAGATCCACCTCTTTTTAAGAACTTCTTAGTTAAGCATTCGATATTGTTGAAAATACACTTTCTTTCCCGAAACTTTGAGCTTGTCTTGGTTAGACTTGTTTTTGTTGTTATTAGGTAACTTGCTGAAACTTTCTCGAATAAGAAACCTAATATGAACCTGTAAGTTGGGGCTAGCCGGAGAAATCTTTTGAGAAACCTTAATAAAAAGTAGACGATTTGTTTCTACAAGAAAAAACAAAAGCCAAACAAGTCATAAATATATTTATTAGTCTTGGAAATTATTAAAGCAGATATTTTCAAAATTGGCCAAATTTTATGGGACGTACTCGTATGTACAATTATTTGTTTTAACGAATTGAGATATTTTTAAGAATTATGATCGATGTATCAAATAATACTTGCCAAAATAAGGCTGTAATTTTTTTTACATTTTTAAAACCATAAGTGTTTTCTCACATGTTGATGGGCTCACGCTAGACTATAACTCACCTGATGTTAAGCAACGTTGTAATCTACGAGCTTGAGCGCATACCTAGATAAAATTATAGTTCATGGGGAATAGAGATACTCATAAAATATTTTATTTATTAAAATAAAAACAACAGGGTGCGCCTGGATTAGATCTGCGCAAGACCAGGACAAGTGGCGTAATAGGAAAGATGCCTACGCTCAGCAGTGGGCGATTACGGACTGACGATGATGATGATTAGAAGAGGTATGTTGCAAATTAGGGTACAGTGCAAGTTATGTCAACGATAAATAAATAATAAGAACCTCTTGTCCATGCAAACTAGTTAAACCTGCTGCTTATTAGTTTATGTATGTTTATGAATTTATATTTATATATATTGTACTTATTTGTATGTAAGTTTATAGCATATTGTACTTATTTACCTATATATGTAAGTTTATAGTAGTTATTTCTGTAGTATTAGCACATTAGTATATTTTTATATATTACGTAGTATAATATACATATGTAAGTATGGGTTTGAGTACTTTATTTTTTTTTTAAATGTTTATGTTTATTGTTTAAGATTTTATAGTCAAATTTCATGTGCTCGTTATTGTACACCCCGTCTAGTCTTTTTTTTATATTTTCCTCTCCATCCTACGGTTGCCTGGAAGATATCGCTTTTAGCGATAAGGCCGCCATTTGTGGCATTAGTTTTAATATTTTTTTTTCCGTTTTGTATTATGTTTTTTGTGTCCAATAAAGTATCAATCTATCTATCTATCTCTTGATAATAAAAACGCGAAATATGTTTATAAAAAACAGCAATTTAGACTTAGTCCAAATTCGTTTTAAATTCTTTATATTTAATGAGAGTAAGCTCAGAGTAAGACTACTCCATTGTTATGTGTGGCCTGTGGTATTGTATGGTAGTGAAGCCTGGACTTTAAAAGCTAACACACAAAAGTTTCTTGAAGCTTTCGAGATGTGGTGTTACCGTAGAATGCTACGCATTAGCTGGACACAGAAGGTTTCCAATGAACGAGTGCTCCTACGCGTCGGCAAGGGCCGCGAGCTTTTGCAGACCATCAAAAAGAGAAAAGTCGCCTATTTAGGACATGTCTTGCGACACGAGAAATATGACCTCCTCCAACTCATAATGATGGGCAAAATCGCAGGCAAAAGACACGTTGGAAGAAGAAAGAAATCGTGGCTGAGAAATATACGGGAATGGACAAGTATTGCCAGCGTAGAAGAACTTTTTCGCTTGGCACAAGATAGGGACAAGTTCGCTGAGCTGACGGCCAACCTCCATTAGGGAGAGGCACTGGAAGAAGAAGAAGAATGAGAGTATGCATCTCTGGTCGAAAGTTTATCAAGCTGCCCTAAGGGCCTCTGACATGGTTTTACGACTGTCGTACTAGACAAACAGTTTTATATTGAAAAGTAGACAATGTTTGTATAAACTACTTTTATTATTGTCCAGTGTGTGCAATTGTCCACGCTTGGCTCGGAAGGCAATCAGTGCAATGAAAACAAATATTGCCTTTGTTATGTCCAGCAATTAAAGCACACAATTAATGATTTGTAATTCGCGAGAAATTGGCCTCATTTTGATGCGAATCGGTAATTTGAGCGTGCATTGTGCATGGATCGTTTATTGAAATTCTGCTGAAATTATTTGTTTAAAGCTGTTTTAGACGGAATTGTGTCGAAGTTTGTTGTGAATGAGGAAATGAGGGGGAATGGTGGTAAAGCCGTAGTGATAGTTTATCTAATGATGTAAGGGTAATTTTTTTTTATAATTAGTGATATAAATGTTTCTTTCTGTAGCTATTTTTTATACAAATGACAAATCATCAATAACTTATTTAGTATGCAAGCAAGAAATTAAACTGATGAATTTCAGAGTCAGAATGGTACAGAAAAAATTGTACATTGTTACCCTAGGGGTGAAAGTAACTTATTTAGGCCCGAGACGGGGTTTGGCGCCCGGGACGAAGTGAGGGCGCCAATAGTTCGAGGGACTAAATAAGTCTTTAACCCGAGGTAAACACTGTGCTTTTCATTACAAATACAAGGAAAGTAAAAATAAAAACATGAATTAGCTAAAGAAAAAATGAGTAAATTTTACTTTACATTTAACAATTAGCATACACTTTGATCGGATAATTTTATTTAAAGTTTATGGTAAAATTAGAACAATTGGTTATTCCACTACCGCTTTAGCCTCTTCTCTTATAAAATCAGGCGTTAAATTCATATCAGAATCAGATGAACGCATTTTTAGCCGACTTCCAAAAACAGGAGGTTATCAAGTCTTCTGAAAGTTTTTTTTTATGGGGATGTTACGCGATTACTCCGTTGTTTATCAACCGACTAGCTGGTGCTCGCGACTTCGTCCGCGTGGAATAGTTATTATCATAAAAACGGTTCTAGTGAGTTAACCTTAAAAGATAGACATATACTATTGTGGACATTTTGTTAGATCATTTCAAGAGAAATAATTCTTTCATACATATTTTTTTGATATCTGGAACCTTATTCGCTACGCACGCAACGGAAGCCCTCAAAGATGAATAATTTTCGTCGTTTTTTCCACATTTTCCATTGTTTCTTCGCTCATATTAGTTGCAGCGTGATGTTATATAGCCTAAAGCCTATCTCGATAAATGGTATATACAACACAAAAAGATTTTTTCAATTCGCAACAGTAGTTCCTGAGATTAGCGCGTTCAAACAAAAAAAAAACTTTTCAGCTTTATAATATTAGTATAGATTTCAAAAAATCTTTTTTTATTCGATGAGGATAGTTTCCGAGATGGTCCCATAAAAATTGTTTTCCATTCTGTTCAGTACTTTTTGAGAAAAAACCAATAATCCAACAAATTGATAAAGTTTATGCAAACCAATTTTACCCATATTTTCAAAACTACTAGTCGGATTTTGATACAGTTTTCTGTGATGTGTTGAGGTTTAATGGGTGCATCTTTTTAGCTGTGTATTACGATGATAACTCACCAGGGGGCGCTGCTGTATACACTATATCTTCTGAATTATCAGCCCGATTTTGATGTTCTTCTCTGATAGGCTTAGATTTGTTTAGCATGGAATTTATGTTGTAGTTTTTTTTGATAAGCTTAGATTTGTTCAGTAACGTGACAGTAGAGTTGAAGTCGGTTTTTGCTTTTGCTTAAAATAATTATATACCTAGGTACAAATCTCTGCTAAATGTATAAACAAAAGTCTTCAAATCGAAAAAATAAATGAAGATCGAATGGCCGCTTTCCCGCCTATGTTGTTTGTTTTATTTTTTCTGTGGCCGGCTAGCTATTCAGCCATTATTTTTTATTTTCATTATTGAAAAAATGGTAAATATTTTGCCCGAATCTAAGTTATTTCAAAGATATTGTTGAAACTAAATTAATAATAATAAAGTTATTTAAAATATATATATTCTCTAATCAATACTTAACTTTAAGTTATTTCAATTTTACATCGTGGCTGTATAGAAAGTTGGTACATGGTTCAATAGATATGTGTAAAGAACTAGTTTTTTTTTTAAATAATTTGACAGCTGTCAGTTGAAAGATATTCTCCCTAGGGATGAAAAGTATACTCAGGCAACTTCAGACCTACTTTCAGAGTATGAGTAATGAAAAATACTTTGATATCAATAAAGAAACTTTTGAGATTATTTTATTAAATTTGGACCAAAAGTTCCAAATGCAATTCCCACAAAACTAGTTTTCTTGTTAAGAATCTCTTCCGCTCCGTGGGAAATCCTGAAACTAACCTCGGATTAGTTTTTCAATCCGCTGCAAATTCACAGCAGGTTTCACAAATACTGTGGATCTAGCAACAATAGCGACTACGGTGTGGATTATTTCTCTACTAGAGGTAGTTTGTATGTATACATTGATTGTATATGTACATATGTATATGTACATACGAGAACATGTATGTATTTATAGATTCTGGAGTTTGGAACAACAGTTTGCTTTGTAATGTAGTATAGTGGAGCTTTCAATACAAAAGTAAGCAGGTATTGGATAGAAATAGGTGGAATAAATTAGGAGATTATTATTAGAATACCTTTGTTTAATAGTAGAAAGGCAGAGGTTATTTATAAACAGAGGTTATATAAAACCATAATAATAATAAAATAAAAATAGCCTTTATTTCCCTTCATTCAATAATTAAATTACAAATTTATAATGTTATTAATTTACTGTTTAAAATTACAATATGTTTGTCAGATTTAGTTTTAATATTATAATTATTGTCAAGTAATTTTCATAATGTCAAAAAATAATATTTATGTACATGCGACGTCAAATTTATGTTAATAATATTTAAGGGATCGTCCAACTTTGGACGTAGGCCTCCTCCAACTCATGCCATGTGCTCCTCGTCTTTGCTGTTCTTGTCCACAGTTTTCCCGCCACCGCTTCTATATCGTCTCTCCACCGTCTGACTGGTCGTCCACGCTCTCTCCGTCCATCTCTTGGCTCCCAGTGAAGTATTCTCTCTGTCCACCTGTTGTCTCTCTGTCTCGCTGTATGCCCCGCCCATTTCCATTTAAACTTGGCTTTTACCCACGACACAAGCGTTAGCTTAGTGTGGGGCTAGATGGCGTTGTGTGCAATGTCCCGGAATATTTATTTATTTATTTACTATCGATGCGATCTCTCAGTTTTATTCCTAGCATACTTCGTTCAGTTGCTCTCTGAAAAGATCTAAGTTTTTTTATTGTTTCTTTTGTTGGGGCCCAAGTTTGACATCCATACAGGAGAGTGGGCATTATATTTGATTCGAATACATTTTTCTTTACACGGAGAGGTAAATTGCCTTTGAAGATTTCCTTGTTACTCCAGTACTTTTTCCAGCTCAAGGATATTCGCCGGTCCACTTCATTTTCGGTTCGGTTAGTCAATTCGATATTTTGTCCAAGATATGTATAACAAGATATATAAAACCATACGTACTTAATAATAAATACAAAGTGCAAATGAGTTTGTTCATGTTTTGTTTCCCCTTTACGCTACTAAAACACAATAATAATGAAAAAATATTTATTAACAGATGACCTGAAAATGTAGTTTAAAAATGTGAGCTCATGATTCTGTATTTTTTTTCCCAGGCTGGAATATTTTTGGCAGTCGTCACTGGAACAAGTGAATATTTTGATCTAAGGCGGAACGAGCCTGTACGGAATTTAATATCAAAATAAAGCTTAGAGTTAGCATTGTACTAACTGTAGAAGTAAGTGAATTTCCTCTACCACTGCCATGTAACTATTAAACTAGAAATTGTCACACAAGGGGGAGGGAAGTTAAAACTCGCCGCTAAATTTAACAACATGCTAACTGTACTCAGGGGTTGGGGATGAAAATGTTGGCTTAGTTTTTTATTTATGTATAAATATAATATTATTGGTTTTTGATTTTTATGTGTAGATTATTACTGATTTCTTAATTAATGTTATTGGTCAGTAAAAATGTTGAATAGGTACCCACATATTTCAATGTAAATGATTTAAACAGATTACGTTTTTAGTTAACTTTTTTTCTTTTTTCGTAGTAAGCAAGGGGTGTTAATGTAAGAAAACTTTTTGGTACTGTTGTGGTATTAATTATTACACCATTGTACAAAAGTGAGATCTATTTTCACACCGAAATGGGTCATAAAACTGTTTGATATTTTTATATAGTAGGTAAAAAATAATACACCCTACAGTTTACCTTTGAGATTAAGATGGCTACTATGTATCCTGGTCAACGCAAGCGAATCCGCTGGCATCCACGAGTAAACTACAAATAAACGGAAGACTATATTTTACCAAATAGTTGCAGCCGTATACTACAAAACTATGTGTTCCATCAAAAAACATGATCTCCCGCTCCCCCATGTAGGGTCCATGTAAAGTGCAAGTATGCGCCGCGTGTCAGCTCGCGTCAAACTTGCACACCACATACCGACCGCACGTACTTCTACTTACTCACAAACTCACTAGTATCGACACTAGGAAATTTATTAATAAATATTCTGAGACATTGCACACAGCGCCATCTAGCCCCACACTAAATAAACGCTTGTGTCGTGAGTACTAATTCACGGATATAATATTTATATACTTTTCTAAGTTAAAGTAGGGCTGTTAGCTTTTATCAGATATAACTGCATCACTTACGAGCTAAGCTCCTTAATCAATAAAGTTTCAGTAATAGAACTAGTTATTGTACACTTAGGCTAAGCCTGTACCATACTATTTAAGCTTTAACAGTCTTTCAAATTAATGGTCGTGCAAAATATGAGTAGCACCATGTAACAATTGTTAAAATACGTCATAATTATTCATTCGTCATTTTAGCCGTAACCGCCTGCGCATTCGGAATCGTCAAACATATATTATGTATAACCTTAAAACTGTAGAGAAAAGTGATAATAAATTACGATAATGCCCATGCTCCGAGATTTACTCGCGAAATCTAGTACTATTGGTTCTGAAGATGAAAGTGGTTCTGACAATCATTGTTAAACGATGCATAGACATAACAAAAAACAAAGAAAGACTAAGTTGCAAAGCGAGTGTGGCTCAGCGGTTTCAGTGTCTGCTTTTCATCCAGACGCTCCCTGGTTCGAATCCGGCCCTACACCAATGACTTGTATTTTCAAGTTATGTGTGGATGCACTCGTTTAGTGGTGAAGGAAAACATCTTGAGGAAACCGACATGTTTGAGGACCACAATAATATCCAAAGACATGTATGTCTTCCGTGGAAGTACCTGGGCGCCCACCACGATGTATCTGCCCGAGAGAACTCCTCGGGGAGTATCGACCCTCAGCTATGGGGAAATATGACTCAAGAGAGAAGTTGCAAAGTAAAGTAAGTTTTAGATCGGGTGTGGTGCGTAGATCCTTTGCCTCTTTATGTAGTCGGGAATTATGTTTGGTAGAGAAATAGTTGAGAACTATCTGGAGGTTAATTGTAGAGGAAGGTGCTTCGTATGAGGGACTACTCGGGACCAGTTTGCAAAATTTGAAAGCTTAGCTGTCATATATAAATATCTAGGTAGTCGGTCAAGTCGAAAAGCAGTGTAAAGATGCCGCCCTATGGGAGGGTATAAATATTAAATATCTCGTCACTGAGTTTCACCACCCACGCACGATAAAAAAAATAAAGTACTTGGAAAAGGTAATTATAATTATGCAAACCTAAAGCTGGAAATTTATCAATCGAATAGTTAAAATATAATTCAGACAGCTAAGATGCTGGTTAATAAATGACACAATTATTATCGTGTTTAAAAACTAATTTGAGACCAGGCCTGTACAGAAAAAAAAACTTTTTATTTTGAAAGTTATAGAAATATACGTAAATCACGTTATACACTCAGATAGTCAATGTTTACTTTCTGAAACATATTTATAAATGTTCCAGAAACCGCCACTGTATTTATATTTATAACTGCTTTATAACTACAGAGCTATCGTGTTTCCATATTCATTAAAAATATTGAATGTAAAGATAACATGTTAACGATATTTTTTTAAATGTTACATTCTATACACAAAAGAAGTTACGAGTATGAACCTAAAATAACATGACTCGTTCGACGTTTACAAAAACACGTTTTATTTTCGTTATTTAATAATAAAAAAAAACCCTAGTCATAACGAAACGGATACTCTAGCTATTTGCTATTGAATATTTCAGCAGTTTCAGTGAGGATTTTTATACCTCTTTACAGCTGACATTTTTCAGACAAACTTGTCGGGAATTGTGTTATTTTCTTTGAAGCTTACCTCTTAAAGCTAAGGTCAGGTGAGTCAAATTTGATTAGCTGTGTCGATGTGGTTTTTAGAAATATCAAAGAAATACGAGAATGAAAGAATCTTGAGATAAGAGTATATCTAAAAATACATTGAAGTTATATTCTGCTGTACTAACAGATGGTATTTTCGGAGTTGGGTGGTCACTGAAATCCGTAAATAAAAGGAATAATTTTGAAAAAAGTAGTATAGAAGTTTTATAGTAGGTATGTGTTTGTATTTTTTACTTCTCCTACTCAAAAGAATTAGATAAAATTTTAGATGAAATTTAGAACATATGGGGAATAGAATAGATTAGACCCTGGATTTAACATAAATTCTACATACTTTTTAGAAATGCGACCTTATTACAAATCTTTCGTATTCTCAAATCCATATTCTATACGTCTGATATTTCTTTCCTTCAGATATTTGAACCACTTACCTGTAAAGCCTTAGGTAAAAGAAAATAAAAGTAGCTGGAGTAAGCCACTAATGGAATATTCTAGATAATATTGGATCGAGATTTTATCTTCGACTAGTAGGTACTCGCGGCTTCGCTCGCATTTAGAAGAAAAAATTGTATCCTCTATTTCACTCCTTTAAACGTGGCATTTCCAAAAACCCTTTCTTAGCGGATGCCTACGTCATAATATCTACCTTTGTGCCAAATTTCAGCCCGATCCGTTGAATGGTTTGTGCGTTCATAGATCACCATGTCAATCAGTCAGTCACCTTTGAGTTTATATATTTAGATTCGGGCCTCACAGTAATTTTAGAACGTGATATTAAATTAGTTTCTGTTTTCTTTAATCTCTGCGTGATTTTGAGACAAATATTTTATTTAGTAAAATGGTACTAGGGAGACTTATACGTGGGACACTCAGAAAGTTTTGCGAAACAGAAAAAAAATGTTCTATGGGCAAATATATTTTTATTAAATCTTTTCATAGTACTCTCCACTAGCATCTATACAAAGTTTCATGCGTCTGAACCAATTTTCGAAACACTTTTTCCAGTTCGCCGCATACACCTCGTTTACGGCCTGCTCGAACGCTGACAGCGCATTTTCCGGTGACGAAAATTGTATCCCTTTGAGCTGATTTTTTATTTTTGGGAATAAAAAGAAGTCACACGGTGCTAGGTCTGGGCTGTAAGGAGGGTGACACAGGAGTTTGACCGGCGTGCTGTCCAGGAAGTCCCTCGTTTTGAGCGCGGTGTGCGCGGGCGCGTTGTCATGATGGAGCAGTAGCCCACGGAGCCCTGTGTTTGGTCGCTTGTTGCTCACAACAGAGATAACTTCTGGCAAGCATTTATTAATATACCATTCGGCGTTGAAGCTTCTTTGGTTTTGTAAAGGAATGGACACCAAGTAGCCAGTCAAATTGAAAAAGCTCGCGATCAAAATTTTCCCCCCGCTTCTAGATCGCTTCACTTTGGTAGGCGTTGCTTCGTTTTGAAACACCCAAACTGTCGACTGGCGCTTCGTTTCTGGATCGTATTGATATATCCAGGACTCGTCGCCTGTAATGATGTCATAAACACGCCGAGACGAACCTGCTTCAAATTTGTTAAGCATATCACGGCACCATTCCACCCGGGCCTGTTTCTGAGCATCGGTGAGGTTTTGCGGCACCCAGCGTGAAACTATCCTCCTCACGCGAAGATGCACGTGCAGAATCTTGTCAAGGCTTCCCGATCCAATCTGCACAATGTGCTGAATCTCCTGGTATGTAACTCACCTATTGTCTTGGATTAAATTTTTTACTGCTAGCACGTTTTCTTCCGTAACAGCCGTCGAAGGGCGACCACTTCTTTCGTCATCCCCAAAGTTAGTCGACCGCGCCGAAATTCATTATACCAACGATACACGGTTGCCTTAGAAGAGCCTTCATCCATGAAAGCCATTTGAAGTCTTTCGTAAGATTCTTCCGGTTTCAGGCGGCACTTGAAATCGTATAAAATCATAGCGCGATAATGTTCCCGGTGCAGATCCATTTTTTACTGAGACACGATAATTTAAATTAGCTTGCAAAAAATGTGGAGGGAAAATTTGAAATTGGAATGTGCCTATTTTTACTTATAAATAATCATATTTTAAAAATAGGTTTAAACTGTCCAGTATCTCATTCATAAAAACTTTTTTTCGCAAAATTTTCTGAGTGGCCCGGTATGTTACTCAAATTGTTTATTAGATACTTATTTAAAAAAAAATGGAAATAAATGACTATCTTACGTATAAAAATTATAACCATCAAACCAAATTCCAGATGAGTAAAGATTGTACTTATTTGTCGTTGTTTCTATAAAAAGGGTAGGAATAAAAAATACTAGTCTACTTTAGAAAATATTTAAATAATTTAAGTTTCTTTTTTAAATAAAATATCAAAGTAAGTAGGTAGTGATTGATTAAATATCAAGGAATAACCCTTGACACAAGTAACTTTACAAATGCCAGAATAAGTGAAACTTCTTGCAAAGTTATACAAAAGCTTGTAGCTTACAAAAGCTTGTAACTTGGAAGTGCCTTTTGTATAGTTCCGAGAAATTTGAGATTCTGGGAAGTAGGTAAAGACAAGTTGCTATTGGTTTGACTAATTATCCTCCAACTAGTAGATTTCCATGACTTTTCTCGTATAGTCTCGGAAGATATAATAAAAATTATCCATAGGCCATTTTTAAATAAAAGAAAGTGTCAATGTCAGTTCAGTGTCCCTAAAGTTACATAGTGTAATTTTCGGGAAATTGTTATTCCCGTACCAAAAATCACAATGATCCCTTGCTCAGCTGCAGAAAGAAAAAGAAAGACAAATCAACAAACAAACAAAGTCACTTTCACATTTGTATATAGGTGATGTTTTGTTTCAGTTTACACGTCGAGTTAGAATAGAACTTTATTACGAAATGCTTGATCTTCATTATAATTTCGGGATAGATTTTGATGCTAAGCCATAAACATGGTATTTTATGTACTGACTGCGTCATATTATTTTTTATAAATTCTGTCCAAAAAATGGGTATTCTAAATTTAACGTGCTGTTGGCTGTGTAAAACAATAAAACATTTCTGTTTATGGTAGCATAATTATCTAGCTCTTGAAGAGACAATTTTTTATCTATTTTTAAGGCGAATTTATGATCAATGTCCTTAGCTCTAGACTTTTCTTGGTCCACTTCAAACTATACATCAAACAAAATAGCCGCTTCGTAAAATAGTGAGTAACATACTAATAAGATAGCATCAGGCTATTTGAAATGTAGTTCGAGTTAGCCATCAAGCTAGTTTGATGTTCCGAGCCAGTGCAGGAGGCCACGCCGTGCTGAGCCAGTGCAGGAGGCCACGCCGCCACGCCGTGCTGAGCCAGTGCAGGAGGCCACGCCGTGCTGAGCCAGTGCAGGAGGCCACGCCGTGCTGAGAATCAAACGACACCGTTTCATATAACTTACTATCGTATCGCACCACCTAGCTTCGGGTACAGTAAGGGACATAATTCGAGACCGCTCAGAGAAATACGTGTATATATATATATATTTCAAGACATATCTGTAGTTGGCTAGTATGGCTAGTATAAACTGAGACTTATCTTTAGTCACTGTCTCAATCTCAATAAATAATCTTTTAGACAGAAAGTTAAAATGACACGAAAAGAAAGCAGTACATAATCCAGGAAAAGAAAATAAAGAAATCCTAGACATACCGATTTGCATGGTAATTAGTATTTTGTACAGTGACTGATTGATTACTATAATGATGGTAAGAACACATATTTTATAGATCCAGTAAGAAGAGAAACATAAAACAGGGAGTATTGGCGCATGAGTAACTTACCCTAAATAGAGCAACCAAAGAGAACAAAAAAAATGTAATACAACACATAACTCAACAGTACAGAACACATCATCACCACATAAAAAATAACTACTTTTTATAATAATTTTCAAAGTTTTCGTTTTAATAGGGTCAAGGACGTGTTAATAAAAAAATCTAATTCATTCCTAATTTTATTATATGAATCGCAGATCCGATGATGATGCTGAATGGTGTCTTGCGGCGGTGGACCAGTTCCCTCGGCCCGCTCTATACTCTGGGCGGGCGCACGTGCCCCTGACGACTGTGCCCTAAACTTGCGCCGCCTCATAAATTACCCCCAATACCATAGACTGTACAACCAAGAGGCAAGTATGTACCTTATTTGCACAGACATTTGACCACCAGATCACCAGCAAGCTTTGTGGTCCGAGGTAAAGTATGTCTGTACCGAAGTGAAAGCACAATTATCACTATAATTTCCCACAGGTAAAAGTTTGAGCGTAGTTGAACTGCATTGATTGAAATTTGGAAGTAAATGGAATAATTTGTAACCTGGATAAAACTGATTCATTAATTTCATGATGTTAATGGGGCGGCACTCTTCGTGACAGAAATCATTCTGTCTATCGTTAATAACCTGCACACAAAACTACTTCAATCGATGTTATCTCGCGTCTATGATAATCCTTGACTTTGCACATAGGTGTATCGCGTGATGTTTGTGTATACCGTGGATTTATCTAGTACCCATGATACAAGCGTTAGCTTAGTATGGGGCTAGATGGCGCTGTTCGATATGTACTGATACCTATATAATATATATAACTATATTTATTTTTATCTATTTGGCACAAATACCAGTATGAGAGTTTTTGTTACAATGAGACATCTATTTTATGTGATGTCGTTGCCCAATACTGACCCCCACTGGCGCCGCTCTACAGACTGAAATTAAAGGAAAATGCTTTAAAGAAAATATTTTAGTAAGCAGTTTATTTGGGGAAGATTTTGTGTTTTTCACGGCGTTGGTAACAAATGATACTCGGTTTTATTACATTTTATGATTAGGGGAAACTGTGAAATCGTTTTGAGGTTGTTAAAATTATTGCGATTTTTTTTCAAAAAAGCCTTTAGGACTGTCAACCTAGGCCTTCAGTTCTTCTGTATTCAGTGAATCTTGTTTCTAGTGCCAATCCAAAGGTGTTTATTTCTGGCTTATTTTAGTTATTGTTGCTGTCATAAAACACCGCCGTATAATCTAAAACGAAACGACCAAAATTACAAACCAACAACTAATGCAAAATAGTAAAATTTAACTGATCACAGTGAAACCAATTCGGTAGCAATCGAGAATTGGACTTTTAATGAGGCCGGTCCAGTCAGACTCGGTTACAACGGTAATTTAATTAATTAAATATGGAATAAATAAGGCCCCGTGTTGGTGTTGGCTTGCCTTCTGTATATTGGGAAACAAGATTTGTACATAGATTGATCATTTATTATTTGCAATGTGATTTCAGTAGTTATTGTACTATTAGTTTTGTTTCTAGTGACATGTACAGATAAAACCTATAATTAAGGTAAAAATAAAAGTGGCTTCCGGGGTACGAAAAAATATGCTTGGTATACATATGTTACCTATTCTAAAAGTATTTTATTTCGTTTGAGGACGGAAGATTTTTCTTTATTTGCATAAAGGAGCCTGTAACATTATTAGTATCTAAGGTACCAGGGATAAAATGAATTAATGAATTAAGTGTTTTTTATTAAATAAATTCATAAATAGGTAGATAACATTATTACTTAGGTACTAAACATATATTTTTATACTTCTCTATAAAATAACTAACTTAAATCTGCCATTTTGTTGTGAAGTAAAGTAAAAGTAAAAATATGTTTATTTGCCAATTGAATACTTAACCTACATATTACAATATTCATACCTATTTCAGTTAATTTACAATACAATAATAGTGTTAACAGTAGACCCCAAACTAGGCGTTAGCCTGTATCTTGGTGGTCCAATTATAAAAGATCCTGTTTTCCTGAAAGAAGTTGAACAATATTACAATTCTTTTTATAAAAAACAACAATGACCTTCCTAATTCTCGAATCACAACCGTTGTCTCTAAATCCCTAACCATTTAATTTCCAAACTTCACTAAATACAAGGTACCACTTATACCGTTTAATTTGCAATTTCAACCCTATTGTAAAATGTAGGTAACGACGCGTAAAACAGCACAACTATTTACATTAACTTGTTTATTGATTAAACTTAGCTGTTTGATTTAATTGGTCGAGCACTGGCTGGTTTTGCATTTTCAACTTTCTTGATTGTTCTCTTGAAGTCTTTTGAGCTGAAATTTCTGAGAATTAATAAAGATAGTTCAGTGAGATTAGCGTAGTGAAATCTAGATTAAAAAGATACCTGTTTATTTTTTCACTTAATAGATTTACAATAATCAAGCTTTGGAGAGTTTTTTTGTAGCTTAAAATATATTCAACGCCTGTGTGGAAAAAGAAAATTTAATAATAGACAGAGCAACAAGCAAATTTTTACATATTGTGTGTATTCAATAAATATTATTGCCCGATTCCCAATATTGAAGGTCTTTGTTTCACCTAAGGTCCTATATGTTATGAAAACTTCTAATATTTCAGCTATATTTATTAAAACCAATGAAACCATTTCCCATAGTACTCTAACTACACCGACACCGTAGACCATATCCACTAGCTTGGTGGCGGCTTATCGGATAATACTTTAATTGACTGACTCGGCATCAGTCACTATTGTTTGTTCGCTATGATGTTTGTTAGCTCTGTGGACTCTGTGGAATGTGATGCTATTGTTTTTTAATTGTAACTTTTTTAACTATAGAATCAAACACTAGTAGGATATAGCACTTGAAGAAATCTTTTTACATCGGATTTCAAGATCTGAAATTGTAATTTTTGTTTTCAAAATAATGTTACGTAAATAGTTTTAGTTATTTTTTGTAACAACCTTAAAAAACAATTAAAACATGCATAGTATTACACGTAAATTAAAAAGAAATGCCTAGACAGCCATATGTTTTATCTTTACATATAATTATGTTATAAATTGCTCCATCTAGCTTACAAAATAAAAACATTCACTATCCGTTGAATCAAACCAGAGATTAAATAAACGTACTTGCTAGCTAGCTTGATAGAAATGAGCGCAAGAAAATATTAATTAGTGGAGGGTAGTAGATGTGGAATACTTTTTATTTTTCACATCTGCTTCATAATGATCAAGCAGGAAGTGGAAATCTGAGAGAGAGATTTCATTTCTGATTTACTTTAAAAACATTATTAACCACTATATTTAAACTGTAATTATGATTAGGTAATCTAGTTTATCAAAAGCTGAAAAATTAAGAGATTCACTGATGTTTTGACAAAGATGTTCAAAAACTCGTGACTAGTAGGTACTTTGCAGTGCTTAAACTAGTAAACGTTACTAGAAATAATCTAACAAGTGAAACTTGTAAGTGACACACTTTTCATAATAATAATCGTTTGAAAATAAATTCTCCTCTACAAACATTTATTTCGTCCACAGAATTAGGCCGAGTTTTCCAACTGGTCCCACCAGGGGGCAATATCCGCGATTTTTAATAAAACTTGTCCCGTTACCGACCGCTCTGGCCGTGAGCCGCCCGCCCTACACGCGTGTTTACATGCCGGCCATCATGTGCTAGTGTTTAACAGTAACCTGCCTTTTATTTATAGTATACAGAGCACTATTACTAGTTTTCTGCAATATCATTTGTTACTAATGTTACCAATTAAATTTGTATGCTGGTCACGCTGCCTTCTGGCAGTGGGCTGGAGCACTTAGACAATCTTTAAGCTTTTCTAAAGGTTTGCAAGTGCTTTTTGAAATATTTTGTCGTAATAAGAAGTGGCTAGTTGAGCCTTGTTTTATTTAATTATTATTGTAAATAAAGTATTAACACTGTTAAGTACATCAATAGGAATAAACTTTGTATGAAGATGTTTGGGAAATCGAAAACAAACTCTATCCATAGAATTGTCACAGATCAACAACCTTCATGTATGAAACGGCTGACAATAGAAACAACAATCAAGTAATACAAAACAACAAACAAGTACTCACAGTAAGAGATAACCAACAAATAATAATAAATCAGTAGTAGTTAGTGAGATTTAAAAAAGCGAGTGTGGCTCATTGGTTCCAGTGTCTGCTTTTCATCCAGACGCACCCTGGTTCGAATCCAGCCCTACACCAATGACTTGTATTTTCAAGTTATGTGTGGATTTGCACTTGCTTAACGGTGAAGGAAAACATCGTGAGGAAACCGACATGTTTGAGGACCACAATATCCGAGGACATGTGTCTTCCGTGGAAGGACCTGGGCGCCCACCACGATGTATCTGCCCAAGAGAACTCCCCTAACGAATTAATTCTGCGGGGGAGTCACGACCCTCAGTCATGAGGAAATACGACTCAAAGAGAGAGTTAGTGAGCAAGCTAAATTACAAAAATCTCCAATTTCAACTACTGACCCTCTAAAACCCAAGAACACGAGTATTTATTAGCTACCTACCTACTCACCTACAATCGACTAACTTCACTCGTTCCATTCATTCTATCGCCTGCATAATGAAATCGAACGCACTCTTTTGTTCCACTCTTAATGTTGAATCTTTGAGAACTTCTTTGCTAATTTTGCGAGGAAAAACAAAAAGTGGGATAACATTTTTTTCGATAAGTACTGTGTGAAATTGTAGGTGCTAATTTTGAAAATAGATTTTCGTGTGAAAGCAGCGAGGTGTAAGTACTCGTAACAACGAGATATTCTCTCTCGCGAGGATGTAAGATATGATTTGATAACTGCTGAACTAACCTAAATTATAACCCAGGGGTCTTCATATCTAGAGAAAATAGGTTTCTTCTAGGCAAACGTGCTACATCTTAGACTACGTGGTGCTTAACATCAGGCAGGCTATAGTCAAAAGTAAGCTTATTTCGTGTAAAAAAAATTTATTAACATTTGTTACCTGCAGTTTACCGTGATATCTGATCCATAGAAGTAGCAAGTATTGAATTTCCTGATTAGCATGTTTTTTTTTTTATCTTTTGCTTTAAATGGTTGTACTCAAGTTTGAACCTTTTCTGCTACTGAAACATTCAAACAATCTAATGTTAAGATTAAAATACTGGTAGATATTAATGGTAGAAAGTGGTATAACATTAAAGCTTCAGAAACATAATAACGTAACTAAACCAAAGGTATTCAATTCCTAGTAACAAATAAAGTAAATAATACCAAAGTTCAATGACCTGCGGCACACCATTCTCTCTTCAACAACATACCAACAAAAGTAAAAACTCCAACCAAACCATATTATCCAAAACTCGGGTTTCCTTCCATTATTAGATATGGCTTAAAACCTTAACAAAGCAACAACAAAACTACATTTTGCAAACGTAAGTATTTATTATACCAACCCCGGGGGGTAACTAAGTGGTTGGAACTTTTGTTGGGGGTTACTTAAATTTAGGGCTCACTACAATTTATGCGGGGACCGACACCGGTTAATGAAGGAATCTGGGTAAGTTATGCAAATATTCAATGGGATTTGTTAAGTGGTAAAGTTAGATTGCAAATTAGTAGAAATACGTTAAATAATATTTACTTGACGTACATTTTTTGAAAAATATTATGAGAAGGCTTTGTTTTACGTATTATATATGTTCTTATACAACGCTACAATGTTTCGTAGAACAAGCAAACAATATATATTTAAAAAAACATAATAATAATTTATAACATCAAATACTTATCAACAAAAATTCAAACAATGTTTCGTAAACTATAACGAACAAAAATTTTAACACAAAAAAAACAGTCTTCTTTTAATTACAGATTAAAAGCGGTTACTCTTCAATCCTCAAGTATCACGTAACTGCTTTGAAGACCTGCTCAAGTAGCGCCGTGTTTATATTCATCCCTTAGTCTGGAAATTATTTTGTAAACCTAGGCTTTGCTTAGTTTATGAGAAGGCTGACCTACTTACTTGCAACTTGTATAACTTGAATTTGGATATTGTTGTGATTTACAGAAAGGATAAACTAAATCTGGACCTTTTTCTTGTTATTAATGTGTCTGGTTATTTTATGTTTTATGATGTTCTGAACTATTTTGGGAAAGTAATGTTTGTCTAGTTTTATTTTTATTTGATAAGAACGTGCTAAATTGAAATATTTTTATCTATATCTTTAATATTTTATCAAATTTCATCTAAATGAATACAAACCTCAATGAGAGAAGAAGATTCTAACTAATGTTAATGTTAATTTTTATACCAATTTTCGCCATTACAAATCGAATTTTACTAAACTATACATTTAAAACTAAACAGAGCATTACCAAACTAAGCAGAGCATTTTCGCAAAAATCTCCGCAACTCATTCCCTCCGATACCGGGTCGACAATCCGCCATTCCCGCCACAATGACATCCCGAAACCCAAAGACCTCAAGCAAAAAGCTATCGCGTGATTCAACAATAACATTGAAACCCGGGTGACGCGGCGTTTCTTTGTGAGCATAAAAGCAGTTTTGTCCGGTTCCAGCTGGTTTTGTCCGGTTGTAGCGGGCGTCGTCCGGTTCGACGCCTATAACCGGTTCTCTCCTGTAAATCAGAGCATTACCGGTATGTGTGGACTCATGTTTGCTGATGACACAGTGGAAAGATGAGAGTAGTTTCACTGGTTATATTTTATATTGGTACTGAGGGGTAACGTAATTGTTTATGCCCGCGAATACGCTCGGGTTGAAAACTAGCTTGCTGGACTCTCAACTTCCACTAGGTTCGAACAGTGGAGATTACTGCGAGTGAGGTTGCCGCAAGTGGCGCTAGTGTAGTAGCGGTACCCCTTATTACTATTTTTTTTCGTGGGATAGGTTTGCTTATAACTGTAGCCTATCTGATATTAAGAATTGCTGCAACCTAGGGTTTAACTCTCTTACCTAAAAGATACCTATCAACCCTAGATTTGAAAACCCCTGGATTGTACTTGGAGGGAGACACAGTAGTTTTACTGTATGTACAATACATACATGTACTATTTCTCGCGATGACGCTGTCATAAATACCCAGAACTTAAAAATAACTGTAAATACCCCTCTCTGCAATCTGTCTCTTACAGACGGACTAATAAATTGAAACCTTTCAATTTAGACGTAATGAACCTTGTAAATATCTAGTTTCGTGTAAAAGCACACAAGCAGTAGTTCTGTACCACCTCCACTAGCCAGGTAGGACTAATCGAACGGGTTTCGATTCCATACCGCACCTGTGTCACGTCGCACGTGCCGGCTCAAATGTTCTTACATTGCAATGGAAATAGTATCATTAATTTGAGAAAAGATAAAAAATACCATTTTGAAAAAGCGAGTGTGGCTCAGCTGTTCCAGTGTCTGCTTTTCATCCAGACGCACCCTGGTTCAAATCCGGCCATACACCAATGACTTGTATTTTCAAGTTAAGTGTAGCACTCGCTTAATGTAATAATCAACTGAGTATATCTGAAATAAAGGCTATTTTTATTTTATTTAACGGTGAAGGAAAAACATCGTGAGGAAACTGAGTGTTTGAGGACCACAATATCCGAGGAAATGTGTCTGCCGTGGAAGGACCTGGGCGCCCACCACGATGTATCTGCACCAAGAAGAAGAACTCCTTTAACCAATTAATTCTTCTTCGGGGGAGTCACGACCCTCAATCATGAGGCAATCTGACTCTAGAGAGAGAGAGAGAGAGAAAAAAAATACCATACTGATTTAAAAAAAACTAGATATCTAGTTTGTAGCAGTTACTGAAATAATCTAAGTTGATACAAAATGAACATCGAATACACAAATGGTTATCGAGAAATACGTGGAAGAACATACTTGTACATTATTTATGCAAAATTTGGCGCACGTCATACATTCATTTTATTAAATTCCGTTAATGTCAACAACATAAGAGTCGAACTGAAAAAAAAAACAATAGAAATTGCAAAAGTAAGATTAACATATCCATCCCACTTGCAGATTTTAATATTTTCCAAGCGCCTTCCATTCAATTCAAATTTCTCCGAAGTAGGTCGAAACAAAAAGCTGTTTGCTAAGTTAGTAATGTTTTCATCCTGTTGTCTAATTAGTCAGCATTACCGAGACAGGCGCCACCTGGCGGCTTCGTTCACAATTCATAACTTTATAGCCCGAGGTTTGTTCAGATTCAGCTGAATTTCAGGCGTTGTGGAATTGGTTTGAGCATTCATTTTAGAAAAGAATAATTGTTTGTTTTAATGTAGCTTAAAAGTAAACAAAGATAGGTACAACGAGTGTACGATGCATCAAAAGTAGGTAGGACTAGCTTTAAAATGTTTCTTCTCCTTATCAAATGAGAGTGGCTAACTCTGGTGTCTAGAGTTTATCAAGCCGCCCCAAGGGCCTTTGACATGGCTTAACAACTGCCGTACTAGACAAATAACCGGGAATTTAACGTGTCATCCGACCTATGGAAGCGCCCTAAATGGAATGCCACTTTTTGCTCACCCATCCATGGACTGACCGCGTCGACCTTTGCTTAACAAAAAATGTTTCTTCTCTTTGTTCGTCAATCTTATTACTAAGGGTCGTAAGTCAATTCCTTGCAGTATTAATTTTATAGACGAAGTTTGCTAGGACCGATACTTTATGGCGGATGCTTTCAATATTAATAATAAAGAAACAGTTGTTTCAGTATGAAATCTAATACGTTACGACTTTTTGTTACTGTACGTCAAGTTACGACCCCTGTACTGTCTTCGTACTAAAAATCATGATGATTCGTCACTATGAAGTGGTGAGAAATAAGAAGTAACAGCAACAAACGAATTATCTCGTCTATGCGTTTACAATATTATGAAAAATACTTCTAGAAATGATTTAAACACAATTTTAATTAAACAAACATCCTTCCAGTCAACCCACTAAACGCAGTTTACATTATTTTCCTTTTCAATTTGCTTCAAGTCCAGTTTCCTTTAGATTCGGTTTGCTATTTCCAGTTATTAATACTGCAGATACTTTGCATCGATATTACTTGCCTTCGATTGCTTTTTTGCTCCCGGGACTTGGTTTTAATTTGATTTTAACTTTATGCAGATATTTTTGTGGCTTTTCGCAAAGACGGACTGTATATTGAAATATCAGAATTTTAATGAATTTCAGTATCTTTTTGTATTAGTTTTATTTTACTAGAAATAAAGATAAGCCATAGAAATTCATATGATATTTTTTGAATGCTTATATTCACTACAATTTACAAATACAAATTAATGTACCAACTATAACGCACATATTAACTTTCGTGATTAACGTTTCAATTAAATCGTATACGGTGGAATGTATGTTACGAGAATAACTAATATCTAACATTTCATTTTAAACTTTCTATAAAACCTATTTTACTAAATTATAAAGATTTATAAAAGCAATCTAAACCTCAAAACACAATTGTAAAACAAACTTAAAAAATACAAAATATCTCAATATCTAAATTCTAAAGCATTTCCAATATAATATTCATACGCTTCAATATGGCTGCAATTTATAAGTGACATTGAAGTAACCAGTAAAAATGTGGAAAGCATGTTGGAGTACATGTAGTCCGATATGATTTTAATACAGCGCTGTATCGAGCGGGCCAATCTCGGCGTAATGTCGCTTTGAAGCGCTGCAGCCGCTTTCTAGTCCCACATTACTTGAAAAACTTATACTTACATGGACACAGTAACTCAACTTCTTAGTGTTGAATGAAATGTGGAAAAAATTGAGAAATTGTTTTATTTTCTTACCTTCCTAAAGACTTTGAAATTGGTTAATTATATGTTTGTGCAGTTACACCATGTTTGTTCTTTTATAAGTAGTTAAAATCCATGCTAACTCCGCATGTAAATATCGTTTGTGATTGCACAAGTTTTTGCGAATCTTTTAATAATATAGAATTCTATATCAGTATCAGACACTAACTTTAGAACATAACAATATGTTCAGGCAGCTACAATATGTATTTACAAAAGAAAAGTATATAAGTATTATATCCGTTATTTAGTACCCACGACACAAGCGTTTGCTTAGTGTGGGGCTAGATGGCGCTGTGTGCTATGTCGCGGAATATTTATTATTTATTATTATTAGCTTTGTTAAGATATAGTTTTATTTCAGCACTTGCATGCTCCACTTTGGTCCACTGTGTTGTGGTTATATGCTTGACTGTACAGACAAATATGTTTGTTATTATTATTTATAATAAAAATATTTGTTATTATAATAACTAAGATAAACAATTATTTTTGGTTTTCTTAGTTATAATAAGAAATAACAAATTTAAATCTTCACCCATTAATTTCTATACTGCTTGCATATTGTATTGTGTCCACAACTTCCCCGGCCGCGGCATGACGCGGGTACACGTGCCGTGGACGGAACAAATCTGAACTGATGTCTCCAAGGGAGTTCTGGGAGATCTGGACACCGGGAGTAGACGATATTCTTGTGCCGGTTAGATGGTTGAGAGTTAAAATATTGTATGATTGGTTCATTTTTTGTTCGATTTTGGAACTTTGTAGTAATTGCGTCTAGTATAGATGATGATCGAACGTTTTACAAAAAAAAATAGGTAAAATAGTAATTTGCCAAAAAAAAATTCACAAAACCAAGCTTACTTCAATATTGCATTTAGTTAGTATAGTAGGTATTCTACTATTGCGATTCCGACAGTGATATACTGGTACACACTACTGTGCTAAATACCATTACTACTAGCAATAAAAATTTGATATATTTTAACTAGCCTAGTCAAGTTTCGATATGAAAATATTCATTACTCGGCTCTTTACATAGTAGGTACACCTCTGAATTAATCCCTTCCATCCAAACATCAATTCACCGTCACGTGTAACGTGAAGACAAAGTCTCCGGTTCAGACTCGTGCTGATAAGTAGGTACACTCACCTGCAGGTACCAATCTCATCATATCCCCACTGAACGAGTACAACACACCAGGGGGGCAGGGCTGGAAAGCGGTTAACAGTATTTTTTACTTGTCGCCTAAAGACATTATTATTATTACAATACAGGTCAGTACGTTGACTGACCCTATTTCAAAATAAAAAAATGATATTTTCGTACTCACCCAAACCTTGCTTGTTGCTTGAGTATTGACTGTTTTAAAATCTGATAAGTACATTCAATTCCGCATTTCAATAAACTTCAATTATTAAAAATACACTTTTTACCAATTTATGAGCAAATTAAATGAATAAAATCAACAACATTTTGTTTAAATTTTATGAAGGCAACCACGTGCAATCAAACCCGCAAAGTAATGACTAACCGGCGTCAGTCCCTTTCGCGAACCAATCCACGAATATCAGGGAATGCTCGATAAATCAGGCGCGTCTCGTCGCCGCAATATCGCGGCTTACAGGGAGGCTTATGACTAGTTTTATGAACTCAGCGAGGGGAGGCGCGGAGATAGGTAAATAGCTGCTAAGGTTGGATATTGGAATAAAATACCAACCTAAGTAAAATGTAAAATACTAGCAATGTGACGATTTGCAGTAATTTCGGCTTAATACGGGATTAACGAAACCTATTAGATATTAATTCATCATATTTCATAGTCTACTACACTCCAAACGTCGTTTGAATCAATGAATGTTAATCATAATGACACATAAAATTACGGTATAATATTGCTATTATGTTAAAAATAGATATATGAGAGAGAGAATAAAAATAAAAAATAAGTTAAGTATACATGAAAAATTATACCTATAATGGAAGCCTTAAATGTTACTTAAACATACATTCTCTCAGTGAGGTGGAAAAATCTCATCTAGTTTTCACCTTCAGTATCGGAAAAGTTTACACGCAAATTCTGTCTCATTTCATCATTTATCTGCTTAATAATATGAATTGATAAATATCGCGAGTAAAATTTACTTTAATAAATAAAACACCAACAACTTCTTCCCATAACTTCTCCCCCATCGCCACAATCGCTTGTAATTAAAAACACTTCAAGAGTTAAGTTCAGTTCGAGATGTATAAGATTTAGCTCCAACTCCACAAAGCGGGTCCGAAGACCCGCCAGGCGCCATTCGCTGGGGAAATAAAACAAACAAGCCACCAACTTTGTGGGACTTACTGAGGAAGAGATTTCAAATGTCACTGAACTTTGATGTGGGACGAAATTTGGAGTTTATAGAGTAGCCAAGAAATGTATGAGCAAGTTATCGATGTAGCTGAGACGAAAATATTAATATTTGAATAATATTTCATTACTCATTAGTAATATAAACATTTTATAATTTGATCTTCTCAAATATTTAAACTACATACTTATATTGCATTACTCTTAAGTTCAAGTTCATTTTATTAAAAATAATGATATTACACGTCAACAGTATAATAGTCTACTAAATAAAGTATCACTCGAGTACTACACTAGTACAATACGATTCACGAGTATAAATTATATCAAATTAAGTATGTATATTAAATGTCAATGTCAATGTTAAATCAAACCATATTAATCAATCAAACTTAAAAAGGTGATTGATTGAAAGGCCAAGACAACTCTTATGTTTATGTGGTCATGTATGATTATGTTATTGTAGTTTTGCCTATATTTATACAGGTATATCTAAGTTTGGCAGTAATCTCTTGCTCCACAACTAATACCTGTCTCTCTCTCTCTCTCTCTCTCTCTTGAGTCGTATTTCCTCATAACTGAGGGTCGTGACTCCTCCGCAGAATTAATTTTTTAGGGGAAGTTCTCTTGGGAAGATACATCGTGGTGGGCGTCCAGGTCCTCCCGCAGAAGACACATGTCCTCGGATATTGTGGTCCTCAAACATGTCGGTTTACTCACGATGTTTTTCTATACATACCTGTAGATTAGTTTAAGTTACTTATTTGGCCTATCTATCTGTATAATATTTTCCAAGTCTCTGAATATTCAAAATCCATTTGAAATTTGTCACTAATCTAACTTTTAATGGGGGCATTGTATACCCTCGTCAAGGCACAACTGACTCGATATTGTTTTGGTCAAATATTGGGATTCCACTCTCTTGTTTCAGTTTGCTGCCAACTTTATGTGGATCAGTTTGTTTGATGGAAAATTTCGCTGTGGAATTATGAGAACCGAGTCTACTAGTACTAGTCTCATAATTGAATGGAAATGTACAAATTCTTTAAAATTTTTGCTGACACCAAATAAATACAGCTCATGTATATACATATATGTAGCACCGACAACAAATATTACTCGTTGAACATACATCGTCAACCTTAAGCGATGTATTTTCAACAAAAAAGCATTCAAATGGTTTTATTTCAAACAATTTAAAATGAAACAAAATCTGAGTTTATAGAAACAGTAAAAATATGTCCAGTTTTTTTATACTTTCAGCGTAGGTACAAACATTCAAACAACATAAAGCACTCCTCATTTGGAAGTATAATTCTAGTTTCAATGTAAATATCCCGAATACTAGATATTACCGCAAATTCACATTTCACGCTAAAACTAGCACTTGCAAAGTTTTAAACACAGTTTTTAAACAACTTTAAAGTCGACAAGTCAAGCGAGACAGCGAATAAAATGGAGTGCATCATAATTCCAAGGGAACTTTGTATGAAAATAGTTAGAGTAACTTGACAAGTCCTAATGCGTTCGGAGCAGCTTTTTGCATTTGCGTGACTGTAATTATGCATGTTGAGTCAGTTCATTGCAAAGTTTAGATGCATAAAAGTGGAATGGGAGACGACCAAAACTAATTTGAATTGGCTTTGGTCGTGTTTCTCCCTCTGTAGAGTTTATTTACATAACTAATAGTTAAATTAAAACAGTAAATTGATATTGTCATAAAATAATTATAAAATTGAATTGTCTTGTATGCGGTGCTTTAAAAATAGTGTCTGCTTGAGTATTTACAGTGTACACACTTACTTTCATCAAACTAAAGAAACTGGTAAACAACAAAACTGTTTTCACAATTGTTATTTTTCTCCAACATTTCTATTTGAAAAACACTACGATTGTTGTCCACAACTTGTTTCAATAATGATTAAAGTTTTGTGTTTTTAAAGGAAATTACGAAGCAATATTTTGTTGGAAGTGTTTCGAAGTGTTTATCCGTTCGCAGCCGGCTCTTGCTGTCCTTAAAGTAAAGTTTTGCCGGTAAACGGTGGGAAAATATTGCTTTACATTGTACAGTCAAGAAGGAAATAGTTTAAGGACTATTACAAAATAAATATTTGTGGGTACAGCAGAGCATGTTCGTCAACCATAATAATAATTCTATCGGCTAGGCGTGGTTATTTGGGCATGGAGAAATAAAACGTAGTACTTCAACTGATTGTATATATAATATATACCCTATATTACACTTTGTTGGAGGTTAAACTTTGAAATACAACTGTTGGTAGATTGTCTGATAACTAATTACACTAATTCGGTCGACACTCCAACCAACACGTAACGCCACAACGCGATGCGAACCGATTGCCGTCCCAAGTAAGACTGGCGGTCCCTCGCACGGCACTAGCGCTGATTGTTGCGTCTGAACAGGACCCCGAAGTTAGTCTCAAGTCAACGTCAGCCGTAATTGACAGTGACACAAACATTATAACACATTTCGAACATTGTGACAGCTGACAGTGACATTGAAACCAACTCGCCTACTCTCCGAATCAAACATTAAGAACAACTTAAACACTCTTCGAATCAAACGCGCCGTCATATTTAAGGTTAATTCCAGGAACATAACGTTTAGTCTATTTTAAGGAGCATTAGAGGTTAATTTCTCTGTTTTAAAGTAAAATCTTACTAAGCATAACAACTTTTATCCATAAATTTTAAGTCGGACATAATTTCAAACCGATTTTGTGTCATAGGTACTTTTAAACTCTCATACCTTTTTTTGTTTCAGATACGACAACATACAATCATGATATAAATAGAAAAAGAAGACATAATTTCACCTTATTATTGAATTATTTAGAATTTATCATAAAGCCAAATGTTTCTGTATGTGTGTTACTTCTTCACGCTCAAACGGCTGAACCGTTTTGGCTAAAACTTGGTATGGAGACAGTAATTTATGTCTTGGATTAACACATTTACCCCGAATTAACACAAGTAACCGTGGAGAGACCTGGGCGCCTACCATAATGTATTCTGCCCAAAAGAACTACTCTAACGACTTGATTCTGAGGGGGAGTCACGACCCTCGGTCGTGACGAAGAGAACAATTACCACCACGAAGCGTCATGTCTTGGATTAACACATTATTCCGAATTAACACCGCGAGTTTCTGTTAGCGAATCTATTAAATCTAAGTAATCTATTATATGAATAACTAAGTACAACCGCACAGCTATAGGTAGGTACGATCAATCTAGTGACGTCACACAAATCAAAGTCGGGCGTCGCACGATGGATGACTACGGGGAATGAGGTTTATTGAATTCATTATAAAGGGGGAGGATTTGGTTTTAGGTATTGCTATTGGTTATAATTATTACTATTGTGGTGAGAAATTTGTATTTATCTGAATTATTATAAATTTCATTTAATTTTGGTGATAATTAAAGCAAGTAAAAGTAATTGGCTGCTCTGGTGTCGACTTTTCAAATATCTGAACGGATCATCATGATTTTTGGTACCTAAGTATGTAAGTAACATGAGGTCTTAAAAGTGCCATAGGCTACTTTTTATCTCAAAATAATGCAAGCGAAGCCGCGGGCCTCCACTAGTACAATATATAGTCTTACACACAAATAGAATCTCCTTCATACATTGCTAGCAGAGTTATCTAGAAGTGTTGGACTGCATTCGTGACTGATGAGTGTAACATTGTACTGGCGGATACTGGTGCTGAGTGATGCCTGCAGAACTGGTAGGTAGCTTTTAGATAAGCTAGCTGTGTTGTAGACTTCTGTAGGGTTAAGAAAAGTGAATAGAACTATGCTGTACTCGTATGTATTGTATTAAAACTATGTACATGAAGACACCAGAAACAAGATAGCACAATTCATGTTTATTACTTTTTTTTTCAAAAAGCCAAAACAAT